>CM049810.1:4428352-4572575 GCA_027422405.1 Ptychobarbus kaznakovi
TTTGCAGAGTCTGAATGAGTGAATGATGGTGTGTGTGAGGCGTAGGAGACATGATGTCAAAAACAGCCTCACATAAATTAAGTCCTGTGGAAATAAATAAGTAGAGCAATTAATCTAATTTAGTAAACAACACCCAGCACATATTTGTGTATTTTCACCAATAGAGCTCACACTGATGTTCAAATTGATTTATATCAATTAATATCTGTTTATGATTATTTAATGTTTTTGATTTAAATTGACTGCATTTATTTGATTAAAAATAAAGCACTATTGAGAAATATTATTACAATTTAAATTAACTGATTTCTAGTTGAATATATTTTATAATAGAATTTATTCCTGTGATCGAAGCTGAATTTTTTGCATCATTACTCCGGTCTTCAGTGTCACATGATCCTTCAGAAATAATTATAATTTGCTGTAGACACATTTCTTCTTATTATTATCAATGTTAAAAATAATGTAATGTTTTTACGGAGAGTTACAACAGAAAGCTCATTTATTTGAAATCTGATAATGTTTACACAAATTGTAGTATTGACTACAGTTTGTTACTCATGTTATTGCTAAAAAAAAGAAAAAAAAAAAGATATAGAAAAGTTTATTATAACTACAAATCAATATTTGGTCCCAAACTACTTTGCCCCTTCTTGTAACCCTCTCAACCATTTCCTTAAATTTGTATTTTTAAATGAAAAAAATAATGTTTATTTAATTATTGTTTGTGGAATGTTATAATCCTTTTTTTTTAAATGAAACGCACAAATCAATACCCAAACATGTCCCAAATTTTGTTACAAAAGGGTTACAAAAACATCACATCTCATATAATATTAATAAAATCTCCTATCACTGACCCTTCATTGAAAAAGAAACACAAATAAATGTTTGTTTTTACCGTATTCAAGGGAAATGCCATTGCCTCAGTGTTTCAAATGGCTTTATAATCACTGAATAATGTATTTACAAACAGTCTTACCATGAATAAACCAACAAATACATAACTAATGTTCCAACTGCTGCACTAAAACACAACTATTAGGACACTCTGATTTTCTTGGCTGCTCGGAGTAGTTTGGCCCAACACTGTGCACTTGCCCTCTCTGTGACACTTAATGCTTGGAAGTACACAGCTTATACTGGATTCTCTTCAGCTTTCTGTGCTGAAGGCTGAAATTCTGCTGACGTTGTTGAGTTAACACGTACAGGCTCAAGCACAGCTGTCCTGCTCCTGCTGATGCTCCACTTCCCACCATCTGCCCAATCTGACAATACAATTCACTTTACATCCTTCCCGTCCACCCCCGCTATGAACTCACCCCCTCTCTCTTTCACACACACACAAGAACAGCGATGCTTTAAGACAGAGGGGTCACTGTCCTGCAGAGTTTAGGTCCAGCACTAACACCTGAACCAAAGTAACCAAGGTCTCCAGCCTGAATGTGCTGCTCTTTACCATACAGTGAAAGTGAACGCCAATCACACGCTGTCAGGCTACAACAATGACAAAAAGCACCAATAACGTGGTGTTCCTCACTGGGTAGGGGATTTGGCTCAAAAACATTTTTGTTATACTGGTTGAAAGTATCTTCATATCCCGATAGCAATCACCAATGTAAGTGGTCTAAATGTATTTATATGTATTTATTAGGTCTGTCCTCGACTAAAGATTTTTCTGGTCGACTTGTTAATTTTAAGCATTAGTCGACTAATCGCAGAATGTATTAATAAACCATTTAAATCAATAATAATAGCCTTTAATTGCAGACAAAAGCGCTCAAGAAAATGCATAAATCTTGCCACAGCGCACTGCAGAAGCTAATGATTATGAATGTGTCAGGGAAAATGCAATTAGCATTTGTATTTATTGATAAACTAGTGCTTTCTTTGTTTTTGGCTGAAGAGATGAAGTCAGCGACACAGACTCGCCATCTCTGCAGAAGTGGATGCGCCTGTATGCATGTTTCATACGGATTACATAATCGGACAATATTTGTTTTCCATTGGAATTGGTTCATTTGAAAGTAGACCTTTCCCTCTCTATATATATGTTTTCATATGTGTAAGGAAAGGACACACATAGTTTCGCGCTCAAGTTCACAGACCGAGACAGACAGAAAGCACATCCTGCTTGCATTGATTATTTTAGAAAAGCACAATGTTTTGTTTTTATTGCACACATATAAACGTAATCTTTACAAATTTGAAAGATGGATTACTCTTATCTGTACAAGCGGAGTATTTTGGAGTATTTTAAGAGAAAGTGAGCGCACTGGCGCCTCCATCTGTCATGCAGTGAGCACGCTACAGCTTCCACAATCAACATAGACACTTCAATAGCGCATATTTCTCTAGGTTAACATTAGATTGAGCGGCCATGTAAAGTTGATGATACTTCTACATTTCAAATGATAAGCCATATTTGAGGTCGAGGAATGATATGCAAGTGGCCTAATGGTTAGAGAGTGGGACTCGTAATTCAAAGGTTGTGAGTTCGAGTCTCGGGCCAGCAGGAATTGTAGGTGGGGTGTGTGAATGTACAGCGCTCTCTCCACCTTCAATACCACGACTGAGGTGCCCTTGAGCAAGACACCGAACCCCCAACCGCTGCATAAATGGCTGCCCACTTCTCCGGGTGTGTGTGTTCATGCTGTGTGTGTGCACTTTGGATGGGTTAATTGCAGAGCACAAATTCTAAGTATAGGTCACCATACTTGGCTGTATGTCACGTCACTTTCATAATATCATGGTTATGGAGAGTGAGTTGCAGGAAAGGTGGGATCTTATGTTTTCAGAGCTAGTTTGCTATTGCTAGCCTCTCCAAAATCGCCTACCCTACTTTCAAACCTACAGGTACATCTAAAAAAATTGAATATCATGAAAAAGGTCAATATTTTTTGTCACTCATTTCAGAAAGTGAACCCCATATATTATATAGATTCATTACACAGAGTGACATATTTCAAGCCTTTATTTTTTTACATTTTGATGATTATGGCTTACAGATAATGAAAACCCAAAATTCTCAGAAAATGTGAATATTACATAAGATCAATAAAAAAAGGATATTTTAAACAGAAATGTCAGGCTTCTGAAAAGTATGTTCATTTCTATGCACTCAATACTTGGTTGGGCCTCCTTTTGCATGAATTACTGCATCAATGCGGCGTGGCATGGAGGTAATCAGCCTGTGGCACTGCTCAGGTGTAATGAAGCCCAGGTTGCTTTGATAGCGGCCTTCAGGTCATCTGCATTGTTGGGTCTGGTGTTTCTCATCTTCCTCTTGACAATACTCCATCGATTCTCTATGGGGTTCAGGTCAGGCGAGTTTGCTGGACAAACATGGCAGCCCAAATCATCACTGACTGTGGAAACTTCACACTGGACAAGCAACATGGATTCTGTGCCTCTTCACTCTTCCTCCAGACTCTGGGACCTTGATTTCCAAATTAAATGCAAAATATACTTTCATCTGAAAAGAGGACCTTGGTCCACTGAGCAATAGTGGACCAAATAAAAAAATAGTCCGTTTTCCTGAAGATGTCTGAGCGTGGTGACTCTTGATGCACTGACTCCAGCTTCAGTTCACTCCTTGTGAAGCTCTCCCAAGTGTTTGAATCGGCTTTGCTTGACAGTATTCTCAAGCTTGCGGTCATCCCTGTTGCTTGTGCACATTTTCCTACCCAATTTCTTCCTTCCAGTCAACTTTGCATTTAATATGCTTTGATACAGCACTCCTTGAACAGCCACCCCTTTCAGTAATGACCCTCTGTGACTTACCCTCTTTGTGGAGGGTGTCAATGATCGTCTTCTGGACCATTGCCAAGTCAGCAGTGTTCCCCATTATTGTGGTTTCAAAGAACAAGAGATACCCAGAATGTATACTGTATGGATGATAATTTATTGAAACTCAAATGTAAATATTCTAATATTTTGAGACACTGATTTTAGACTTTCATTAGCTGTAAGCTCTAATCATCAAAATTAAAACAAAAACTATTGAAGTGTTTTACTTCACATGTAATGAATCTAAAAATATATGAAAGTTTCACTTTTTGAAATGATACAAGAAAAAGTTTTTTGAGATGTACCTGTATCTTGAGTATTTGCAATGTAAAAAAAATAATAAAAAATAATAAAAAATGTTTTTACTAAAAATGATATGGTAAAAACCTGTTAATTGGTTAATGGCAAGTCCCTTTACTGCATACAGTGAGAAACAAACAGGACATTTCATGTCATTTTACAGTAAATCAAGTGAAAATACACTTTTGTGTTTAATATTCCCAGAATTCCCTGTGACATGTAATTTTATGGTTTTTCATTTATACAATATATTATTTTTTTTATAATTTATGTACATTAGGGTCTTATGTTGCATCTACATCAATATGCAACTTAATGTATATTTTTATTATTTTATCTTGTGGAAAAGCTACTTTTGATCATATATTATTATATAGGTTAGAAAAAAATATTTTTAGTACTTTATAACAGGTTAGTATATTGATATTTCATCAGTTATAATTTTCATAATCATAATCTATAAAACCTAAAATGTTACCATATGTTATGCTTCTTTATGATACAACATTGTGTCTAACAAATCCTTCTTCAAAGAAACTTTGAAATATGAGAAGTTGAGTATCACAGAAGTTCATTTTTTAGACAAACTATTCCTTGGAGTCACTCACGTTCAACTCAGAATAAGAGTTCCACACAAGCTGTTGCATATAAAATAAAAGCCGGTACATTTATTGATGCATTTGAGGAATACATTTGGTGTTGTCTAAACCGCAATGCAACAATCCCAATCATAATTGCATGCCTTTGGAGAAACCAGACATACGACCAGTGTTTCACAAGTCCATATCCGCTGACCCGCGCTGTCGTCTCTCAGAACAAAACAATGTTCCGCAAATTAAAATTTACTGCAACCGTCCCATAAACATGACAAACAGCGTTACATTTAAACTGCTGTATACTCTGCAACCTTCAACTACATTTTCAACCGTATAAATCAAAGCTGGTACTTTAGTCTTGGCTGCAGGAGCGTGAGCTGGCGGTGGGCATCAGGGTTCAAGAGTGTGCATCGCCAAGTACGTGAAGTGGAAGCGAAGCATCAGCCGCTGGCAGGGAGCCAATCAACACTGTAACAGTGTTTGCCGTCTGATGCATTTGTAGCATAACACCTTGCTAAGTAGGGTCATTCACACCGCTATAAATAAAGCGCCAATGGCTACGATCGGCTTTTGCATGGCAAGCTATGCATTATAATATTTAATCACCCCTACTAACCTGCGGTAAATGAGAGTCACTTTCACTGTAAACACAATTTACGTTGTAAACTCATCAGCAAGAGTGATATTTACAAGGTTCTTTATGCGGTATGAAAGGTTTCGTGACAGCATTTTATTGCATGTCGTTTTTGTAGAGTAACACAAGCGATCTGTTGATCTTACCCATATTTGACCATTGTTTTAATGTACGGTCATCTCATTACATGAAGCTAAACATTTATAGCTTCTCTCTGAGGTACACTGCTCCACTTGGATGGGTTAAATGCAGAGAACACATTTCACTCCTCATTATACTCTGTATAATTGTGTATGTGACAAATAAAGCTCATCTGAGCTTAATTTGTATTTATTTGTATTTGTATTTGAGGTGATTTATATATTTGTGTTCAATGAGAATTTCATTTTTTCCAACGATCTTTCCAAAAATACATCGACTTGTTACAGACTTGCTTAAGACGCAAAGAAGAGAACCTTTTCAATACATTATATAATAGCTTAAGTCTGATGCTGTACTGAGTACCATTAGGAAGATAGCAGCAGTTTTGAGCCACTTCTGCCAAGCTGCATCAACGAGAGAGGACATCAACATTAAGTAACAAAACTGGCCATCTATCAGCTCTTAATAATATCATTTCATCTACAATTCTCATGGACGTTTTTCGCCGTCCCTGTCAAAAAAGCTACACTTCAAAAAGTTCTACATAAACGCATCCTGATACAAAAAGCAACACAATTCCAAGTAGTGTAAAAAATAAGGGTAGAGTGTAAATATATATTCATATTTGTACATTTCTAGATTTATTTACAAGAAAGGCTGTCAGTCAGATAATCGGTGTGCCCGTTGTAAAAAATACATTCGGGCTGAGCATTTAGTGAAATACATTTTCTTATGAATTTGGTCAAAAGAAAAGTCCTTGTTATTATAAACACTCCCAACATCCATCATTCGGTTCCTCATTTGATGACGGTAACGTTTTCACGGTTTTCTGTATTATAGATGGCAGGAGGATATTTCATATTGACGAGGCTTGAGAAACACGCGTGTAACCACTTTCTGCTCATGTGCCCCGTAGCTTTATAGCAACAACAGGTAATGGGGTCAGTGAAGGCCCAGTTTGTTCTCTTCCAGCTGTGAAACTAGCGTCTCATTATGTGAAGACCGTGCCGAGCTCTTCAGCTCTTGGCCGCTCTGTAGTGTGCTATGTGGCAAAGCATGGTCTCCTAGAGTTCATGAGCCGAGTCCAGCCAGGTAGCACACTGGAGAGGAACTGAAGGAGAGGGAGCTCAGCGCTTTTTAAACGCCACTCCGCGGTTGGGATGAGGGGGGAATTTGGGCAGGCAGGGCTCATCAGCGCCGGGCTCATGGGAGAACACCGAGTCTTCACCGGAAGAGCACGTCGAGCTGCGTGTGTCGGGGAAATTTGGAGAAAACTGGTCCAGAGACACAGACAAGTCCAGATACTCCTGAAAACGTAAAATACACAGATCATTTATTATTGTTGTTAATCCAAAAAAAATTATTGATATTATTATTGGTCACTTTATTTTTAGATCCAATTCTCGATATTAACAAACCATTAACTATGACTTTTCAATAAACTCATAAACAGCCAACATATTAATAATAGGCATGCTAGCATGCCAAACAACTATAGTTAATAGTGAGAATAGGTCCCTGTGCTAAAATGTTACCTTATTATTAATATTTTTATTTGCCAATGTATTATTATTGACTATTACTATTATTATTAGATCATTTATTTGTATTATTATTGATGATGATTATTATTATTAGTTATTTAATAACATTATTATTATTATAATTAACTACTCAATAACAACACATTTGTGTTGTTATATATTTTTATTTTAAGTTATCATTTGATAATTTAATTATTATAATTGACTATTCATATTATTAATTATTGAATTACTACAATACAACTACTAATACTAATCATTATTACTACTACTACTGAAGAACAACAAAGTATGTTATTGTTATTTTTTATTATATTGCTATTAAGTTATTATTATTTGATCATGTATTAATCTTCACTTATTATTTCCTTGATTAACCACAACAATAATAATAATATTCAATTATTATTAATGATTATTATTAGATCATTTATTTTTATTATCCTTGATGATGATCATTGATCAAATTATTAGAATCATTATTATTGGCCAATTATTGTAATGATTAATTACTGAATAATAATAATAATACTGTTTTATTATTGTTATTGTATAATATTTTTTTATTATCCTTGATGACTAAATTATTATTATAATAACTATTAATGCTGACTAATTATTATAATTATTAATTACTGAATAATAATAATAAAAATGTATCATTATGTATCATTATTATTTAATATTTCTGTCACAATTAAATTTTATTAGGGGGAAGAAGAAAAAGACAGCTTTTTTGAAGCACAGTTACAATGCCGTGTAAAACAATGAAAGCTGATTTGTGGATTATGGAAGTGTTCTGATGCAGCTTCAGCGAGGGCTCACCTGATTGGACGTCATACAGAGGGTGCGGTCTAGATCCTCCACCAGCTGTTTGAACGTGGGTCTCTGAGATGGGACGGCATGCCAGCAATCTCTCATCATCATATACCTGCGAGAGGAACACAGGGTTTAAAAACTATAATAAGAAACCTCTCCCATCATTGCAGAAGATACAGCATTAAAACAGTCTTACAGTTCGTGGGTACACGTGGAGGGGCGGTCCATGCGGTGGCCTTCCTTTAGCAGCTTGAAGAGTTCCTCGACAGGGATACCTGGGTACGGTGACCCGCCAAGAGTAAAGATCTCCCACAGCAGCACCCCAAAAGACCACCTAACATGCAAAGAATGACTATTATTAACAGACAAATGCCTTTTGCATGCGAGTGAGTTTGAGAGAATATATTGAGACGTACACGTCACTGTGATGGGTGTAAATGCGGTCGAATAGAGCTTCAGGCGCCATCCATTTCACCGGTAAACGACCCTGTGGAAAACACAAGCACTTCATTCACTTTCTCATCACCTGTTTGAGAGTAAAGAACTGAGATTTCTGCTTGTGACAAATGCTGCCTTCAAATCCTGCTGGGAAGAAATTGTAATTAGCTTTGCTTGCGAAGCATCTCACTTGTCTATTCTTCTTCCGTACAAACTTTGGCGCATAACTCACCCCGCACCGTTTGTCACAGACCCACGAATTAGGCGGAGAGCACTTTTATATGACTTTTATAAGCGATTGGGCACACAATGTTTCCACAGCAGGCAAAAAAAATTGGGCTAAAAATCCCATAGACTTAACATTGCAACCAAATTTGACGGGTCATTGCACCAAGCGAGAATTCACAGAAACATGGATCACTGCATTTGAAGAGGCTGGCAAGCTGTGCGAGGACATACAGTGTACCCTTGGGGCGCAAGAGCCCTCCAAAATTGGCCCATAGGCATACTATGGTGAAGAAACTGAGCATGTGTTTTTTCTACAATGTGACTAGCGTAGGAATTTTACATTGAACATAATTCTGGATCAAATTGTCATTGAGACATGGAGGTGGGACTCTCAGGATCCAGGATATGGGGGATCCAGACTCTCAGGATAATCATGACGCTTACAAGCCTAGCCCTAGCAACCATTTACAGCACCCTAGCAACCCAAACCTAAAGAGGCATATCTTCAAATCTGAATGTCATAGATGCATGGAGGTTGCTTTTTATTATTTATACTGGCAAGCAGCCTTTGGGGTATCATCATTGGCAGCTGCCAAGCCACTCCCTAACAACCAAACAGAGTACCCTAGCAGCAGTTTATCAAGACCTACATCTCTGTATCAGAATCGTATAGACAAGAGGGAGGGAGGGGGGCTCTTTTGGTTCAGTGTTGTATAGAAAATATTGAGAACATTTTACTCATTTTTTTTAAAAAAAAAGGAAACTTAAGCAGTTTTGAGGCTTGAATTGAGGATCTGATTAAACTGAAAAAAATAAGGAAAGAAAGCTACCTATTTATTTGAAGATAATTAGCTCAATTTTGCAGTTTTATTTTAGAGGTGATTGTTAGTTCCCAGCATGCTTTGCATATGGCTTGATATGGAAAGTAAATTTTGAAATGAAATGCTATTTTATGTGTTTTTGAGTGAAGGGAAACATCTATTAATGTTCAGTTATGTTTGACATTTGCAAGTTTGTGTTACGTTGAAGTTTCCATTGCACAGTGCAATAGTTACCGTTGAGCTTATGGTTATGGACACTACTCCTCTAAGGCATTACGTCTTGTTCAATGAGAAGTAGCTATGCTAGTGCTAGAGCAGTATTACTCAAGTACTTTCCTACTTGAGCTGTTTGTATAAAATGTAAATAACTTTGTCAAATACAAACAGTCCTCACTCAAAATCACAGGCTTTTGAGAATCAACTTCAAATAACTGAGCATATTTCACTCATTATATTAAATTCATTGTGTTATAGATTAATTAATTTAGGAGATTTTTACATGATTTATTCAGGTAGATTACATAAAAAAAATAATCAAGCCTTAAAAACTACTCCATAATTTACCATAATTTTGTTACCATAGTTTTTTTTAAGTAGATAGCTCGTTCCAAATTCATTTTTTTTTAATCTTGGTTTCACAATTCAATTCAATTACGATTATCATTACCAACTAAATATCACGATGCGTCACATTCTCAGTTTTCAATATTACTGCACATGGCTACATTTTCATATACATTTTAAAATCTAATTTAGTTTGCGCAAAATTTTCTTTATTATATGCAGGCTACTTTTTAAGCCAATTACTAATTTAAAATAAGTGTTCTTTAAGTATCCGGATCAGAATCGTTGAAGAGAGAATCGCGATTTTTTTTTCTCCCACCCCTACATGCTAGCACTGAATAGTTACATGCTAATTAGCTTTGTGTTCAAATGTGTTAAAAAATCCTAGCTAATTGGTAAAACATAATAAAAAACAAGCTAGTAACTGCACAGTGCCGAGTTTCGCCACAGCAAGCACCACTCACATTTACTTCAGAAAATGTATCTAGTTATGATTCAAAGTCGATGTTCAAAGAAAATCCCACTGGTTATTGCGACAAGAATCATCTCATAAAAGCATGATAATTCACACAAGCAGCAGCTGCTTGGACAGGTTCATAGTACTTTAAACAGCAATCAAAGATCAAATTAACATGATTTTATTTTTAATAAGGTGACTTTTCTTATGTCTCAGTCCAAAATCTTACATTGGTGGTCTTCTTGTAGTAATCAATATGATGGATGTCTCTGGCCAGGCCGAAGTCTGCTATCTTCATAATGTTATCTTCAGTTACCAGGACATTACGGGCAGCCATGTCTCTATGAATACACTACAACAGAGAAAACACGCATGCAAATTAATCAAGCAAATAATGAATCAAAGTCATATGCTAATTTGACTGATATGAGAACAGAAGCATTTGAGATGCCCACCTTCTTGGATGCGAGGTATTCCATGCCACGTGCCACCTGGTAGGCGCAGGACACCAGGTCTTTGAATGACATGTTCTCCACATGCACCTGGTCGGGGTTGTAGCAGTACTCCATCCCAGGTGGACGCCGCACACGCAGATACTCTCTCAGATTGCCCTTTGCTGCAAACTCCACAATGACGTAGAGTGGACCTGACAATGGACAAACATTTCAGTCACATGATTCAGGTAGAAATATAACACAACTGATCGAAATTAGCAGTCGAACGACATGAACTTTGCAATGGCTAATACTAATTAAGGTGTCTAGAGAGCAGCTTAGTGGAAAGCCATTATAATGCCAGTATTTCTTTCATACAATATAATGATAGCAAATGTGTTTTATTAATTTTACAAAGGTAGGGGTAGGTAATTTTTTTATGAAAGTCTCATGCTCATTATTGCTCCACTTATTTAAAATGCAGAACATTTTTTAATATTGTGAAATATTACAATTTAAAATAATTGTTTTCTATTTAATATATTTAAAAATGTTATTTATTCATGTGATCAAAGATGAATTTTCAGCATCATTACTCCCGGCTTCGGTGTCACGTGATCTTTCAGAAATCATTCAATATGATGCTCAAAAAAACATTTCTTATTATCAATGTTGAAAACAGTTGTGGCTTCATGTTTATGTGTAAATGTGACAGATATTTTTCAGGATTACTATTAGAAACCTTTTCATTATAAACCTGTAAATAAAGCCAAAATAAATAAAATATAAAAACTTAAAAAAAAAAATAAAAAAATGCTGTCTTGGTAACTTAATGAAATAAAACCAGTTTAAAAATCAGTTACAAAAATTACTAAAACTGAAATCTAAATAGAAATATAAAAAACTAACTCATAACAAAAATACTAAAATTACACTGAAAACATAAAAAAGCTATTTCACAATATTAACAAATACTTTAACAGTACATAATACATAAAATACTAAATAATACAAAAATACTAACAGTAGTGTACTTATTCACAAAAAGCATTTTATTTTAAACGGGGTAGCCTTGAAGAGGCTGCTGTTTTTAATCTAGGATTTACAATGATTCAAGCTGGGTTAAATTGATCTAGCATGTGCAATCCCAATAGCTGGACTGATGACAACATCCTGTCCTTTTGAAGTCAAAAAGCAGCATGCCTAACAAATTGATTTTGAAATATGAAACGATTTACCCCCGTATTGCATTATCTCTAAACGTCTCCATCCGCCCACCCGTATCCCTCCCTCCTCCTTAATTCATCCTTTACTCACCATCTTGTGTGCAGGCCCCCAGCAAATTGATGATGTTCTTGTGTTTGCCAATAATCTTCATCATTTCCATCTCGGAGATGAGGTCTGACAGGTCCTTCTCTGTGGCGTCGGCTATAAAAGCAATATTGATGAACACACATATATCTTAGTATGACAGGTCACGAAACCTTCAGCCTCTAAGCTGTGAGGGACAAACAGATGGGTGATTTTATTTATGCTTTCCTTGATCATTTATTTATGGTGTCGACTTGAAATCAAGTCAGTTTGCAACTTTTAATTTGCATAATTTGAGGCATTTTTCAGAGAAACTGAATTATTGGTAGAAAATAATGTAGAGCTACACTTGATTTGAGTGGAAACTAAAAATGAGGCTTTGCTATTACTGGGAATTTCTATAAAGTAATGTGCATTGATGAATTGTGTACAAGTCCAGGAGCATTTATTATTTTTGTTCAGGGTAATTTAGTTTGCTACAATTTATAATGGTGTTGATAAAAATACTGTCTATGTATGACAAATAACAGATCATTAAGTGCGCCAGATGTTAATTAAGTGAATGAATCAAATGGATAATGAGAGTTTGTGAGTTTGTTTCACCAATTTATCTACAGAATCAATTCATAAGAGTCATTTATTTGTGAATCAGCCAACACAAATATAACAGATATTATTCATTATGTAGTGCTATACATTCAGCGATGCAGGGCAGTGTTTTTATTGTTAACTAAAACTCAATCTGTTAGAAATAGCTAAGCTAACACAGCTAATTACTAAAATAAAAAATAAAATAAAAAACTGAAAAAAAGTAAAATATTGCCTTGGTGTGTGTGTGTATATCTATCTATCTATCTATCTATCGAGAGAGAGAGAGAGAGAGAGAGAGAGAGAGAGAGAGAGAGAGAGAGAAATATTCACACACACACAAGGGATGTTAATTTTAACCGTTTAACCATTAACCGACAGATAAGAATTTTGACCGATTAATACAATCAGTTTTTTTTGTAATTTATCAAAATATTTTAAAAGGTTTGCTGCATGGTTAAAATAAGCTACGTGTATAAAAAAAAAAAAAAAACTATAAGTCGCATTTTATTATTTCTTTCAGAAATAGGCCGACGCGAATTACAAACATTATAATAAACACTGTAAACATAGCTAGGCTATTTTAGTTCCCCTCACTTCACAACAAATCATTTCAATTAACAGTAGGCTACTTAGAAAAGAACAATAATAAAAAATGTAAGAAGCTATAGACAAACCAAAACGAATTAATTTAGGCTAAACGAAACTGAAACCAATGTTGGGTCTTTAGTTCGACACTAAATCAAATGTTTCCGTATTCGCGATGTATTTGAAAGCCAGAATAGTATTTACCTTTTATATAGGCCTACTTCACTCGCGTTTCACTATCCATATAAAACAAAATGTTTTGCATATCTTCACGGCGGTACGGTGATAACGCTTAATTTTTTCCATACGTTTGACTGATTGTTGTTTATAATGATATTGTCAAGGTAGAATGCTTAACTGTGTGCGCGCATGCGGCGCTGGAGCAAACACTTGATTTTTTCCTCTTATAACAGTGGAAGCAACTTTTAGTCATGAAGATAATCAGAATGGCAAAAGGTTTGCTTTTATGTGTGTACATTCACAATAAAAACAAATCTTTGCGCTTTTGTAAAATAAGCCTAAAAAAATAGGATGCTGCTGTCTGCCATCTTTCGCGCAGCACAAAAATTAAACAAAACTCTGCATAGGCTATTTGTTGCACAGTTTTTCTTTAATTTTCTTAAATTATTATTTAAGTGAAAATATAATTATATTAATATACTAATTTAATTAATAAAATATATTATTATAATAGTATATAAATAATACTCAACAACAAAAAAGATAATATAAATGCTAAAATTCTATTAGCTCAGGAAACAGCAGTCAGAGTGTTTGCTAATGTTTGCGTGCATTCACTCGCTGAGGAGAGGATAAGAAACAGACAGAATCTGAATCAGATTAAACAGCTGCTACGGTATGGTGTGTGACACAAGAGCTCGATTAACATGCTTCAGGGTCAAGCTGAAATACAGGCGAAAGCTCAGCAGACCATCAGATTCCTCATATGAGACTGAAATCCAGACAGAGGTGGCTGGCATACTTCCATTTTTACACCCCACACACAACCGTCGGCTAACAGCGGTGGCAGAAAACACGTACCTTTGAGCATCTTGACAGCCACTTTAGTGACACGACTGGGTTTGTCTTTATCCATCCCGATAGCCTCGGCCATCATCACCTGCCCGAAGCAGCCCTCGCCAAGCGGCTTCCCAAGAACCAGCCTTAGACACAAACACACACAATATCAATCACTGTTGAATAGTCAACATTTCTCCAGGACATTTGAGCATTTTTATGCATCAGATGGTCAACAAATGACGAGTTCAGTGTGTGTTACCTGTCTCTGGCCACCTCCCAGCGAGGGTCCTGGGGCAGTTCATATTCGGAGACCCCTGAGAGCATAGGGGAGCCACTGGAGGACAGACGCGAGGGCCTGACCAGCATCCCACCCGAGTGCATGGATGAGCTGGAGTCCACAGACACCTGTATGGAAACACTTACAACTTACTCTCCATACAAGACAGCAACAGAAATGCACATATGAAGACTTGTGTGTGTATGTGAGTTACTAGCTTAAGAGGCACCTACGGATGCTGATATATGAGACGATACTTACTGACGTTATCCAACAAATAGCAGTTCTCAAAGAAAACAGAACTACACAATTAAAGCCCAAAATTCAACAATCAGCTCAACAAGAACATAAAAGTTTGGCATTTTAGGCAAACATAAAACCTTGAGGAAAACTATTTGTTTTACAATGTAAATACAATTTACAAAAATAACTTTACACATTGAGATTTTTTTAATTCTGATATTTTAATATCTGATTGTAAAGTTTTGCATTTTATGCAAAAGCTTTTTTTTTTTAAACGTGTGGTCATATTTACTGATATTTGGATTTTTTGGCATTTCAATAGGAATCCACATGAATAGGAAATTTCTCATGATCGTGAACGATTTCCTCAAGCAGGTTTCACAAAACATTCAAGTTTGTCACAGGTTTGAGTCGCTAGGTTTGAAAGTGACTTCATACATCACTGTGGGCAAAATCCAATAAATTCAGTAGGAATCTACATGATCTAGAAATTCATGTGAAAATTTTTCCATGTAGGTTTCATAATGAGTTCAATTTGGTCAAGCAGTTTCGCTGCGGCCTGGTTTGAAAGTGACTTTATACACCACTAGACTATTGACAATAACCTTGAGTTTAAATTACACACATTCAAAGTCTTTTAAACCCATATGAAATTGTTTCATTAGAAATCCATGATCTGAATATTTGGCAAATAATTTCCCCATGCTGATTTCACAACAGGTTCAAGTTGGTCATGCAGATTCACCTCAGCCTGGTTTGAAAGGGACTTCATACATCTTTCCAGGTAAAATCAAGTCTTTTCAGTAGGAATCCATGTGAATTTCACAATGAGTTCGAGTTGGTCATGCAGATTTAGTGTTGCTTGGTTTGATCATACTTGCATCAATATTCAGTACACAATAAAAAAAAATAGACTTTTGCCTCTTTTGCTCATGAAATTTCACAAATGTGACCGTACCTTAAAGAACAGAGCAACACCTCAGTTTAGGGACCAATTCTCACTATTAACGTGTTACTTATTAGCATACGTATTACTAGCATATTTACTGTTTATTAGTACATATAAAGCACATATCAATGCCATATTCTGCATGACCCCTTAATCTCTACCCCATAGCTAAACTCAACAACTTACTATCTATAAATAAGCAGCAAATTAGGAGTTTCCTGAGGAATAGTTGGTTCATAGTGAGAATTGGTCTTTAAACTAAAGTATGACTAAGATTATATTTACTGAAAACTCTTGACAGAATCTTCATTGCTTAACATTATAATTAAATATCTTCAAACAGTATTGAGGATCTAGACAACCTCTGAAGGTGATCTGCACTTTCTTTGGGGGAGAAACAGTTCAGTATCCATCACATGCTACAACATGTTCAACACTAACATGAGAAGAAGCTGTTGAAATGAGAGGTTTATGTTTAGTGGTAAAGAGATCAAACCCCCTATCTACTTTCTGTTACCTGTCTGCGCAGCGGGATGCTCTTGGCCAGCTTGTGGACGGCCAGCTGGCTGTTGAAGTCACTTTTCTTGGCCGAGCTGTGCATTTTGGCTAGCACGGCGGTCACCACCATCACACAGATGAGGAAGAAGCCCACGCAGTAGATCAGCACCTCCAGGTAGGTCTGGTTTGGCAGTGGAGTCGGTGGAATGGCTAGATTATGAAAGAAGGGAGCAATGCAAGCTTGCTGAATGCTGAAGGAATGATGATGTGTTTATTTACCTTTGTGTGCTAAAAATGAGAAATTCAGAGAGCTCAAGATTCTGTACCAGCAGAGCTTGAATCTTTGACAATCACTGCAACTGACCCTTTGCTAAGTCCAGCCTTAATGTTACTTGGAAATCCTAATTTAGCCCACCCTATTATCAGACAAGCTTTTGTACTTTCCAAGCTTTTTTTAGAAACCATGTGCTTCAACAGTCTAAAAGTGATTTTTGCATTAAATATGCAGAGATTTAACAAACGTTGCTGGGGGACTTAAAATAGCGACAATGTATCCAGAGAGATTTTATTTATTTATTTCAAATTAATTTAACAAGTCTTGATGCAGCGGATTAAAGTATTCAAATCCCCTCAATTCCAAATAAATATGTATATATCAATAAAACACCTACATTTGCTCTGAAGTAAATTAAACTTAACAACATTCATGTAATAATTATGGAAGTCCATTTCCAATAAGTTTGTAATTATAAAAGCAATAACTTGTGACTTAAATCACAAATAATTTCTTGCAATTCTGATTGTTGAAGTTGAAATCTCATTTCTCTTTCCTGTTTTTTATTATTATTTATTTTCTTACTTTTTAAAATTTCATCTCTTACCTATACAGATACCTACAATTCTCACTATTAACTAGCATGCATATTACTAGTATATTGGCTGTTTATTAGTACTTATAAAGCACATATTAATGTCTTATTCTACATGACCATATTTTAGCTCCCTTAATACTACAACATGCCTAAACTTAACCACTACCTTTCTATTACTAGGCAGCAAATTAGAAGTTTACTGAGACAATAGTTGTAGTTAGTTAGTTAATAGTAAGAATTGAGCCTTAATATAAAGTGTGACATATATTTTCATTAACTATGTTTTTATTACATGTTTGTTAAATATAGCAAACATAGGTGGGATGGAGCTTAGCAAAAGGTCAGCTGGAAAGGATACTTTGAACTGTGACCCTAATGGTGAGCCTGTTTAGCAGGTATGAAGATGTACGAGTATCTGCTGGTTCAGAAGATTGAAGCATATCATATTAGCAGGAGACCGCTTTTATTCTAGGCCATTGTTTTTAACATAAACCTGAATACATGTGAAATCTTTGTAAAAACACAGACACTCAGATGCACACACATCGTCGTTCACATGAGTGGTGCACTGCAATGAACACAAACTCCTATTGTAGCATGATAATTACTTCTTTCATGGATCGGGTTTCATGGCACATTCTTATGCTTATGTGACTAGCAGGAGAAGGAAACCACTGCTCATGATACTTGCCAGCTCTCGCTTCGAGATTAGGCCAAAAATTGCCTTATGTAAACTCATATGAGACATTAAATTTGCAACACAAATACAAATGTAAATTGAGAGGAATGGCTTATCTGGGTGGGTAGACAAAATCTGAGCGGGTGTGCATTTCAGTATAAATGGAGAGCTAGGTTATGAGGGTAAAATTACTTGAGAAGTCTGGCTGATACAGATATTTCCTATGCTATTTGGTTGGTGTTTGTCTGCCCCAAGGCTCTGGTTCATAATACTGGGTTTCTTTCACACAATTAATTTCACACAAAAGATGGTATTGTGTCATGTATACATTTCACACAGCACACAACAATACACATGCAAATGCATCTCATTGACACGTCACTTCTCTTTGCCTTCTCTTTTAATAACTAAATGAACAATCAAATATGAATATTGTAGTGTGAATATGAAGCTCAAACGCTGAAGTTATTGTATTTACAAAATGTGTTTTGTAATAAGACTTAAGCCCAGAATTTGCTGACTGCAACATGCAAATGCAAGAAAACCAACATTCAACAGTGAGAATGAAATTTCATTCTCAAGTGTTGAACGTATAAGACTTAGACCAACAAGCATCTTGATAAATTGAATCTACTTAAATAGATTCACCCTCTGAGTGAGGCATTTATCAGACCTGAGCCAAAGAGGAAATGATGGCAGCATAGCATGTATGCTTAAAATCATGCTCTTTGCGATGCTTGTCCAGGGTTCAGGCAAACAGAAATGTTAATTGGAAACAGGTTAATTTTGAAAAACTAGGAAAAGTGTTTTATAATATAAAAGTTTATAATGGAAACAAAGCTTTGCCAAACCACTAGCCACAATATGTCATCTGTTCTCGGTTGTTATTTGTTATGCTTTATATAACTTATTTTGCAGTTAAATTACAGTTTCTGACGTAATGTGCGAGAATAATTAGAGATGTTTGCCAAATGTCTCTAGTTAGGTTAGCAGTGCACAGATTTTTTGTTAATGTTGTGCTGGTCAATATATATACTCTTAGTTATCTTGGTAGCACTTACAGTCCTGTTCTACATATATGTATTACAACTAGGTACTAAACCTAACTTTAACTCATATTTAATCCAAGTAGTGAACTTTAGTATTTCTGTAAGTACATGTACTGTATAATAAAATGCCATCGCTCTTTACCAATGCCAGTTGGCCATGATTATTTTATTCCGCAAGTGAATAAATGACATGGGGTTACCAATATTAAACAAGTATTATACGTTCCACTGTTACAGTCATCAACTCACGTTAGCGTTAACAATTTTTCAAAAGTACAGTTACTATCTTTGAGTAAATATATACTTTGTGCACATCTAAAAAGTTCAGTTTTACTCTGAGATTGTGGGAGGTTTGGCTTCGCTCCGATTCCATTTTTCTAAAGAAAGACTAGAAACATGTCATTTTGACATGCTTCGACTGACATTTCGAGTGTCAGTCAACACCCAGATGAATACAAAAAAACACAAAGCAGACACAAAGGGGTTGAAGAATGGTGCGGTTCACAAAGAATACGTTTGCATTGTTATTTGCTACAAAACCACTGCATTGTTTGCAATGAAAGTAAACACAAGAGCAAGTGTTTACTGGCACTGACAATGGGGCTCTGAGGCCAATTTAATAGCTTAAAAAATTAATGACATTCACATGCTAGGATTCTCTATCACGCTCCTTATGGTTTGCTGTATTGCATTTTTGTCAAATTGATTGAAGATGAGTCACATTTATGAAAAGTGAGTCTATGTGCTAAAACAGAGTAGTGTTATTTTGTGGTCTAATGAACTCCAGTAAAGTCAATTTGAACAGAGCATGAGGGTCAAAAACAATACTTTGTGCTTTCCATTAAGTCAAACCTTTGAACAAAGTATTGTTTGATTTTATGAAGAAACAATGCAGTGATGTGACCGAATTCAACCCACAGTGTGAACTGCCACTGTTAAACAGAAAGAAGAAACCAGCCACCAAAAGAAGCACCACAAGATACCTGTATAGACCGTCAACCATGCAGAGTGATGGGAGTGGCCGATAGAGTTCCCAGCCAAGCAGGTGTACTCTCCAGTATCCTCTAAAGACACATTCCTGATCTGCAGTACCTCCATCTCTTTATCCGTGGTGTTGATGCCTGCCGTCTATAGAAAAAAGAACCACAGGATGAAGCCGAAGAGCTCCGGGAAAAGCCACCAGAGGAGAGAGAGGTTTTGGATAAAGAGCGGTGAAGATCTGACAACATAAGAGAAAGGCGTTGGAGAAACACCCTTTAGCACCCTTAAAGAAATCAGGACTGCTCCCTGATTGGATCCTTTGATGACCCTGCTGACAGATTTATGGTTAGATGAGAACAGAGCACATGGCTCCACCTGCTAGAGACCCAACACCTGAAGATGAGGGCGACGTCCACCCCCTAGAGTCCACATGCACAAGACGGGCCACATGGAACATTACCCAGCAGAGACTGTACCAAATGGCTCTGTCACTCACTCACTCACTCACTCAGAAAAGGAAGCAAGAAGGGATTAGAAAGACCTGTTAAAGAATGTGAGACAAAGAAAGAAAAAAAGAGAAGAGCCAGGATGCCAAAGGTACTGGATCTTCACTTACTGGAGCGATTAGGGATGTAACGATGAACCGCGAGCCGGTTGAAAATCGATTCAAATATGTGACGATTCAAATCGGTTGAGATGCCAAACTAATCACGATACAATTGGAGTAGGAGTTTACATGAATGTATCTCTGAGGGGAACTGGCTGTCTTTAGAAAAGTTTACGTGGTATTTTCTTTTCATCTTGCCTCTGAACGATGCAAATTAAAGTAGTGTTCATAAGCACAGCTCTGTTTAGTTTACAGCAGTAACCTAGGAAACACTATCATTGCTATTCATAAGCACCACCTGCTGGCAGAGAGTGAATCTGCATCTCATTCAGCTCGTCTGCCGTTTTATTCAGATATGATTTATGTAGTATAGTTTCACAAAACTAAAGTCAGTGTTTTTGCTTCAAATTTCGAAATTATACTAATTCCGATTAAAAACATTCTCATGCTGCATCTTGTTTGGATAATGATTAAAATGCCTCTCATTTTAAATGGAAAGAGCACAGACAAAGCCTTAGTTTGTTTATATAAAATAAGTTATTTTATTTGTGTAACTTGCTTATTTGATTTGAGGAAAATTTCAGTTTAGTTTTGTTATATTACAATTTCACAAAGAAACATGCAGCATAAGCCTAATAAAAGGACACCTCATTTACTGTATACTATCTTCAATCTCATTTTGTTAAAAACATAGTGAGAAAATCCAATCGTGAAATCAAAATCGTGAATCTAATCGAATCGTGAGTTGAGTGAATCGTTACATCTCTAGGAGCGATACTATAGTACCTATTGAATTTGCTATCCAAGTGGTGTCAACACATCAAGAATATACTGGCATGTGATATTTTGAAAATTATGGCCATCTTCAGAAGTGAGCACTATTGGCCAGATAATTTAAAACAAAGTCTAGGAAAAATAACATGAATTATTCAGATTAATGTGGACTGTTTAAAAGGTTTTTCATCACTTTTCCTCACTTACTGTATGCTCATGTCAATTGTGGACACATCGCCCTACTAAGCAGGAATGATACTTTTTGCAGACTATATGCTTTTAGTAGAATTATGAGATTTATATTAATATTTAGAGTTTAAAATAAAGGATAGTGTTGAATATCTTTTTTTTTTACTGGTATTGTTAATACAATGTTTGCAATTGTGACAACTCTATGAGGAAGAAAGAGACACTGAAGAATTGAAAGCTGAACAATAGCGAAGTGGATCCAGGTTGAGAATTATCCCTTGAGCGAGCTGAAGGAATTTAGACGGGCACATTCCCAAGGTGCCACTGAAAAGCTTTTGAAGTGCAAGAGAGCGCAAGTAATCTTCAGAGGGCATGAAACACACCCTTATTAGGAGGGCAAAGTGTAGCACAAAGATGGA
Organism: Ptychobarbus kaznakovi; assembly: GCA_027422405.1. NCBI lineage: Eukaryota > Metazoa > Chordata > Actinopteri > Cypriniformes > Cyprinidae > Ptychobarbus > Ptychobarbus kaznakovi. The sequence continues at coordinate 4,450,162 of CM049810.1, forward strand.
GAGAAGGAAACATCCAGTGTAAACAAAAGCCAAAATACTTCCAGTTGCTCTGCTGGGATTTTCCATGGCGTCATTTACAGCACCACAGAAAATAAAAAAGAGCGACGAAGTGGGAAGATGTGTCGCGGTCACCTAAAAGCCTGATAACCGCTGTCTCTACCTCCATCTAACTGTGCATGTCTGCCTCTTTCTGCACTGATGAATCTCTGTAGCAGGGGTCGTGTGTTACCTTGCAAGTGTTTAATGACGTTGAGCCATGCTGATTGGTTGGCTTGGCCTATATAATTGGCCACTTTACATATATACTCTCCACTTTCTTCTTCGGTCACGTTGTACAGCGCCAAGACCTGTGTGTCCGAGCTGTTGACCCCAGAGTGCTGCGGAGTTCAAACATATGTCAGAGGTCAAGCACACAGTCAAACATTGAGGTCACTGATCCCAGCGGTCACTGAAGGACAACACCTGCCATTACTGCTCTTATGAAATACATTATGACAGTCTGCCAAGAACATGGCTCATAAAAGCTGTTAGTCCTGCTCCATTTGCTCAGGTGCTCTGTCCATAGAGGTGAAGAAATATGGTGAAAGTTACTTTAAAAAAGACGTGGACCAAACAGATTTGTTTAACAGCAACAGAAAAGGTAAAGATCAACACAGATTTCTGATATTTGTATTTAAAAGAATGTTCCAGGTTACAATCACATATTTCTGCTTCTTTGTTTATGTTTTGATCCAGAGATTCTGTTACTCTTTAAGGTGATGTGTAATATCACCTCCTACTGTATAACAGTGAAAATATGGAAAGCTGGAAAATTTGGTCAATGGCACAGAAGCGTTATCTCATAAATGCTGGAAAATTCCATTAATGGCAGGGAGAGAATTAAATTACAGACAACACGGAAGCACTTTAATCAAACATTTAGGTTGACTGGATAAATGGTTTTTTACCTTTAAGATCCGAACATATGGCAGTCCGTCTGGGCCGACTCTACTGCCATTGAACCTCAATGTGCTTCAGCCACTGGATGTGAGGCTGAGGATCGCTGAAGACTTTACACTCAAACTCCACGTCACTCCCCACCACTACTGTACGGTTAGCAGGCAACCCCGCCTGGAGAATCGGCCTGTGCGGTGAACGCTCTGAATAAAACACACAACACACAGTACACAGTTAGTGTTTTGAAATGACCCCATTAACATAAAAACTGATTTTTTTATCCTTTTCTCCTCTCTTAAAGAAATCAAAACTGGAATCTACATTACAGCAAATGGGATATTGAACAGATGTTCAATAAACACTAATGTCACATAGCCTGCAGGAAGCAGCCTCTTTAACATGCAGGCTAAACATTTATTATAATTGCTGTAATTTGGTGAAAATGAGTGGAAATGTTATTTTAAGCCACAGCCCATCTCTCAGGCCTTCTGACTAAAAGAAAATCTGCCACTGGAGTCCAGAGGTGTCCAACATTTTACTACACTGCTTTAAAACAAAAATTGTTGATTCAACTTTAAGTGTTCATGCTGCCTTAAAATTTTAAGTTTAGTCAACTTAAATAGTCAAACTTAACTTAAGGTGACTAAATATTTAAGGCAATAAAAACCCTTATTTTTTTATACTACACTTTTTTTGTTCTTGAATATATTATGTTAAAATGTTCATTTTGCAATCAAGTTATCTTATTTTATTTAAATAATAAAAAACATGTTAAAACAAAAATGAAATTAGAAATTAAGATGTGCTTCAATAGTACATTTCCCCCCTACATTTCCACCTCTTGTGATCTAGCATGGCAGACCAAATCAAAAGACATCCATGGGCCAACTACTGCCTCCAGGTCCTGGTTTGGGTATCTTTGTTGTAGCTGGTACCATGCAAATCTGACTTTTAAAAACGAAAAAAAATTTTTTTCCGAAAATTTTTTTACAAAAAAATACTAAATTTCTCAATCTCTGTGGCTGCACAAGAATAATAGATTCAGCGTCAACTGCACCCCTTACATGCATTCTTTTGTTTTGTATATTTTGTGGTACTAGGGGGGGGGGGGACACTTTCATGAGGGGAAAAAAGAGAAAGAAAAATGAACTTGCCCAATGTGTCCATTTCATCCAAATCTAAATCATGCACGTCATTACATCATAATTTCAACCTCTAAACTAATAAGCAGGACCTTCCCAGGAGGACTTGATGGCACAAATGTGTGAGTGTCTTCTGAATGCCAAATTCAAACAGTGTCTTCTCATCAATGTGTATGTATGGTGCAAATGATGTCACAGTGGGCTCCATCTAGATGGGTGTAGCACTGATTTATTTGCTACTTAATGAAGGCATCAATCAAGTCCACGTCAGCCAATCAGTGTTTAAATTACTTTATTCCAAATACTCTGATCTCATCTTGAGCCACTAACCACGTCTCTAACTCATCCACGGCATCAAGTAAACACTTTGCATTTGCAATGGATCATTTAACACACACCATCAACAGAGTCCACGTGCCTGTCCTTGACAAGCACACAGACACTCGCACGCAAAGTGTAAAGCCACCGGTTACTTCGGTTCATGTCAGGGAAGTAATGGTAACCATTAGTGGTGCTGCGCCAAAGCATTAGCTGCATGGTGAATAACACCCATCTGCATCTAATTGACTCGAGTAAACATTGCAGTGGTTCTGCGACCCTCCCTTGGGGATCATTTGCAATCTCTTGTGCTTTCCTAAAAAACGTGAATCGATTTAATCAGAGGTTTAGCAATAAATCATTGCAGCTGAGCTAGTGGGGAAGGGGAGACCAACACAAATTTGCTCACATACAAAGAACTACTAAAAAAATTGGACTTAACTAAAACTACATTTCAAAATGTTGAAGACAGACAAGAACAGAACCATGACTGACCGACTACGTCCAGCTGGTAGGTGTGATTGATGCTGCCGTATTTGTTTTCCACCAGACAGGTGTAGTTGCCTTTGTCTGACGGTACCACCGACTCCATTATGATGGTCCACATGTGCTCTCGAACCTGTGCAATAAAATAAAAAGGTGTAGACCTAAATGCAATTAAAGTTATCACATATTGTGGGAACTATTTAGAAACAAAAAGCATGTTTGTGTGCACCAAGTAAAACTCTTCAATTATAGGCTTCTATAGACCAAATCTTCTTGTAAAAGCAGAAAACTGTTAGATGCATTAGAGGGCTGATTGTCTTTTAAGATCATTTCAGTGAAAGGCTGAGGAGTCAGTTCAACATCAGTCAGGCACGAGATCAGAGCCATGGAGAACAGTGTGTTTCATGGTGGAGAGTGGGAAACAGGCCACTCCATGTCCACTAATACAGTCCTCTTCTCTAGCCAAACGCTCAATGAACTGCCAGAAAAAGCCAAACTTCAGTCAATTAAAAAACATATGTCTGCTAAGCAACATGGACCTCAACATGGAGTTTTCAATAAAAGTATATTTTTATTAAAATATTGAAAATGTATGTATATTATATTAACTATGGCAGATATTCACAACATTTTTGTTATTTGTGAATATGGACTTATTATTCTCATTAGTCTGTTTGTCATAGTTACGTCTAATGTTATAGTACTTTATGCTGCCTTTTTTGTCTTTGCTTTTCATATCTTATTTTGTTTTACAAAAATATGAGTGTGAGAATGATATGAGGGTAAGTAAATGATGACAGGATTTCCATTTTCAGTGAACTAAAACTATAAAGATCCAGCAGACATAGCAAGTGTTCTCTGCAGTAACAGCTCTTCTTGATTAAATGAGATTTAGGTTGGGCATAATTAATAAGAGGTTATGGCTTCTCGGCCTACAGAACCCCAGATGTGAGCAGCTACACTCGCAGTCTGCCTGACTTCCTTTTCACAATCACTTAATGTAAATGAACAATTGTGCCAGACTCTTGTTAAACAAAAGAAACCACGAGAGACTGGGAAGAGTGCTGGGGGAGGTTACTACGGAAAGCTGCAGGGCCCCTTAACGGAAGCCCCTCACACTCCTGGAGCTCAAAGACACGTTTAGATGAACGTATGAATAAACTACTAGCGCTATAATATGGCTCAGTTAAAAAAATAATGCAAAATAAATACTGCTTAAATAAATACAAGCATACTGCTTGGTTATACTCAAATGTTTGTATAAAGCATGTTGATGCGCATGTTACTGTGTGTGCGTGCATATGTGTATGCATTGCAGTGGCCTCAAACACACTCCAGATGGTAAAGTGTGTATGCGGTGTGGAGAGGAAGAGGACTAATGTCTCCCAGCTGGAGAACACCTTGATGAGAAACACAGACGCTACAGGTCCACAATGACACAAGCAAAACAGCGGAAAATATCACTTTAAATGTTCGTGTAAAAGGGAGTAGAATGAAAAAAGAAAAATGTAATTAAAGAAATGTTTCAACCCCAAAATTAAGATTATGTTATTTGTTGAAGTTCTAATCCCATATTCAGTTATTTTTAAGAGAATTTATGAATTTTCACAAAATGTTTTAGTTCACACTGTATATTTTATAGCTTTTTAAAGAAAAAGACCATACAAGCATTATGAAGTACTCCATACAATCCATAAGCGATATTCAGACTAAAGGCTTGTTAACACCAAGAATGATAACTATAACAATAACAGTGCTTTTAAAAAAACATTTATAATTTTAAATCATTGCAGAATCCATATCACAACTATAATGATAATGGCACTAAGGAATAATGCATCTGGTTTTCACTTTTAAAACAGTTTTCCAGCTGAAAAACGCTAAAAACACTTATAACCAATCAGAGTGCATCCCGTTTTTAAAAGTTTGAGCATTTAAAGTGCAGCACAAGCTTATAATAATCAGTTATTGTGCATTGGTGTGGATGCTAAAATTGTTATCATTATAATTATAGTTCTCAGTGTGAACGGGCCTTAAGGCTGTCAAGCATCAGCTCAACCGTGAATGCTTGATGTGCGAGAGCCAATAGGGTTTATTTTTGAGCTGTGATTGACCATATAAAGCCTAAATTAAATCCCTTAATGATATGAAGTGATCGTGTCTCTTCAAAAGATTTTGGATTCAACATGATGGTAAGAAAATTTTAAAATTTTCATTCAGTTTCGGTAGAATAACCATTTAAGTTCAATGCACAACTTTTATAACTGTGATGTATTTTAATTTTGGTCCTTTTTAAAGCTTGGCAAAAGTAATTACTATAAATTGTTGGTAACATTTTTAGGACCAATTCTCACTATTAACTAGCTGCTTATTAGCATGCATATTACTAGCATATTGGCTGTTTATTAGTACTTATAAAGCACATATTAATGACTTATTTTGCAAGACTATATTTTAGACCCCCTAATCTCTACCCCATTCCTAAACTTTATTAACAGGAAATTAGGAGTTTTTTATGGAAAATTCTTAATTAATAGTGAATGCGTGTTCCCTATTCCAAAGTGTTACCAATTGTTTTTATATGTACAACAGATGCATAAAGAAAATTATCTTTTTGTGTTCCATAACAGCACAGTACCTGGAAAAATCTATTCCAAAATGTATTAATTTTAAATTAAAACATTACTGTGCATAACTAGAACAACCGTGGTCCGAATTACAAATTTAACAAATGTGAAACAAGTGAACTGAGGCTGAAACTCAAACAAAGCACTGCTAATAATGATGCTTTGCTAAGGAATTAAATGAAACGTTTTGTTACTTTGGGTCTGTTGATATTCAACATGGTCAAATGAGTAAAAGGACAGAGTTGGTTTATCCTGGAGTTTATTGTCATCTGTCTGAGCACAAGCAGTTGTGTAAAATGAGGACAGCCAAGCAAGAGTAGTAGAAACCCACGGCTCCAGTGTCAGCCTTCCAGGCATGGCTATTCAGCCTCTGTCATGCTACAGTGAGGTGTCTGGAAGACAGATCTGTTGAGGACGAGGTGCCCTTTTAACCCCCAAACCAGAGTAGCTGGCTAGCAATCCAGAGTTAGGTAACTAAGATGTTGTATGTGTTCATGATTTTAATGTGTTGTGGTGTAGTTCCCTCACCTTGTAGCCACCTATCCGCTGGTCTTTCTTAAACTCTTTGCTGTTCTTGAGCCACTTGAGCGTTGGTGTAGGGTTACCACTGGCCTGGCAACGGAACTTGACGGTTTTGCTAGCGGGAACCGCGTGGAGCTTCTTCTCCATCTTATCAGGTTGAGCCCAGACGGGCGCCATTGCTGAGGAACAGACAGAGAGCACATAAAATAAGATTGAGAAAGTTAGATTGGTCCTTCAAAACCACTGTTTCAAAAATACGTCAACAATAGAAAAGCCATGACTATTTTAGAACGGTAATCCAAAGTGGCAGATCAAAGTGTGTGAGATTTGGGTGTTGGTTGCTGGTTTCACTGCTGACTGGCTAGATAGTGCCCTTGGGACTCAAAGAGTAATCCATCAAAAGTTATAAAGACTTTCAGTCTAATGAACAAAGGCACATTCCACAAGACGCCTGTGGTTTATAAGACAAAAATGTGCACTATTTCCTGTTATAGTTCCTACTTTAAAGGGAAATCCTAACAATTTCATAAGAAACAGATACTGTTATTGATATTTGCAGATCTTTTAGTCAGAGTTTTGAGCACAGAGAGTTGGACTAAGAGAGGAGCGTGACTCACGAAGCAGTTTCTGGTCACTCGATAGCTTGGTCTCCTCGGAAGAAGATTCATCTTCTTCATCATCTTCTGAGGAAGCCAATCCATCTGATTGAGAACAAAAACTTAGGTTACATTTTTGTTGTTGTTGTGAACAATACACAAATCAGTCCATCAGTAATATCTTATTCTGTTTATTTCTCACCTGTAACGTTGACACTGAAGTAATCCGTATGGTTGCTGTTGGGTCCCTGAGCAAAGCAAGCATACAGACCAGAGTCGGCCGGCTCTACTGCTTCAATCTCCATCTGATGGTTACGCAGGCGAGTGTGCTCTCCGTCAACCACGGGAACGTGGTCCTTAGTCCAGGTCACTTCCTGTGTCTCGTCTATACTTTTACAGCTCAGCTCCAGTTTGTCCCCCGGATACAAAGTGAATGGCATCGGCTCGACCAGGGCTAACACTAAGAGCAAGATGTAAGAAATTAGTTAGGTTTAATTAAATTAATTAGTGATGTCTAATAGAGATCGGGGGCATTATTTAAAAAAAATATTGTTTCAATAATTAATTGCACTAAATTAACTATACTAGTAATCATAAACTCAATTCTTCATTAAATTAATTACTATATACTATCTGATATAGCATTTCCATTCCATCTCCTTGCACACTTGACATACAGTAAACATTTGTATTTTATCTAATTTATAACATTATTTTATCTGTTACTGAATCCAGGGGCAAGATTTGCGACATTTTTAAGAATGAAAATCTTAACTCTTATTTTTTACCTTTAGAATAGAGGTAAGAATATTTTATATAAATCACAGAAACATTTCTTAAGAATTTTCTTTTCCTTTTTTCTTGTTGTTCTAAAGACAAGTCCTAAAAAAATTTGTTTCTGAAAAAAAATTCTTAAAAATCATCATAACCCCAAAGTTCCTATGCTAAAGTTAGGATAACCTCCAACTTGTCCTAATTTTGTAGTCGTTTTAAATATTAAGCATTACATACGTCAAACAATATGCATCACTATGGATGCACTGTAGGGATAAGGGACATCAGTATAACTAGGGATGGGTAAGTACTCTGAAGTACACTAATGATTGATAATATAAACAATGACTGGTCATGATTTTGCTTGACGTGACTTTTTGCTGAATTTGAAATTCAGTAACAACAAAAACAAGTCAAATAGGAATTTCACAAATAAACGCATTAACCCTTTACATCTTGGGACAGGCCCTTTAAAAATCATTTAAAGTACACTGTGCATTAAAAACCAGTATGCCAAGTATTGCACGCCTATTAAAATACATTGCAAAATACATCATATTTTTATGCAATCTGTGGGCAGTGCAAAAAGACGGCCTTGTGGAGTTTTACATTTACAGTTGAACAGGGAGTTTTCAACAAGAACTACGATACAATCAGGCAACACCAAAGTCATTTAAGATTTCCATTTGAGGTCTTAATTTTTCTATTCTTATGGACATCTCAGAATTTATCTTAACATCTTTCTTGAAAAGAAAGGTGCAATCGAGCCTGAGTGTATCAGTGTTTGGCATCCTATAGATGGGCGACAACACCTTCAAGCATCTAATCAAAGATCCCACCTCAGTCACTGCTAAATCAAATCGGAGTTCGAATTAGTCAAGGGCCAATTGTCAGGCCAATTCTGAGATAGTGCTGAAATTTGATTATGGGATGCCTCAGACACCACCACCTGAGCCCACCCGTCGCTCCTGACGACCAGTAGAGATGGGGAGGGGGGGCAAGACTCGGGGGTGGGAAGTCTAAATATAATTACGATGATTCATTGTCCATCAACATTATGTCACCCGTCTGCAATTGCCCATACTCTTTTAAAGGGGGGCTGCTTCGTAGAGTAGGGCACTGGAGAAATATCCCTGTTGGGGGTCCTCTTTAAAAGAATAGACTGACGAGCACATACTGACACCATATGCTAATTGTGACTCTTTAGTAACAGTAACAGTAAGCCAAGGTGAGATTTTCGCATTTACAAAACAAATGGTGTCTGCTTCATATTCAAATGGTAATTGGATTAATTTCCTTTCAATAACAATGAATTTGACTTGCTGAAAGGATATGAACGCTTGGTTTCCTGTAAAAGATGCATCAGGGATTGATAATTGTTCAAAAAAGGTCAAATTTCTATGAAATCCTGCCACCCGCTGAAGATGACATTTACACTATTGTTTTGAAATGTGAGTAAATCAAAAGAAACAATGCTTGGCCTACATTCTACTGAGTCACTGTGGTAAAAGACCCAAAACAAAAAGGTGAATGCAAAGGAAATTACAAAAGAAAACTTCTTCTGAAAAGTCTGGCAAAGGTTGTGAAAAAGCATTCACTTAAAACGCTTATTTTAAGGAAAGAAAATGCTTAGGCGATACTGGTATGCTCATAACTGACACATCCCTAATAGTATACAAAGTGCAAACGTAAGCCACGTTTCCTGACTAATTCTGCTGTAGTAACTCCGCCCATCACTACCATTAACTCCGCTAATAAAGGCGAGCGGGTAAGAGGCCTGTAGCAGCAGGTTTTTGGGCTGGTATCCATGGTGACCTCAGTAGGATCTAGTTAAGGTATTTCCTGCTTCGCATGTGTCTAACAGGCTCTTAATCCTGACAGGAACAGGGGCCAGGGAGGGATCAACTTTCCCCACCAAAACACTGCAGAAAAGAATGAAGGAGAAAAGAAGATGATAGTCTTATTTAGCCACAAGATAAGTAAATAAGTTTACTTTAAATAAGTAAATACTTCTCAAGGTTGGATTGTTTTTAAGTTTGGCATGCCAATTTTTATATACCTTGAAATATATACTACAAAAAAAAGCCATTGAGCATTTGCACGCTTACTGCTCAGGAAAAAAAGATTCAAAGGTGCTGTATGTAGATTTTCACTCTACTGAAGCAGAAAAATATCATATGTTTGCAGATATTTAGGAAACATGTTAAGTTCACATACTTTTTCTCTAAAAAACAATGTTACAGTTATTCTGCTTTGAAATGTGTATTTTGTGTCAGAATGTTTGTTTTTGTTTTGGTCTGTATGACTCCGCCCACTGCCAATTTTGACACTCCGGGTTGCCATTTGTTGGAAAACAGTGTACTGCAGCCATGGAAGCCAGCAAATGTACTGGCTCGGAGATTGCAGCCTCTGCATCCATCTAAAAAGCTCTATAACCAGAGGCATATTAAAATGCAGATAATTCAATCATCAACTTACAGTGCAAGTCTCATTGCCTGCCATTGTGTTCATTCCCATTGCATGTCTTCAATCTAGCAACCATGTGAGCGTTGAGTCTTAGGAGGAGAGGGTGAGAGAAACAACGCTCTCCAATATTTTGAATCTGAACTGGACCTTTAATTGGTCTTTTGTGACAACATGCCCCAATGGCAGGCACTATATAGGGTAAGCTATCACAGTGAAACCTGCCATTCGTGAAACAGCTCAAATATAGTTTCTAATTATAGTAACTAAAAGAATAATTAATGAATTAAGTGTATTTAATCTGTGGAAACTTATCCCCTACCTGACATTTATAAGAAATACCCTCATCTGGAAAATGCAGTATCAGTCATTCAGTTAAAATCTATCTTCATTATATAATGGTCTCTTGCTTCTGAATGCCAGTGTGGTTTCTTTGTGTTCACCTATTTCCCAAGAGCAACATAAAAACTGAATTATTGGTGGGTGGACAGACTACAAAAAACTAGTCTAATTTAAGAGGGTTTTAAACTACATGTTAGAGAAAACATTTGTATACTGGCATGAAAATAGTCTTATGACAACTAACCTGGGTCCATTCAAGGACACTTGCTTCCACCCTAAAAACAGCACAGCCTCACCTCAGAGTCAGTGAGCCAGAAATGTTTCACTTTATAATTGATGAGAAATTTATAATAAAAGACACACTGACTGATTGTAAGGTCATGACAATGAGGTTGTAATTTCCTTTAGGCATTTTCGATTGAGCAGAGCAGATGCCGAAAATATCTTGCACCAGTCAACAGAGAAGCGGTTTACTGTGAAGTATCAAGTGAGAGTATTCTGCAATAATCACACAGGGAGAAAATTATACAGCTGCTTTATGATTTACAGTCATTAATTCGACATGCTTCCTTCCAGGATATTAAATAGTGGCATGTTACCAAGCCACCAGTCACTTCAAAGAACAAAACACCATGCAATACAAGCTGAAGACATGCACCGGTGTGCAAGCTATAGATTCCAGATGTTGTCTGAACAAATATGATGGGGAAACATATTTGGTGTACAGCTTGTTTACTACTACTATATATTAGGGCTGTCAAAATTAATGCGTTGACACAAATTCATTTTAACGCCACTCATTTTATTAAAGCGCAATTAACGCAGCGCGCATTTTTCATTTGACCCGTGGCCCAACCCATAGTTGGAGAAATGGAGATGGACATTGTGTCCTACTTAGCGACTTTTCAGAACCCTTTTAGTACATTTTTTATCAAAAAAGCACCTAGCTACAAATCTAGAGGCTTCTTGGACAAACCTTATATGGTTTCTGAGACTCTCCGGTTCTGCCGCATGAGCGCGAGGTCTTGCTCCCACCGCATGCGCAGTTTCAGTTAAACAGAGATATTACTATATGTTGCTTCTCTAATTTTACATGCAAGTATAGCCGAAATCACAGCACAGCTATTGTCTTTATCTTATGTGTATTTGATTTCATCAGACGATGGCTGATTATAAATCAAGATTTTTGTGCGGATTAACCTCTTGGAAGGAAGAGCTGGTTATAGTCTTAAAGTGCAGCATTTCGGTCACTATATCAAATTCATTCCATTGTCTGACAACAGAAACAGTCAAATGTATCAATGAAAACAGTTTAGCTGCATCAGAATACAGTATGCAGGACACAGAGAGGCAAACAAATGTAATAATAAATGTACATTTTGCATGTTTTGAAGTCAGCTGCCCTGTCCTGCAAATAATGTAAACAGGCTTGTGTAAGTAAATTGCTCCGTGCAAAGAAAGAGAAGTAATGGTAAACCTGGTATTTCTATGTTCTTTTTCATGTGTCTAATAGACATGAACAAGTTGTTTGAAACAGTCTTCATGCTCTATGTTGACTATGATTTCACTAATAATAAACATACATTTCCATAAAGCATCCAAAATTGTCCATGTCCATGTTGATAAGAGTATTAAAAACTTGAAAAGTATTCATTTGAGGTACATTCAGAACAGATAAAAGTGTGCGATTAAGTTATGATTAATCGCGAGTTAACTCATGACAATCATGCAATTAATCGTGATTAATTATTTTAATCGATTGACAACCCTACTATATATAGCTGTGTGATAAAACTCTATAACAGCATGGCTGTGAGTTATGAGAGTCAAGAGTGTATATATAGTGTAGCAATCACAATATAAAATATTACAATTTTATTAAAATCTTATTCTAATTCATCTAGCTTCAAGAAAAGCTGCACCCTGTCGTGCCGAGACACTCCAAATGTAAACTCAAGGCTGTCGATCTTCCAGATTCTGTAACCAGATTGGGTTGGGTTAAAGTCCATATTTTCGGGAAAGCAACCCAGCTGGAATTGCCATTGCATTTTTTTCTTTCCTGCTTCAAGCCAATTGTAAAAAAATATTTGACATACCTGAAAATCAAGTTAATTACAGTAAATCATGAAAGGGAATGCTTTTTTTTGGCGATGGACAAAATGATAGGTGAGCAAGTGAGACTTAGGCAGCATGCAGGAAGGGCATTGGGGCTTTTCAGAGAGAGACTGGAAACAAGAGAGGAAGCAATACAAGGAGAATGACCACAGGAACTTCCTTTCACGGGAGAGAATGATGGTCAAGTACAGAGAAGAGGAAAATATACAAGTAGAAAGAGAGAGCCAGAGCAAACTCAAAGAAATAGTCCAACAAATGACCAGTCCTTTACTCCTTTATCCCAGTGATCTGCGGCTGAGATATTAGAGGTTTATTCTCAGTAACAGACTGGAATGTGCACAGTCACAAATAATTAAATGCAAAGAAACTGAAATGTGACTGTTAAGTTTATTTTGTGACCAAATTGTATTATTCTTAAGCAGTGTGACTTAGTTAAGAAGGTTTTGGTGTGGACTTACTCACACTGAAGTGAAGGTTATGCTCACCAAAAGCCAACTCACTCCTCTCCTAACTTGTCTTATGCTAGCCTACGTCAATTCTCAGGACTTGGATGCTAATGGCATTTGTTCACAACGGCCATGGTTGTACAAACATAATCACTGCTTGCCTACACACAAATGTGGCCATGTATACACTCACAAGGTCTGCAGGAGGGGCGGAATGAGATCAGCAGGCTCTGCTGAATCACAGCCATTGTTTCACCAAAGTATTAATTCATCTCCTTCTTGAGAGTCAGATAGTTTTACAGAGTGCAAAAAATTATGTGGCAAGAATAAGAAAAGAGTCACACATTAAAATGCATGAGTGGACATTAACCATGAACAACAGATGGAAACAGACATATTAACAATACTTTTCTATATCCTTAAAGCAATGCATTACGTATAATCGGTACACTATAGAGTGACAACTCACTGAATGATTTTCAATATACTGATTTACATTTAGTCATTTAACAGACGCTTTTATCCAAAGCGACTTACAATTGGGGATTTAAAACTGGTTAATTGAAAGAGGTTTGAAGTATGAAACTGGTTTGAAATCTGTAATAGCATCCATGACTAGTTGGAGCGTGTTATATTGCCAAAGACTAATCGCCTACCAAAACAAAAACAATCAGCTTGAGTCTTGTAGTGTGCGCTTGGCTCTTTAGAGGTTAACAGAATAGTGTTGATACTATTAAACTATTAAAAATACTTTAAAACTAAACTGGAAAAGAGCTAAAACAAATACTATATTAGTATATAAACAAAACTAAAATAACACTAACAAAACCTAATTTTATCAGCATTAACCATATATGAAGTTATAAAGGTGTAACGTATTAATTTGTACTAAAGGTAAAAGTAACATTTTGAATGACTTGCAAATAAGTCCACATTTATATTAGATTTATATTTCCACTTTCAATTAAATATATTTTGGGCCTTTGAAAGTCTTCCGATCCTAAACCATTTAAGAGTGTAGACAAATTTGAAACACTACTTAAGGAAATCCTGTTGTTTGTTCAGATTGTATTCCCACCTAGGGAAAAACAAATGTAACCAAATGCCGGAGTGTCAGTCACTCATCAACAGCTGAAACTATCATTTACACCACAGGAGGCCTGAGGGGAAAGAGGTAAAAGTTATCTCTGTCCTGACAGGAGGAAGAAGGAAGAGGAGGAGTAGAGGAAACGTGTAGAGGGTATCAGCATGCCTGGCCATTTGGCTGTCAAGCATTAAGTGGGTAAAAGGTAATCCATCACATTTTGGTTGGGTTGGGTTTTCCTCCTTACATTTTAGTCACAGCTAAATATTTCAGGGAAGTATTCAAACAAATAGCCAGAAACTGAAACATTTTACCAAAATAGTCAGAAATCAACAAAATGATGTATATCCCGGACGAGCCCCCAATTTGTTAAACCCGCATAATAAATCTGCGATCTTGTTAATATTTACCAACTTTCTCATGCAATTCAAGTTTTCATGAAGAGTACTACACATAGGTATATTCTCTCTACCCATAGGTCTCGCAACACTGCACTCAACCACAAGAAAACGTGCTTCGTTTTCCCAGAAACACGATCTCCACTGTGGAATAACACCACAGGGCGGAGTACTTTCTGTGTCTTCTTTTAAAAGCAGTAATTTATAGCGTCTCCGGTAGTCAACTCTTGACAACGAATACCTTTTCATTACAAAAGGAGGATGGTGAGACAACAGGGAGGGAGAGAGAGATAGTGGGGGAAGAGAAAAGTGAGTTATTTTTGCAGATCTGGAGGGTACAGGTGGCAGCTATTTCACACCTCCAGCTCTGGGGTAAAGTCAAACCTACCGTGTTAATTTAAAGCCTCCACAGATGGCCAGAGCAGTAGTGACCGCTCGCTTTATAATAGTGGTAACTGTAATGTAAGGCATTTAGAAGTCTCATGGGAACACTGTGTTTCCGAAATCCAAAAGACGATGATGAAGCTACGGAAGCACGTTTGGGCCTGTGAGAGCCACAGGCACTCGCTCCACTGGAATGTTGCCAAAGGACACATTTTTCAGGGTTTTATTTCAGCTGGTGTTTTTTTTTTCAACCTGTTTCCCTTTTTCACTCTCTGTCTATAACTTAAGTGCATGCATGAGAGTCCTTAGGGTTTTAAATGACTATTTTGGATATGAGGTGGAAATGGAGAACGAATGGTATCCAAGTGTAAACTTCCACAGCTCAGTGTAGAATGTGTTTCCCCTTTGGCACACCACTGACACACAGCATATTAGAGATATGAATAAGGTTTGAGAATGTGCATATAGTCATACAACATAGCTATACAATTGTATTGTACTAATTTCAACATAACCAAACACATTTTAATGGGGACAGCATTTTACTTGCTCTTAAGAATAATAAGAACACTGTTCCTTTTGTAAAAAAATTTTAAGTGCAATCAAACTGGCTGTATGAATTACTTCAACTTGAATCGTTTTAAGCATCTGAGTTTAATCTCGTTTAACTTAGAAATAGAACTTGGAATTGGTTAAATCACAGTTTTACAGTGAATACTAAGAAGAAAAGTGTTTGATGTATTATGCAGACAGATACCTGCATTATGTGACCCTGGACCACAAAACAAGTCATAAGGGTCAATTTTGGCCAAGATACAACTATTTGAAAATCTGGAATCTGAGAGTACAAAAAAAATCAAATACTGACAAAAATTGCCTTTAAAGTTACCCAAATGAAGTTCTTAGCAATGCATATTACTATTTAACTAATATTTACGGAAGTAAATTTACTAAATATCTTCATGGAACATGATCTTTACTTAATATCCTAATGATTTTTTGCATAAAAGAAAAATCAATCATTTTGACCCATACAATGTAATTTTTGGCTATTGCTACAAATATACTCCAGCGACTTAAGACTGGTTTTGTGGTCCAGGGTCATACATAAGCTTAAGGTAACTGTGAAACCTTACTGATGTTCATTTATAAGAAGAAATCCTAATGATACTGTTGCAACATACAGTCTGTTTAATTTAGGCTCAGACAGAGGGTGGAAAACAATCACACCTGTTTTTGGTGAAAGAAACCTTAAGCAACTTTAAGTGGATTAAAGAGGGAAAAATAGAACAAACTGCCATGAAAGTGTAGGATATGACCAATTTAAAAACTATTTCAGGTTGCTTAATTGCAAAGTGTCTGAGACATGGTTTATTATTAACACATCTTCAACTGAGACACAATACAACAAGAGTACTACAAAAAAGACTTACTTTCATCTTGGGTGGCCGGTCTGCCCTGGGACTGAAGAGCCTGAGTTAGAAGTACTGCGAACAGCAGCAACATGGTCTTTATCATCATCATCATCATCAAGGATTCTCTACATCTGAACTCTGCATCCAGCCCAGCTCGCCATAAAAACAGCTAGGACATCAGCACTGGGTGAAAGATGGAGAAAAAAAGCAGAAAGCAAGACAATTAAGAATATTCAGAACTAATGATTAAAGACAACATGAATCTTTCGTAATGTGACATTTTAGTGAAACAGTATATTCAGTTGGAAATAACATTGGACGGGACTTGAACGCAACCATCAGGATTTGACTGGATCATTAAACAAAGGCAATGATCTTATTGGTTAATATTTTTCTCCACCCACATGACCATTACTATGAAAGCATTCTGCTCAGAATCATTAATCAGACTAACAAATTTGCTAATTATCTCTTTAGAGTAACTTGCACTAAGGAATTGTACAAATTCACACTAAGGACATTTAATGACAATTTAAATCTTACAGTTATTTTTTTATTTTAGACAAAAGTTGAGAACAGAAGAGCATCCCTGACAGAAAAATCCTGCAAAACTCCTCTAATGCATGAGCTGCATGGATCAAAGATTTTTTTATTTTAATAAACAGCCTGATATAACTATCCATCCATTTTAGGTATAGCCATGAGGCCGATGACAACATAACTTTGCTGTATAAGGTCAATAGTGGAACGGCACGTCCTTTAAGAACTCAAGGATTTTCACCTCAGACTTGTCCACTACAACAGGAGAGAACATTCTGAATCTTAGAGTTTGCATCAGACAAATCACTTTGAACAACAAGTTAACATGGCACTTTTTTGATAACGAATATCAATGTAGCAAGACAAAGCTAATGAAGATTGCATAAACCATGACATACATAATTTTATAGTGGAAATAAGTTCTTCATAGTACTGCTGTTCTGTGCAGGGTCGCTCCATCTGTTTGCTCTTACAAACACATGCATTAAAACACACAGAAACACAACCACACTCCTCCAACCCTTCACAGATATCTGTCAACCCTGTGCTGGTTTCGACCCCAGCATGACCCCGACACGCCATTTGTCCTACTAGCAATCGGAACTCATCATTTACACATTTCATCACACACTCCACTACGAGCAGATCGGTCAGAAAAGAGCAGCATTTCACAATTCGCCAGATGTTTTTCTTTCAGAATGTTCAGCTGTAGTAATTTGAGTGTCTTTGCTTGTAATTGGGATTTTATCCTCCCAAAATGTAAATAAATTGAAAATAATCTTAATATGGTTAAAGCTAATATGAAGCTAGACTTACTAAATTACCTAAATAAAAACTAAATTGACTGTGTCTTTTTGGAAAAAAAAGCGGAGTAAATATCCTGGAGAATTGGGGCTTGTCGTGAATGGTTTTCAATTCTCTAGACAGATAAGAAATGTCATGCACATTCAAACTGGACACATGCTCCGTCACATTTTTTAAAGCCAAGTAGACTTTAAATTCAACTTATCTGTACAAATAACAACTGCACAATTATTTTGGGTTTTCTATACATTTATATGTTATTCAATATAATGTTATTTTAAAGTTTTTCATTACTCTA
This sequence comes from Ptychobarbus kaznakovi, assembly GCA_027422405.1. Lineage (NCBI taxonomy): Eukaryota > Metazoa > Chordata > Actinopteri > Cypriniformes > Cyprinidae > Ptychobarbus > Ptychobarbus kaznakovi. The sequence continues at coordinate 4,467,852 of CM049810.1, forward strand.
GTCTTCAGTGTCACATGATCCTTCAGAAATCATTCTAACATATGCTGATTTGCTGCTCAAGAAACATTTCTGATTATTATCAATGACGCAAACAGTTATGCTGCTTAATATTTTGGTGCAAATCTGGATACATTTTTCCAAGATTCATTGATAAATAGAATAAGTCTAAAATAAGATTTTTTTTTTAAATATATATTTTTGTAACAACATAATGTAAAGCACTTTTGGTCAATTTAATGCATCTATGCTTGCTGAAAGTATTATTATTATTTCTTTATTTTTAAAGTGCAGACTCAAAACTCCAAACAGTAGTGTGTATGTATATATAAGGTTTAGAAACTAGATCAACTTGCACACTAAATCAAAACTACAGTAACATATCTTACACCATATAATTTCTAGTTCTATTGCCCCTGTAAAAAAGGTGGTGCATAATGCCCTTGAGATTAATATTTTACAGAACAATGCAGTGAGATGTCTATCGCATTCACAGCTGCTCTAATAAGGACAAGAAATTTGGACAAACACCAAGAATTGAGACTTGATACAAATAAAATCGTTCCCATAGAGTTCGTGTTGGTTTCATTTTCCAAGCCATGTCTGCAGCTGGTACAAACCAGAATAACAGACGAACAGAGAGTTGAATGAACGCACACTGAATGTTAACCTAAACTAATTGTATCCTAACAAGACGAATGAAAAATAAGGATTACAATTTTTGTATAACATTTGTCTCTGTGACACTTTTTTCCTAACTGTGTTGGCAGCAAAATGTTATTGAATCTAAATTTAACGGGAACGGTCGGGAATAAATGTATTCTAAGCGGACAGCGGATGAACAAACAGTGAATATATCGCGGGAGCGGGTGGGTGCGGAATAAAACCTCACGGGAGCGGGAACTTAAAAAAACTGTTCCGTGCAGACCTCTACATCACAGATCAGATTTAATTTATCACGTGAAGAGAGCTGACTGACAAGAAGAGTGAGGCGAGACAGACAAGATGATGCGGAAGATTTTCAAAACAAAATGTAAAAGCACCCGTTTTAAAAATATTTTTGATTTTAAAAAGCCTGGTGACTTCTGCCATTAATCTAAGTCAGGGGTGCCCACACTTTTTTGTGTGCGGATCTACTTTTCAAATGAGAAACTCACCGAGATCTACCAAGTGAAATGTAAATAAATGATAAAACACATTAAATACATAGTTAAAAAGGCTTGTTTTGATGTATCTTTATATTGCATCAATTTAATAATAAAAAAATATATTTTTTTTTTATTCACTATTCACGACGCCATCAGTAAATAGTTCCTCTGTTTGGAGCGTCTGATGCCCGTATGCACATAAACACCACTGATCCTCACAAACTTCAACACGCATCCGTTATAAAACACTCGCTTCATTACCCGTCGCGATCTATTGGGCATCCCTGATCTAAGTGATAATGGAAGATTTTTTTAAACATTCGTTTCTCATTTATTTGGTTCCACAGTATTTGCTGATTTTTATTTTATTTAAACAGTGTAATTTTTTCCCATTATTTTACATCAAGGTGTATGCCATCCGTGCCTCCAAACATTCTTATTCATTTTTGCTAATAAACGTTCTACGTTTCATAACTGTTTGTTCCTCCTCCTTTACCGATTTTTAGTTTTGTATAGCCTATACTTAAACTTTGTGCAAGTTATTTATAATTGTATATTAGGCATATAGCATGGTGTATTTTTATTTGTTTTATTAATACAAGTTCTATGTTCTATGTTGTATTTTGTTGTTGGTTGAATAGAATTTCTTCAACGTGAAGGTAAAATGCGCACAGTGCTTTTAGAAGCTATTTAAGCAAAGGAAAGTTATGGAAAGAGGGAAAACTCAAACAAACTAAAAACAAACAACTGCTTGACACCGAATTGCTGCTGATATGAAAGTCAAAGTAAAACGCGCACGGCGCTTACAGGCTATTTAACATGTTAACAGCACTCCCCATTTTGGGATTCACAGTTGAAAGTAGGGCTGCAACTAACGATTATTTTGATAATCGATTAGTTGGCCGATTATTCTTTCGATTAATTGATTAATCGGATTAATACAATTATTTTATTTTATTGACAAAATACACACTATTCCACATTCTGTTCAATGTCCTTCAAACAAATTGAATGCTATGAAAACACACAGGGCTTAATTTATTAAACCACCTGTCATAAAGAGAAAACTAATATTTCAGGAATCTGTCAAAAAGAAGTTTACATCTAAAAATTTAATTGTCATTTATTGGGCAAATTACATACAGAAACAACTAATTAGTATTTATAATGGCCTCATAACAGCTGGCCTCATAACAGCTTGCATTCTTGCTTGCATTGTTTATGTACTTTTTGACTGTAATTGCGTATCTGAAAAAAACACTATAAATTGTTCGGCCTTTCTTTCATAGATAACAGCAATAATTATATTATAGCATTAGAAATAGCCTACTACTGTTACTAAAGAGCTTACACATTTTGGAGGACTAACCAATACAGAAAGCTAAACATGATTTTGGTAATCACCAATGCTGTTAGTTTAGAGCAGCAGTGGCACAAACCTTACATAATCTGTTAAAAACCTTACATTTGTTTTAATAAATTTGTTAAGCACTGTAATAGTGAATATAGTTTAAATCTCTATTAAAAATGTTAATAATAATAAAGATAATAAAGACTCAGTGTAAACGAACAGGTGAGAGGAATGTTCTGCAGGAACACACGTTCACTTTGATCACAGTCAAGTCTCTATCTTCCTGCTGATGAAAGTTATTACATAAAGAAAGTACATTTTTGACATGCAATTCCCTTTTCTACCAGTAGGTCTAAAATGGAAGGTTGTGAAAAATGTTCACTGTCCCCCTCTCTTGATTAACACTGGTCTCATGTCCATAGGCCCTTTAACTAAAAAGCTATTACAAAAACACCGCCCAGTGAGCTATAGCAAAAAAACGAAGAAAACGTGCACTTTCCCCTCGGTCCCAGAAAACGAAGAAAACGTGCACTACTGAAAGCTCCTCACAGAGCAAGCTCTCCCGGCTTGATACACATTGAGACGGCTTGTGCGGGCTAGTGCTTATTACATCGAGCGACAACTATGGAAAAAAAGGCTGTGAAACATGATCAGCTTTGCCCTTTTGGCGGTCACACTGTTTAGATTTGTTTTGGGCAAGTCGATTTGGAGTTATTGTCGTTTATCGCTGAATGTGTCACGAATATCGAAAACTAAACCAACCCCCCTCTCTGTGTTCCGTCTGTCTGACGTGCGTGCACGCGCCCGCCGCGCTCATACGATATTTTAAACTTAAAGGCCGGTACACACCAAGCCGACGGTTGGCCGTCGGGCAGTTTTGTTCGTCGGCCGACTAAGTTTTCTCAGTGTGTTCTGCACCGTCGCTGAAGTTGGTCCTCGTCGGCTTGTTTTCGGCCGATTCGACATGTTGAATCGGCGTCGGAGCTCGTCGGTCCGTCGGCCATCTGATCATTCTGATTGGCTGTTCAGCTGGCGAACCAGTGCGCGAGAAAAAAGAGTTATGTTTCACCCATTTAGTGCGCTTTCTCCGTATTTTCGCGGCCGCTTGTTCTTTTCCTCTTCCAAGCAGAAGACCAAGGGCTGACAACGCCAGTGCCATTTGCAAAGTGTCAGACATTTCCGAAATATCATGAATCCGTCTGTGTGTGAGCGAGATTCTGTGCTGCTTTTTCAGGCACCTTTGTTTATGTTTTGTATCCCTTTAGCTCTTCCGGTTTCCAGCTTTGAGTAACAAACACAGACTATTGCCACCTGTGGTACGGAAAGGGATTTCTTCTACGCAGGCGCAGAAACGGATGTGATACTTGGCGTCTGGTGTCGAGCGTCGGCTTGGTGTGTCAGGGCAACTTTGAACCCAGACGCTGCCGACGTCGGCCGACTCCACAGTCTGATTTCGTCGCCACTAGTTCGTCGGCGTCGGCTTGGTGTGTACAGGCCTTTACACAGGCTGTCAGGACGGACCTTTAATGCTCGCGTGAATTCGTGACATTTATAGATAAGGATATGTAAACTGAATGTTTTTGCACTGAGGACGCACACGCATGTGTCACAGCACCTGACAGGGCAAGCCTTTACACTAATGCATTAACTTAAATCTCTAAATAAAGAATGATCATGTTTTGGTCAGTTGGATCACGCACTTCTCCCGCAGCATCTCATTCGGTTTCCTCCACTATTTTTAGATGCATTTTGTCGATAGAAATGCGTTATTCAGTGCTGTAATTTGAGCAACCGGCTGAAGTTGGATGTGCACTGTGGGCAGACCCGACTAAACGATAATGAGAATCATTGTCAATGATTTTTCATAATCGATATAATCGATTTTATCGATTAGTTGTTGCAGCCCTAGTTGAAAGACATACCAAACTTTAAATTATAACAGGTGCTGACTTCAGTGTGCTACACACACAATTTTGGTATATTTGCAAAGAGATCCCACACAGATTTAAAAAAATATATAATTTTATTTCATATGAAAATACATGAAATAAGTCCTGGAGCAATCTAGAAAAGTAATGGGTTGAAAGTCACATGTCTCATGAGTTTATATTACAAATCGGAAGAAGATACCATGAAAAATTAGATTTTCCTGAGACTATATATACCCTCCCCCCACACACACACACGTTTGAGGAAAAATATTTATTTAGCAAATGTATTGAGTTCTACATTCAACTATTTTAGTCATTATACATACCACTGCATGTTTTTCCATTATAAAATTATCATAGAATCTTAGACATAATATAAGTGATTTATTTGACCACTAAAAAAAATACAATAAGAATAATTTGAGTAATAAAAAGAAAAAAAAATTGCTTTGTATATAGTACATTCTCTGATTGCCAGACATACACGGATATGGCCAGACATTCACACTGATTGCTGTTAATATGTCAGTAATCACACACTGATGTGCGGGGTAATACAGATGATAATCATACAGATATGGGCCATATAGTCATTCATAGGCATTCATAGTGATAGCCCTCATTCAGTCAGGGTAATCACAGCTGATATCAGTCACACAGATGCTAATACAGATAAAGCCACATTCCCCACAAAACGCACACACACACATGTCCTCCACTAATATTGGCACCCTTGAAAATATGAGGCAAAGGCGGCTGTGAAAATAAATCTGAAATCCTTTTGAAAAAATTAAAAATTCTAACCTATCATTGAAGTAAAACAATTGAAAGTGGGGAGAAAAATTCATGATGAAATAACTGTTTTCTCCAATGGATGTTGGCCACAATTATTGGCACCCCTAGAAATTCTTGTGAGTAAAATATCTCTGAAGTATATTCCCATTCATATTTACATTTTTTAGCACCCAGGGTGACTAGGAGCATGAAATTGTCCAGCCATGACTTCCTGTTCCACAGGATATAAATATGAGTAACACAAAGACCAAATTCCCTTAATCATCCATCACAATGAGAAAAAAAACAAAGAATATATTTCTGATGTGCGCAAAAGATAATTGAGCTTCACAAATTAGTGAAGTGGCTTTAAGAAAAGAGCTAGAGCAGTGAAAAATCCATTTCCACCATCAGGGCAATAATTAAGAGGTTCCAATCAACAGAAAATGTTACGAAACTGCCTGAAAGAGGACGTGTGTCTATATCGTCCTAATGCACGGTGAGGAGGAGAGTTTGAGTGGCTAAAGACTCTCCAAGGATCACAGCTGGAGAATTGCAGAATATAGTTGAATCTCGGAGTCAGAAAACATTAGAAAAAAATTGTCACAGTCCCTACATCACCACATGTTTTTGGGAGGGTTTCAAGAAAAAATCTCCTAGCTCATCCAAAAACAAACTCCAGCATATCAGTTGTCAGACACGACTGGAACTTCAAATGGCACTGGCTTCTATGCTCAGATGAAACTAAAAAATGAGCTTTTTGGCAGCAAACACTCAAGATGTGTTTTTTGTGCAACAGGGATAAAAAAGTACCCCATGTGTACAATGAAATATACTGCTGTATTTTTTATGTTGTGGGCCTATTTTTCTGCTGGAGGTCATGAACATCTTGTTTAGGACACACGGCATCATGGATTCTATCAAATACCAACATATAAAAAATCAATAAGTGACTGACCCTGTTAGAAATTTTAATTTGGATCTTCCAACCGGACAATAATCCAAACACAAACCTCAAAAACAACACAAAAATGGGTCACTGAGCACAAAACCAAGCTTCTGTTATGGCCATTCATCCTCTGACCTGACCCTGTAGAAAATGAGTGAGGTGAACTGAAGAGGAGAAGCACCGTCATGGAGCTGTGAATCTGAAGGATCTGGAGAGATTATGTATGAAGAAATGGTCTCTGATCTCTTATCAGGTGTTCTCCAAACTCTTCAGGCATTATAGGAGAAAACTCAGAGCTGTTGTGCTGGTGAAAAGGACATTTCAATAATTGGGTGCCAATAATTGTGGCCAACATGAACTAGAGAAAGTATTTCTTACACAATGAGATTTCCCCCATTTTCAATGTTTTACTTCAATGATAGGTTGGAATTTTGTGAATTTTTGGAATGAAAGATAAAAGGATAAACAATGCAGATTTATTTTCACAGCCGCCTTTGGTCATATTTATCAAGGGTGCCAATATTAGTGGAGGACACTGTATAATATTAAAAACGTTGAGAAAAAAAGGTTTATTGTGTCCAAAAGCCGATGAATATTAAAGTTCCTCCCCCATCACATGACAGGTACTTCACAGCGTGCGTCACAGCCCTCGGGAGAGAGCGTGGAATTCAAATAAACAATTATCTTTTTTTGTTGTTTTTGGGGGGGGGATGATGTCATTCTGTGTGTAACTGTATGCAACAAAACCATGTTGTTTTTTACAACCAAGACGCAGTTTTTTGAGTGTGAGCTATTCCATAACGTATACAAACAATAACTATCCCTGATGAAAGGAGACGTAAACAAAGGAATATTCGTCCATATAACAGAGTTATTGCTTCGTTGAATTAAAGTACACGATGTGATGTTGTACCGTGGACCCTTACCTCTCAAACTAAACCGGGATTTACAGCATGTGTACAAATAGCAAATACATTCCTTGTAAGCTTTCCACCGAAAAACAGCAATCTATTGTCGATGCTTGAGGCTTAGACCTTCAGCATGATATATAGTTTGTCAAGATTAATGTTATCTATTTGTAAACAATGACATGTGCAAACAAAGAGCGTTCAGTGCGATGGCGTCCTCGTGCAGCTTAACAGGTTAAAACCAAAGGAAAGTGAGGAAAAGAGGGAAAATTTAAACGACCCGTCAACACACGTCGATTAACCGGTGGGAAACTTTCCTCACCGTCACAACCCTAGACTAGATGGAAAAGCAGCAAGTCACGCTTGGGTCGTCCCTGCAGCGTACGATCATTCAAATCTGCATTCGCGCTGCCGCTGAACTAAAGAGAAATTCATCATGTATATGGATGAAACGGCATCTTTTCAACCACACAGTATCGTTATTTCTGTTACAATCACAGAAGTACTCGGATAAAAGTTAATATTTCAGATATAAACTAGATGTGTATGGTAATGATTAAAATAGAGTAAACCCCCTTTTGAGACTTCAAATAAAGATTTATCAATTACATTTTTATGTTAGGTGGGTGGCGAAAAGGGGCTGTTAAAATTTTATTTGTCTTTTTCCATTTAAGAGATTACTTAAAAAAATGCTAATTCATCTAGTAATGAAACAAGTACATGTTGAGTGACAAGAGTCATTGAATCATTCATTCATTGTTAAATTACATGTGATTTTGTTTAGTTGTCTAATGTTTTTTTCTTCAGAATCAAAACCACAATCTCCATTTAATAATAATAAAAAAAATGATGTGACTATTTTGCACACAAACAGCTCTTAGGCCCTGTTTACACTAGTGTGTTTTCATTTTAAAAGGCTTTAAAACGCTGCAGTAGTGTAAACGACAGCCGTAAGCGTAGCAAAAGTTATGCGTTTTAAAACGAAAACGCACTAGTGTAAACGAGGCCTTATATGTAGCCTGTTGATTTTTGTTCAAGGTACTCAACTTCAACTAAATGTTGTGCAAAAAGAGACACAGAATAGACATGTTTGATATCTAAATGTTTGACTTTTTTTTAATCACACTGGGATTCGAATAAAATCGGAATCGATAAACCGAATCGGAATTGATCAAATTCAAACGATACCCAAGCCTAAAGATGAATCTGCTTTGTGTGCCAGTAATGTACTGAAGAGTAACAATAACAAGACATATGACAAAATCAGAACACGAACCGTATAATAAACCAGGCAACATGGTGTAAATAAGAGATTAAGGCACCATCTTGCACACAAAACTCATAGTTTATATTACAATAAAGCGAAATTTCATATATTTCTAATTCGTTTAATTTCTCCACAGTTTATCCTAAATTAATTTATGAAGTATTAAGAAAGGCAAACACAGTCTGGGAAACTCCCCACAGGGCAGGTGAGCTAAGAGGAACTAGACAGAGTTGCAAAAATTATCATTAAAACTTCAGAAAAGATGTTAGCAAAATGTCAGTTTGCTGATTGCTTAAAGCATGGTCATTTTATCGGGAGCTATTGAACAGCTAGTGCGCATGTTTTAATATATAAAGTTGTGTTGTTCATGCAGGAAACGTGTTTGAATCTGTGACATTTCTTTCTCCGTCTTCATCACATCATTTCTTATCCCCTCTAACATATAAAGCATACGTTTTGGCAAATCTGTGCTCATTTAATCTCTTTAACATCTTGTTTTTTAGTCTAGCCTTTTAATGATTCAACAGGTCAAGTTACAATAACTTGGCTGGAAAGACTAATGTACCCTGAACTAATTTTAGCTCTTAAACCGTTTAATTAATCTGGAAAAGGAAAAAAAAAATAAAAATCACAAAGCAGAAGGATTAGTTTATGAACAAATTACTTGGCTAAGATTACACTGATGCAAAAAACATTTTTAATAAAAAAAGCTCCTTTGTTTATGTGAACTATTTCTAAGTAAAACAAACAGCAGAACGTTCAGCTGATTATATTTAAATTCTTTCCACAGTGTTCATTTTGAGAGGGAAAAGGAATGGAGGCGCAGACAAACGAGTGCACGGAATAAAAAGAAATAGACCAAGTCAAGTGGAAAGAGAAGTTAGTACCCCAATTAATGATGCCCAGCGTGTTTTTCTCTCCCTCTGATCATTGGAGGGGAACGTGGGGAGAGCGTACAGCAGGCCCAGCTCATTACCGCTGCCTACTACTGGAGCGGAACATTCCAGAGAACAGCATTGGTTTGTGTCGGAGACGGGACGCCAGACCTCACTCATTCCAGCGCCGGTGGGAGCCAAAGCAATAGCGGCCCACTAAACCAAGTGACTGCCAACTCATGGGGAGGCGTTAGGGCCAGGCTGATGAACTTTACCAACAAAACTCTTTCCTGCTTTATGCCAAATCTCTAATTCTACTCTAAACGCACGGTCTATTGCTGGGTGCTCTTAAAAAAACAAGATCCCGGACGAACCCCTAACCAAAACTGAATCTAGTGTCATATTTAACCTAACCTTTCATACCCAAATATCTCTCCATTTTGAGAGACTCCAACTTCCAGTTTCATGCATAAAGCTATTCAGACAGTTTGTACTAGTTACTTTCTTTTTTAAAGTGCTGGGCGATAGTTTACTGTGCCAACCCAACCCTGCAAGCCCAGTAAATTAGAGGGCAGAGAATTCCTGCTTCTCTCCAAACTCCTCAACACAAACTTCCACCGGAAGAACACCCCACGGCACAGCACGTCTTTACTCTTCATCCATTTGCTCCCTTTCATTTTTAAACAACAGAGCATTTCACTATAAAGCAGGCCACTACAAGATCACCACAACAAACCAAAACGGGTGTTTGTGACCGTATGCACCACACAAACTCTGACACAAATCACTGCGCTGTGACTCAAACACATTCCATTACCTCACCAAGATAAACAAGCTTACTGACTTTGATTAATGCAACTCAAACTGGCATGCCATGTCCACTCTATGGAAATACATCTGACGCTTTGCAATATACTCTAACTTCACTGCAAACCAGACGAACCGATGACCTGTCTGGAGCGGCTAACAGTAAAACCCCTGGTCGGATCCTAAGGGACGAGCAGCAATACTGATTTCCCCTCTAATTTAAGTAATTGATGCTAATTAAATGGACTTAAACAACTACATTTTCACAAGGTCAGTTACAGTTCTTTATTATTTCAGTGGCTGACTAGAACTAGCAAAAAACTTTCAAAGAAAAGCACTAAAACGGCTTTATGAATAAAGGAACCAGATATGATTTGAAAACATCATTATCTATAGGGCTGCACGATATAACGCATGCGATATCTAATGTGTATCTTGTCAGTAAAGCCAGTCCTGTAATCAGCTGAAATTTTCATCACGTGCGTGATTTTACATGGCGCTGCATTTACTACACAGAGCCGTTGTTCACGGACAACCTGCGCAAAACCACGTTGATAATGAACGTGGTTTTCCGCAGCTATTCAGTGAACAACGGCTTTACTGACAACATGCGCATTAGATATTGCATGCAAGATATCTTGAAGACCTAATTATCTACCATGAGCATGTTATGTTCTGTGAAAATGAGTTTTAAGATTTGAATGAAATCTTAACAAAAGGGTAACTCTCCTCAAATCTACAATATGGGATTATCATTAGGAAACATTTTCAGCAAACGTTCTTGAACAAACTTTCCAAATACGTTCATATCTAATTGACTTTCTCACATTTCTGCACAGTAATGCAACAAGTCTGGGTCAAGTCTGCACATGCAGATGTCAGCCAGCATATCACCATTCACAAACCGCTCTGCTTCACACCGGTGAAAAGGTGGATACTATCTGTAAATGTCTGTTTCTTTGAAACGACAATGGTCACCTTAAGAACTGAGAGACTTTAAAAGACTGAACCGCAAAGAAAGAACTGTAACTGAAGCATGTAAACTGCAATACAAAGAGTATTGCAATGATCAAAAGTTCTAGACTGCATACACAGCTCAAGAATGAAGAGTGGGGTTACTTTGCAGTACTCTGAAATTATCTAGTGAGTGATGAGGAAGAAAAGAGGAGTGACATGTGAGGGGTGCAGAATTAATTTGTTATGTACAAAGTGACAGAAACATAAGATCTGAAGCACAACAAAATATTCAAGCATGTTCAATGATAAATATATGGATGCATATGTATGTATTCATATGCATCATTCAACATTCTTGAATATTGTTGTGCAGATCTTATATAAATATATACACACACACACACACACACACAATAAATTACAATATAATAAATATATATTAATCTCTCTGAAAGGTACATTCCTTTAGCTGCCCAAATAAGGACATAAATGTGTATTTCAGCTAGAGAGTCTTTTTCTGTCATTAAGAAAACTGAAACGCTTCCAGGATTTAATGTGTCTCTCGTCTTTTTACGATGTTTTTTTTTATAAAAAGTACCCTTCTGCCACAGTGCCATCCAAACGCATGCTTCAGTATAGCCATGTTGTTTGTCCTTTACTGTGGGAAGATAAACAACTGCAAGAACAAACCTGCCTTTCACATCAAGATAAATTCAGACATTTATTTTGAGGCAGAGGAATCTGCAAAACCTCAAGATGGAGGCGAATATTACATTTACACAATAACAATAATTAAAAATAAACAATACTACAATGCCTATTCAAATGATAGGAAACGGTCAGGTCCATTTCTGACAAGTAATAAAATAAGAATGTATTAGAGTCAAAGCTGTTACCAAGCTGAACAAACCAAAACACCTATTCCGCAGAAGCCACTACGTGAAACATTAAAGGTTTTATTTACTTGTAGGGGACAGCTATATAATCTAAAGTTGCTGAGAAATAGTTGTTTGTTGTTCTGTACTGGAAGTCTTAAAATATGAATGTTATTCGAGAAGCGCGCGCATGACAGAAGGCACGCGCATTAACTTGTTCCTCACAACAGATAAGATACGGAGCCATGATGAAAGCTAAGATAGTATCCTCATACGACACCCTACGTAGAGAAAAAAATCGAGTCAGCCTCAGTAAGAGACTAACTTAACATTTAAACAAACTGCCCAGTCAAAATACCTTTCCATACATTTCAAATTAATTTCAAGAAATCCAGGCTATTTATTAATATATTAACAGAGACAAATAATATCTTTAAGGTTAAAAGAGACTAATTTAACAAATCAAAATGATTCAAGGCACGGTGCAAAAAAAGTGCGCACAAGAATAGAAAATAAAATACAATTAATTAACCTAAATAGGCTATACGCGTTTCTGGAAACTAAATTCAACTGTCATCTAACTCTTCCCAAAACCCGTTTTTATAGTATACACGCGCTTTTATAAAAAAAAGAAAACACTAACGTTACTAGTAGCTCATAGTATTAGTATTATTTCTTTATTTTTAAAGTGCAGACTCAAAACTCCAACCAGTAGTGTGTATGTATATATAAGGTTTAGAAACTAGACCAACTTGCACACTAAATCAAAATTACAGTAACATATCTTACACCATATAATTGCTAGTTCTATTGCCCCTGTAAAAAAGGTGGTGCATAATGCCCTTGAGATTAATATTTTACAGAACAATGCAGTGAGATGTCGATCGCATTCACAGCTGCTCTAATGAGGACAAGAAATTTGGACAAAGACCAAGAATTGAGACTTGATACAAATAAAATCGTTCCCATAGAGTTCGTGTTGGTTTCATTTTCCAAGCCATGTCTGCAGCTGGTACAAACCAGAATAACAGACGAATAGAGAGTTGAATGAACGCACACTGAATGTTAATCTAAACTAATTGTATCCTAACAAGACGAATAAAAATAAGGATTACAATTTTGTATAACATTTGTCTCTGTGACACTTTTTTTCCTACTGTGTTGACAGCAAAATGTTATTGAATCTAAATTTAACGGGAACGGTCGGGAATAAATGTATTCTAAGCGGACAGCGGATGAACAAATATATCGCGGGAGCGGGTGGGTGCGGAATAAAACCTCACGGTTTACATCACAGCTCAGATTTAATTTATCACGTGAAGAGAGCTGACTGACAAGAAGAGTGAGGCGAGACAGACAATATGATGCGGAAGATTTTCAAAACAAAATGTAAAAAGCACCCGTTTAAAAAATATTTTTGATTTAAAAAAGCCTGGTGACTTCTGCCATTAATCTAAGTCAGGTGCCCACACTTTTTTGTGTGCGGATCTACTTTTCAAATGAAAACTCACCGAGATCTACCAAGTGAAATGTAAATAAATGATAAAACACATTAAATACATAGTTAAAAAGGCTTGTTTTGATGTATCTTTATATTGCATCAATTTCATAATAAAAAAATATTTATTTTTTTGTATTCACTATTCACGACGCCATCAGTAAATAGTTCCTCTGTTTGGAGCGTCTGATGCCCGTATGCACATAAACACCACTGATCCTCACAAACTTCAACACGCATCCGTTATGAAAACACTCGCTTCATTACCACCCTTCGCGATCTATTGGGTCCCTGATCTAAGTGATATTGGAAGATTTTTTTAAACATTCGTTTCTCATTATTTGGTTCCACAGTATTTGCTGATTTTTATTTTATTTAAACAGTGTAATTTTTCCCCATTATTTGACATCAAGGTGTATGCCATCCGTGCCTCCAAACATTCTTATTCATTTTTGCTAATAAACGTTCTACGTTTCATAACTGTTTGTTCCTCCTCCTTTACCGATTTTTAGTTTGTATAGCCTATACTTAAACTTTGTGCAAGTTATTTATAATTTTATATTAGGCATATAGCATGGTGTATTTTTTTTTTTTTATTAATACAAGTTCTATGTTCTATGTTGTATTTTGTTTGTTGGTTGAATAGAATTTCTTCAACGTGAAGGTAAAATGCGCACAGTGCTTTTTAGAAGCTATTTAAGCAAAGGAAAGTTATGGAAAGAGGGAAACTAAACAAACTAAAAACAAACAACTGCTTGACGCCGAATTGCTGCTGATATGAAAGTCAAAGTAAAAACACGCACGGCGCTTACAGGCTATTTAACCATGTTAACAGCACTCCCCATTTTGGGATTCACATTGAAATAGGGCTGCAAGTAATGATTATTTTGATAATCGATTAGTTGGCCGATTATTCTTTCGATTATTTGATTAATCGATTTAATACAATTATTTTTTTTATTGACAAAATACACACTATTCCACATTCTGTTCAATGTCCTTCAAACAAATTGAATGCTATGAAAACACACAGGGCTTAATTTATCAGACCCCCTGTCATAAAGAGAAAACTAATATTTCAGGAATCTGTCAAAAAGAAGTTTACATCAAAACATTTTATTGTCATTTAATTGGGCAAATTACAAACAGAAACAACTAATTAGTATTATAATAACAAAAATGGCCTCATAACAGCTTGCATTCTTGCTTGCATTGTTTATGTACTTTTTGACTGTAATTGCGTATCTGAAAAAAAACACTATAAATTGTTCTGCCTTTCTTTCATAGATAACAGCAATAATTATATTATAGCATTAGAAATAGCCTACTACTGTTTCTAAAGAGCTTACGCATTTGGAGGACTAACCAATACAGAAAGCTAAACATGATTTTGGTAATCACCAATGCTGTTAGTTTAGAGCAGCAGTGGCACACACACACCTACATAATCTGTTAAAAACCTTACATTTGTTTTAATACATTTGTTAAGCACTGTAATAGTGAATATAGTTTAAATCTCTATTAAAAATGTCAATAATAATAAAAGATAATAAAGACTCAGTGATAACAAACAGGTGAGAAATGTTCTGCAGGAACACACGTTCACTTTGATCACAGTCAAGTCTATATCTTCCTGCTGAGAAAGTTATTACATAAAGAAAGTACATTTTTTGACATGCAATCCCTTTTCTACCAGTAGGTCTAAAATGGAAGGTTGTGAAAAATGTTCACTGTCCCCCTCTCTTGATTGACACTGGTCTCATGTCCATAGGCCCTTTAACTAAAAAGCTATTACAAAAACACCGCCAGTGAGCTATAGCAAAAAACGAAGAAAACGTGCACTTTCGCCACGCCCCTTACTGAAAGCTCCTCACAGAGCGAGCTCTCCCCCTCTTTGATACACATTGAGACGCTTGTGAGGGGTAGTGCTTATTACAATCGAGCGACAACTATGGAAAAAGGCTGTGAAACATGATCAGCTTTGCCCTTTGGCGGTCACACTGTTTAGATTTGTTTGGGCAAGTCGATTTGGAGTTATTGTCGTTTATCGCTGAATGTGTCACGAATATCGAAAACTAAACCAACCCCCCTCTCTGTGTCCCGTCTGTCTGACGTGCGTGCACGCGCCCGCCGCGCTCATACGGTATTTTAAACTTAACACAGCCTGTCAGGACGGACCTTTAATGCCCACGTGAATTCGTGACATTTATAGATAAGGATATGTAAACTGAATGTTTTTGCACTGAGGACGCACACGCATGTGTCACAGCACCTTTACACCTTTACAAGCCTTTACACTAATGCATTAACTTAAAGCTCAAAATAAAGAATGATCATGTTTTGGGCAGCTTGGATCACGTACTTCTCCCACAGCATCTCATTCGGTTTCCTCCACTATTTTTAGATGCATTTTGTCGATAGAAATGCGCTATTCAGTGCTGTAATTTGAGCAACCGGCTGAAGTTGGATGTGCACTGTGGGCAGACCCGACTAATCGATATGGAGAATCATTGTCGATGATTTTCATAATCGATAATAAACGATTTTTATCGATTAGTTGTTGCACCCTAGTTGAAAGACATACCAAACTTTAAATTATAACAGGTGCTGACATCAGTGTGCTACACACACAATTTTGGTATATTTGCAAAGAGATCCCACACAGATTAAAAAAAAATATATAATTTTATTTCATATGAAAATACATGAAATAAGTCTGGAGCAATCTAGAAAAGTAATGGGTTGAAAGTCACATGTCTCATGAGTTTAATAACAAATCGGAAGAAGATACCATGAAAAATTAGATTTTCCTGAGACTATATATACCCTCCCCCCCCACACACACACACACGTTTGAGGAAAAATATTTATTTAGCAAATGTATTGAAGAGTTATACAAACTATTAAACTATTTTAGTCATTATACATACCACTGCATGTTTTTCAAATATAAAATTATCATAGAATCTTAGACATAATATAAGTGATTTATTTGACCACTAAAAAAAAATACAATAAGAATAATAAAAAGAAAGAAAAAATTTGCTTTGTATATAGTACATTCTCTGCTTGCCAGACATACACTGATATTGTCAGCCATTCACACAGATTGCTGTTAATATGTCAGTAATCACACTGATGTGCGGGGTAAACAGATGATAATCATACAGATATGGGCCATATTGTCATTCATAGTGATAGCCCTCATTCAGTCAGGGTAATCATAGCTGATATCAGCCACATAGATGCTAATCTACAGATAAAGCCACATTCCCCCACAAAAACACACACACACATATCAAAAACGTTGAGAAAAAATAAAAAAAGTTTTATTTTGTCCAAAAAGCCGATCGCTAAGTTCCGCCCTCATTACATGACAGGTACTTCACAGCGTGCGTCACAGCCCTCGGGAGAGAGCGCGAGAATTCAAAGAAACAATTTTCCGCCTTTTTTTTTTTTTACTATTTTGGGGGGAATGGTTTCATTCTGTGTGTAACTGTATGCAACAAAACCATGTGGTTTTTTACAACCAAGACAACAGTTTTTTTGAGTGTGAGCTATCCCATAACGTATACAAACAATAACTATCCCTGAAGAAAGGAGACGTAAACAAAGGAATATTCGTCCATATAACAGCGTTATTGCTTCGTTGGATTAAAGTACACGATGTGATGTTGTACGGTGGACCCTTACCTTTTTCGAACTAAACCGGGATTTACAGCAATGGATGCGTTTGTGACTCAATATTACACGAAGCTGGTGTGTACTGCTTTTGTATTATTGATGGTTTGATGTTAACTGCTTACACAAATGTAGCAAATACATTCCTTGTATGCTTTCCATCGAAAAACTGCGATCTATTGTCGATGCTTGAGGCTTAGACCTTCAGAATGATATATAGTTTGTCAAGATTAATGTTATCTATTTGTAAACAATGGCATGTGCAAACCAAAGAGCGTTCCGTGCGATGGCGTCCTCGTGCAGCTTAACAGGTTAAAACCAAAGGAAAGTGAGGAAAAGAGGGAACATTTAAACGACCCCCCACCACGGTGATACCAGTATAACCGGCGTTGTCACACGTCGATTAACTGGTGGGAAAATTTCCTCACCGTCACAACCCTAGACTAGATGGAAAAGCAGCAAGTCACGCTTGGTCGTCCCTGCAGCGTACGATCATTCAAATCTGCATTCACGCTGCCGCTGAACTAAAGAGAGCATCCGTCATGTATATGGATGAAACGGCTTCTTTTCAACCACACAGTATCGTTATTTCTGTTACAAACATTCAAATAATCACAGAGGTACTCAGATAAAAGTTCATATTTCAGATATAAACTAGATGTGTACGGTAATGATTAAAATAGAATAAATCCCCTTTTGAGACTTCAAATAAAGATTTATCAATTACATTTTTATGCTAGGTGGGTGGCGAAAAGGGGCTGTTAAAAATGTATTTGTCTTTTTCCATTTAAGAGATTACTTCAAAAATGCTAATTCATCTAGTAATGAAACAAGTACACATTGAGTGACAAGAGTCATTGAATCATTCATTCATTGTTAAATTACATGTGATTTTGTTTAGTTGTCTAATGTTTTTTTCTTCAGAATCAAAACCACAATCTCCATTTAATAATAATAAAAAAATGATGTGACTATTTTGCACACAAACAGCTCTTAGGCCCTGTTTACACTAGTGTGTTTTCATTTTAAAATGCCATTTTAAATGGCTTTAAAACGCTGCAGTAGTGTAAACGACAGCCGTAAGCGTAGTAAAAGTTATGCGTTTTAAATGAAAACGCACTAGTAAAACGGGGCCTTATATGTAGCCTGTTGATTTTTGTTCAAGGTACTCAACTTCAACTAAATGTTTTGCAAAAAGAGACACAGAATAGACATGTTTGATATCTAAATGTTTTACTTTTTAATCACACTGGGATTCGAATCAAATCGGAATCGATAAACCGAATCGGAATTGATCAAATTCAAGCGATACCCAAGCCTAAAGATGAATCTGCTTTGTGTGCCAGTAATGTACTGAAGTGTAACAATAACAAGACATATGACAAAATCAGAACACGAACCGTATAATAAACCAGGCAACAAGGTGTAACTAAGAGATTAAGGCACCATCTTGCACACAAAACTCATAGTTTATATTACAATAAAGGGAAATTTCATATATTTCTAATTCGTTTAATTTCTCTACAGTTTATCCTAAATTAATTTATGAAGTATTAAGAAAGGCAAACACAGTCTGGGAAACTCCCCACAGGGCAGGTGAGCTAAGAGGAACTAGACAGAGTTGCAAAAATTATCATTAAAACATGTTAGCAAAATATCAGTTTGCTGATTGCTTAAAGCATGGTCATTTTTTCGGGGAGCTATTGAACAGCTAGTGCGCATGTTTTAATATATACAGTTGTGTTGTTCATGCAGGAAACGTGTTTGAATCTGTGACATTTCTTTCTCCATCTTCATCACATCATTTCTTATCCCCTCTAACATATAAAGCATACGTTTTGGCAAATCTGTGCTCATTTAATCTCTTTAACATCTTGTTTTTTTAGTCTAGCCTTATAATGATTCAACAGGTCAAGTTACAATAACTTGGAAACAATAATCAGGAAAAGGAAAAAAAAAACACAAAGCAGAAGGATTAGTTTATGAACAAATTACTTGGCTAAGTTTAAACTGATGCAATGTAAAAAAAAAAAAAAAAACGTTCAGCTGATTATATTAAATTATTTCCACAGCATTCATTTTGAGAGGGAAAAGAATGGAGGCGCAGGCAAACGAGTGCACGGAATAAAAAGAAATTGACCAAGTCAAGTGGAAAGAGAAGTTAGTACCCCAATTAATGATCCCAGCGTGTTTTTCTCTCCCTCTGATCATTGGAGGGGAACGTGGGGAGAGCGTACAGCAGGCCAGTCATTACCGCTGCCTACTACTGGAGCAGAACATTCCAGAGAACAGCATTGGTTTGTGTTGGAGACGGACGCCTGACCTCACTCATTCCAGCGCCGGTGGGAGCCAAAGCAATAGCCGGCCCACTAAACCAAGAGACTGCCACTCCATGGGGAGGCTATTAGGGCCAGGCTGATGAACTTTACCAACAAAACTCTTTCCTGCTTTATGCCAAATCTCTAATTCTACTCTAAACGCACGGTCTATTGCTGGGTGCTCTTGAAAAAACAAGATCCCGGACGAACCCCTAACCAAAACTGAATCTAGTGTCATATTTTACCCTAACCTTTCATACCCCAAATATGTCTCCATTTTGAGAGACTCCACTTAAAGTTTCATGCTAAAGCTATCAGACAGTTGTGTAATAGTTACTTTCTTTTTAAAAGTGCTGGGCGATAGTTTACTGTGCCAACCCAACCCTGCAAGCCCAGTAAATTAGAGGGCAGAGAATTCCTCTTCTCTCCAAACTCTCAACACAAACTTCCACCGGAAGAACACCCACGGCACAGCACGTCTTTTTACCCCTTCATCCATTTGCTCCTTTTCATTTTTAAACAACAGAGCATTTCACTATAAAGCGGCCACTACAAGATCACCACAACAAACCAAAACGGGTGTTTGTGACCGTATGCAACACACAAACTCTGACACAAATCACTGCGCTGTGACTCAAACACATCCATTACCTCACCCAAGATAAACAAGCTTACTGACTTTGATTAATGCAACTCAAACTGGCAATGCCATGTCCCTCTATGGAAATACATCTGACGCTTTGCAATATACTCTAACTTCACTGCAAACCAGACGAACCGATGACCTGTCTGGAGCGGCTAACAGTAAAACCCCTGGTCAGATCCTAAGGGACGAGCAGCAATAATGATTTCCCCTCTAATTTAAGTAATTGATGTAATTATGGACTTAAACATCTACATTTTCACAAGGTCAGTTACAGTTCTTTAGTATTTCAGTGGCTGACTAGAACTAGCAAAAAACTTTCAAAGAAAAGCACTAAAACGGCTTTATGAATAAAGGAACCAGATATGATTCGAAAACATCATTATCTATAGGGCTGCACGATATATCTAATGTGTATCTAATGTGATATCTAATGTGTATCTTGTCAGTAATGCCGGTCCTGTAATCAGCTGAAATTTTCATCATGTGTGTGATTTTACACAGCGCTGCATTTACTACACAGAGCCGTTGTTCACGGACAACCTGTGCAAAACCACGTTGATAATGAATGTGGTTTTGCGCAGCTAGTCAGTGAACAACGGCTTTACTGACAAGATGCGCATTAGATATTGCATGCAAGATATCGTGAAGACCTAATTATCTACCATGAGCATGTTATGTTCTGTGAAAATGAGTTAAGATTCGAATGAAATTACAGAAATACATCTTAAAAAAACTCTCCTCAAAGCTACAATATGGGTCTTCGTTAGGAAACATTTTCAGCAAAAGTTCTTGAACAAACTTCCCAAATACGTTCATATCTAATTGACTTTCTCACATTTCTGCACAGTAATGCAACAAGTCTGGGTCAAGTCTGCGCATGCAGACGTCAGCCAGCATATCGCCATTCACAAACCGCTCTGCTCCTCCATCACGTTCTTCACACCGGTGAAAAGGTGGACACTATCTGTAAATGTCTGTTTCTTTGAAACGACAATGGTCACCTTAAGAACTGAGAGACTTTAAAAGACTGAACCGAAAGAAAGGATATCTGTAACTGTAGTGCATGTAACTGCAATACAAAGAGTATTGCAATGATCAGAAAGTTCTAGACTGCACTACACAGCTCAAGAATGAAGAGTGGGGTTACTTTGCAGTACTCTGAAATTATCTAGTGAGTGATGAGGAAGAAAAGAGGGAGTGACACTGTGAGGTGGGTGCAGAATTAATTTGTTATGTACAAAGTGACAGAACATAAGATCTGAAGCACAACAATATTCAAGAATGTTCAATGATAAATATATGGATGCATATGTATGTATTCATATGCATCATTCAACATTCTTGAATATTGTTGTGCAGATCTTATATAAATATATACACACACACACACACACAATAAATTACAATATAATAAATATATATTCTCTCTGAAAGGTACATTCCTTTAGCTGCCCAAATAAGGACATAAATGTGTATTTCAGCTAGATTCTTCCAGGATTTAATGTGTCTCTCGTCTTTTTACGATGTTTTTTTTATAAAAAGTACCCTTCTGCCACAGTGCCATCCAAACGCATGCTTCAGTATAGCCATGTTGTTTGTCCTTTACTGTGGGAAGATAAACAACTGCAAGAACAAACCTGCCTTTCACATCAAGATAAATTCAGACATTTATTTTGGCAGAGGGAATCTGCAAAACCTCAAGATGGAGGGCGAATATTACATGTACACAATAACAATAATTAAAAATAAACAATACTACAATGCCTATTCAAAATGATAGGAAACTGTCAGGTCCCATTTCTGACAAGTCATAAAATAAGAATGTATTAGATCAAAGCTGTTACACAAGCTGAACAAACCAAAACACCTTATCCGCAGAAGCCACTACGTGAAACATTAAAGATTTTATTTACTTGTATCTAGGGGACAGCTATATAATTGCTAAAGTTGCTGAGAAATAGTTGTTTG
The DNA here is from genome assembly GCA_027422405.1 of Ptychobarbus kaznakovi. Taxonomy (NCBI): domain Eukaryota; kingdom Metazoa; phylum Chordata; class Actinopteri; order Cypriniformes; family Cyprinidae; genus Ptychobarbus; species Ptychobarbus kaznakovi. The sequence continues at coordinate 4,489,802 of CM049810.1, forward strand.
TTGTTCTGTACTGGATGTCTTCAAATATGAGATGTTATTCGAGAGCGCGCATGACAGAAGGCACGCGCATTAACTTGTTCTCACAACAGATAAGATACGGAGCCACGATGAAAGCTAATGAGATCCCACAGAGTCCTCATACGAAACCCGTAGAGAAAAATAATCTAGTCAGCCTCAGTAAGAGACTACCTTAACATTTAAACAAATTGCCCAGTCAAAAAAATTCTTTCCATACATTTCAAATTAATTTCAAGAAATCCAGACTATTTATTAATATATTAAGGGAGACAAATAGTCACTTTAAGGTTAAAAGAGACTAATTTAACTAATCAAAATGATTCAAGGTACAGTGCAAAAAAAAGTGTGCACAAGAAGAGAAAAGAAAATTAATTAACCTAAATAGGCTATACGCGTTTCTGGACACTTAATTCAACTGTCATCTAACTCTTCCCAAAAACCGGGTTTTTATAGTATACACGCGCTTTTATAAAAAAAAGAAAAACACTACTAGTAGCTCATTCAAATTCCATAAAACAGCTAAGCATTTGTATTTTATTACAGACGAACAAGCTAGAGTCCATTTACAGGCGTTACTAACCTTTTCCTTTCAGGAGAAAATCCTCTCATAAAAGAGTCAATCCCGGATCAGATTCAGAAGTTCATGAAATACAGGCTCCCAAATAGTAACTGGACGCAAGTCCACATTTCTTCCTCTAGCCGTAGTCTTTTGGGTGTTCAATAAATCACTCGGCTGTTACTCGGCTTTTCTTTGGACTCGTCTGAGAATCGTTTGATATGAGTGAATATACTCAGCAGAGGCGCGTGCTCGTCCTCAAGATGATTTCGTTAAGAAGCATAATGTTTAAGACTCACTTACAGACACAAGGAAGCGATTTCCGACCGAGTTCGTCTGTTTTCTTCTGAAAATCCCACCCGTGCGGTTTTTGTTTGCACTCGTGCGAAAAGAAGGTAGAGGGAAAAAAAAACTTTTACCCCAATCTCTACTTCGGTCGGCAGTCCTCTCAAAGTCAAAACTAACAAAACGTTCAATTGCGACTCGCAGTGCTCTGTATTAATTGTTCCAGCCTCCGGAAACTAAGCTTACTTTTGTATCTTTCACTGGTCTGAAGATAGTCCGTGTCGTCGGCCTCCCCCTGCACTTCAGAGGATACGGCGAGATTCCGCACTCATGGATGAAGGAGCGTAGAAAGACCTGACCCCCCCCCATCACTCACACCTCAGGACTACCAAACAGCTCACCCAGTGCATCCTGGGATTGTAGTTTCTGTCACATCGAGCACCTCTTAAAAATCCCTCGCTCAAAAGAAAAACAATAGGATTCTACATTTTAAATATAGTAACAACATTATATTATATTACATGTGACCTCTGGATTTATACATCTGAAAGCTGAATAAATAAGCTTTCCATTGTATTTCCACAATATTTGGCTGAGATACAACTATTTGAAAATATGGAATCTGATGGTGCAAAAAATTAAAATAAATAAATAAATACTGAGAAAATTAGAAATTAAATTCTTAGCAATGCATATTACTAATCAAAAATTACATTTGGTATGAATTATGGGATTATGGTAGGAATGTACTAAAATATTGATAGAACATGATCTTTACTTAATATCCTAATGATTTTCGGCATAAAAGAAAAAACTATTTTGACCCATACAATGCAGACATGTTGTTGGCTATTGCTACAAATGTATCCATGCTACTTATGACTGGTTTTATGGTCCAGGGTTGCATATTATATTGAAAAACTGTGACCAAAAAAGTTGCAGATGGTTAAGCCAAGTAAAAATTGATATGTTAAAAATAATGTGTTGTGGTATGTTGAATACTTACTAAATTGAGTTTGAATGCTTAAAAGGGTTTGAATGTCTTGAAAAGGGAGGGTCCATTCCTTGTGTTTGAGACAACAATTCCACCCACCCTGGGTGTGTTTGTTAGGAAAATATACAACAATTTAGGGGGGGGTTTGGAGGTGTTTGTCTTAAACAGTTGGGATTGGGGGATTTGGGGGGTGATATTATCTGTTTTATCAGGATATTTAGATTGGTAATGAGAATACTATTTAGAATTGTGCTGGGTATATTCTGAAGTGTTTTATGAAGAGTTAAAGCATAGAAACATTGGGGGATGATATATTGGGGGCTGGGCCGGAAGGGGGAAGGGGATAGAGTATTGGGGGAAAATAGTAGGGAAGAGTGGGTGAGCTAGATAGGTGGTAAGATGTTGTGTGTTTTTGCAATGGAAAGGAGGGAGGGGGAATTTGTTAAGCTGTGTTAAATATTGTAAAATGGAAACAAGTCTTAAAAAGTAATACAACAACATTTATTAGTAAAAAAAAATTAATTAATTGTATGCATCTCAATGTGAGTTAAACAATCAAACGTGTTTCCTGATTGAAGGATCCAGTTTGGAACAACAGTTATTTTTATTGGTTATGAAATTGGGTATGAACATGTTTTGGGTAAGTTTCCTCACAGGGGGTTTGAGGTGACATTATTTTCTCTCCTAAATTGGGGGACCCAAATTTTTTCTATCCAAAATTGCAAAGTCCAAGAGGGAGACAGCAGACGGGGTGCCCACAATCCAGGGTATTATGGGACAATGGAAGTTCCAAACAGGGCCCAGGAGGGATGTTTCCTTGTCTGTTTTTTATGATTTCTAGGTTAGGGTCAGTTACTTAACGGTATGTTTTGCCAGTGACAGAGAAATGGCTGTACCCCTACTGCCCATTAGAGAAAATGAAATAGGTCATGTAATCTCCACTTATGAGACCAGATGCCGGATAAGTTTTGTCATTCTCTGAAATGAGGAAGTGTTCCTCTCAGCTTATTTTCCACAATGGCAAAGCCTAGGAATAAATCTAACTAATTGTTTGTTAGTCCCCCTCTTGTTCGTTTGGCAAGCAAGCAGGCAGCTGAATCTGAAAGGGTCCCATTGACTTACTAAAGGGGGCTTATCACCAAATACAGCAATGAATGGAGGTGGCAATGAGGTGTGAACCGATCTCAGTGAGACTAATGAGGGATAGACTGCAGGAAAGAAGTGGGGAGGGTGCAGACAGACGCAGTCTGAGAGATGAAGAGTGAACATGTGGTCAAAAGCACAATTTTTGGTGCTATCTAAATGATGATCTTTAATCATGCATCTCGGTAAGAAAAACTATGTTAGCACTTTGAGTGAGGTACTTAGAGTACTTTCATATTTGGTACAATTGCTTGATCGGAATCAGAGTTTGATTGCTCCCCCTCCTACTCTCCCTGCTGGATTCTGTTCACATTTGTACTTTTTTGGGTCAGAACCACAGTCTTTCAAATGGCAATTGTTTACGCCTGTTGCTAGGTAACAACAACCCACAAAAAGGCAGCAGAATGGATAGTGTTGCTATCCTTACTTTTGTACTTAAGTTTTTGAAGATTTGGTTTTCTTTCCACAAACATATTGCGGTCACTGTTTACACCTGCCAGTAACATTCAATTTTTGTGACTGGATCACAAGTGCTTAGCGCTAATTACAGGTGTCACACCAAAAAAATGTTGGTGATCAGATCCTACATAGGTAGTCCGAAACGCATGAGATCCAGATTGCAAGTGTAGTGCTCATATGTCCTCAACATGTCCTGGACCACATTCTGCCCACTTACATCCACTCATATAATATGTGATTGTTCAGAAACATTTTGTGAGAAAGCACACCAAAACAAGTAATTTAAACTTTGCTGAGTTGTATCAAAAGTACACAGATTATAACAAAAATCACAGCTGCCTTAAGGTGTGTGCACACCAAAAGCGAATTTAATTATTCACATGAGTAGATTACACACAAAGTCAATGCAAAGATGCAAACTCACACCTGGAGAAGTGAATTATGTAAATTGGGTGACACGATTGCCGGAAATGTGCGATATAAACCTCCATCGCGACTTCAGCGTGAATTCAACTTTGAGCGAAAAGTCACATGACGCAAAGAGCTTATTGACAAGTCCAGTTTGACACATCTAGTTGTATCAGAAAATGAAGCAGAACATTACACAATGATTTTATTTACGTGACACGAAAAGCATTCCACGAGTAATCTAAAGCGATAGCGTGATGCGATTATTCACTTTGCTTTTGGTGTTCACACTCCATTATTCTTCTCATTCATGTGGGGAGCGCACTCATAAGCATGGGCGGCACTAGGGAGGGGCTAGCAGGTGCTCCGGCACCTCCATGATACAATAGGCTAAGCGCAATAATACTCCCACATTCCTCATAAACATTTGAAATGTGCTTATATAGCGATTTTATTATTCATATAAAGAAATAAAATAATAACAACAACAACTTATTATGGTCATATTTACTATTAATTGCCCAGCTTCCCCTGTCATTGATCTAGCACCCCCTTAGCACCTGTTCAAAATTATCCGGCGCCGCCCCTGATCATAAGCCATGCAATATACACTCACCGGCCACTTTATTAGGTACACCTGTTCAATTGCTTGGTAACACAAATTGCTAATCAGCCAATCACATGGAAGAAACTCAATGCATTTAGGCATCTAGATGTGGTGAAGACGACTTGCTGAAGTTCAAACCGAGCATCAGAAAGGGAAAGAAAGGGGATTTAAGTGACTTTGAACGTGGAATGGTTGTTGGTGCCAGACGGGCTGGTCTGAGTATTTCAAAAACTGCTGATCTACTGGGATTTTCACACACAACCATCTCTAGGGTTTACAGAGAATGGTCTGAAAAAGAGAAAATATCCAGTGAGCGGCAGTTGTGTGGACCGAAAATGCCTTGTTGATGTCAGAGGTCAGAGGAGAATGGGCAGACTGGTTAGAGAGAGATGATAGAAAGGCAACAGTAACTCAAATAACCACTCGTTACAACCAAGGTATGCAGAATACCATCTCTGAACACACAACACGTCGAACCTGAAGCAGATGGACAGATGGGCAACAGAAGAAGACCACACCGGTGCCGCTCCTGTCAGCTAAGAACAGGACACGGAGGCTACAATTCACACAGCCCCCAAAATGGCAATAGAAGATTGTAAAAACGTTGCCTGTTTTTGATGTCTCGATTTCTGCTGCGAATTCAGATGGTACGTCAGAATTTGGCAAAGAAGATGAAAGCATGGATCCATCCTGCCTTGTCTCAACGGTTCAGGCTGGTGTGGTGGTGGTGTGATGGTGTGGGGGATATTTTCTTGGCACACTTTGGACCCCTTAGTACAATTGAGCCTTTAAACGCCACAGCCTCCCTAATTGTGCTGACCATGTCCATTCCTTATGACTACAGTATACATCTTCTGATGGCACTTCCAGCAGGATTCACCATGAAGCTCAAATCATCTCAGCTGGTTTCTTGAAAGACAATGGTTAACTTTACTCAAATGGTCCAACCAACTAATACAATAGCAGCTTTGGTGTGTGGAGGGAGATTCACAATCATGGATGAGCAGCCGACAAATCTGCAATGTGTGATGCTATCATGTCAATATGGAATAAGGAATGTTTCCAACACCTTGTGAATCTATGCCACAAAGAATTAAGGCTTCCGAGAAAAAAGGGGTCCAACCCGGTACTAGCAATGTTCAATAAAGGGACCAGTGAGTGTAGGTTGGTTCAAAAAACACACTTTTAATACCGGTGGGTATTAACACAGCCTTGTCAGGAACATAATTTGACCAAATATTCTCACTGAAGGAGGACCCTGAGTTCTGTCATGCAACTCTAGATGGTGCAGACTGATAAGTTCTAACTCAATGTATTATATGATATAATCACATCATTATTCACATGGAGCAGCCGATTGGTTTTAATTGCATCAGCAGCCATTGAGCTTGCTGATCAATATTCAAATACTTGGCTGGTGCTTGCTGTAGCAGTTTGCAGTGTGCTTCAGCAATCCTCCACCTTCTCCCAGCTCCACCTGTATAGATCTGCTACTGGGCGATTCCATGTATGTCATATATGCAGGGGTAATTTCATGTGTGTTATATGTGCAGCAGTACACACTCACAGCAGCATATATGAGGATGCATTGGCAGTAGCAAGTGAGTCATGACAGAAATATAGTTCATAATCATATTGTACAGACTTATAACTTGTGGGTAGATAAGACTTGGCTTGGTAAGCAGCCACACAGCATTACAGAGGCAAATATTTGCAAAGGCAAGTTTTTTCTCCAGAAATATGTAAAATATCTAGTTGTCAAAGTTTAAACTTTAATAACTGGGAAAAAACAAGTAGTTCAGAATGGTTGTAACTGCAAAACGTTTTCATAAAGCACACAAAGACAGTATATATATCTGGAAGTAATATTACAATCATCTAGTTTGCATATCTGTAATATATTTCTAGTATCCCCATATGTTCCTTTGATGCTCAAAGTGAACTCATTGCAGCTTCATCTTGGATGAGGCATGTGTGTTCAACATTTGCCTGCTAAATGATGCTGGCATTTCTTCAATAGGATCTGCAAATCATCTTGACTGTCAATAAGAGATGCTGTGTTTGAATGCAAATCCTCTCTCTGAAGTAAACATGCTGTAAAGAACAGTGTGATCCCTTTGTATTATTCACTGCTCTTTGTAGTGTAAATTCTTCTTCTGTACAAAGGTAATCATCGTTCAACGGATTTATTGTTCATATTTTTGAGAACCTTTGAATGGATTGTAGCTTCACAGCTGTTTGACCAAAATCAATTGGGATTATTGATCACAAGCACCAGACAATCTATTTAAAAGGAAAAGCTTGTCTGTTCTCACCTCACCTCTTTTCCTTACGATAATTACTGGCGCTTTTTAATCAAAGAGATTTACAAAGTCAGGGAGAGTGTTAACATGTTATCTTAATTAAACTTGATCTGTTAGACTGGCCAATTGGAGACAAAAATGTGTCCATAGGTGTAAGTTTTAGCTCTACGATGGACTGGCCATCTGTCCAGGGTGTTTCCCAACCTACGCCAGAAACATTGGGATAGGCTCCAGCATCCCTGCGAACCTACATAGGACAAGCGGTTTGAAAACTGGATGTATTGATGTTAGACATGAGAGATGGAATTGGAACAAAATGCACAAAACCTGCAACCATATTTCTAAGGTGTTCTGGGTGTCTTGACACTTCTAAAGTAAAAGTTGAGCCCTTGGTGCATTGAGTGACAACCAGGGCCCCACACCCCTCAGCACATAATAAGGCCAGATGTATTAACAGTTTGCACCAGCGCAAACAGTTTTTTCACTTTAAAATAGTACTGTCAGGATTTATAAAGACACGCAGGGAAGAATTCATGCTGAAAAGGCTTTTTTTTGCGCCTGACCTTCTTGAATATGCATTTGTAAGAGTTTCCCTTTCAGACGCAAAATTTATCCATCACGATTTACTAACGTTTGCGCTCGTCAAATTACTGGTATTACTGTTCCTGGGCTCCTCAGTTTACAGTGCAAGATAAACGCAGACAGTTTAGCTACCAAAACATGTATTTGTTTGTTTCATATCCAAATTTTAGGCATAGTGGTAATAACTTTATGGGACAAAGAAGGTCCACCTTGGTTGAAATCATGATGATTTTTTGGTCCCCCTGGGCCCAGGCTCAGAACAAGATGTCAAGTTGACTTTGCTTTTCACGGCCCTGACAGCAGTTGTTGGGTAGCTTCCAAAATACGTATTCTATGTGACTTATGAAAAATGTTCCCCTGCCAGGATGGTCCTAAGAGGTTGTTACGGTGTGTTGAGTGGTTGTTAGTGCATTGCTATCCAGTTGATGTTCTAAGATGTTCTTGGTTGTTACTTACTGGTCAAAAGAGATCACCCCCCATGTCTCTATAATATTTTATGGCCTGGGTTTCTCTCCTTTAATGTAAATCTCTGGACATTTTATCTTCTACCAGGTTCAATTTAAATGCAAAGTTTAATACTTTGCTAAGCACACATAATGTATGAATAGTGAAAGTGATGCTTTCCTTAGCCATTAGCACATCGTAATCTAAATACAGTGACCATGCATCAGCACGTACGGCTTCCAGCTTTAGTGGATCATGACACTAGCCAAGGCCAAGAACCACAAGGCATTTCAAAGGGCCCACAGACATTCCTCAGATCCTCAGAACATCCTCACCATCCGACATGTGTTTAATTCTGTGGATGCACATGGAACAAATTTGCAGTTCAGTTCTTAAGCTAAGCATTCACACAAGGTCTGACTGACGAACTGTATGAAATATACAATGCATATCTGAGTGCAGTATGTGGGTGAATCATACAAGCCTGTTCATCATCTGTGCAGTAAAAATGGGGCTGTTAATGTGCAATATGTTCAAGATTGCTGATAATGTCATCCCAATGCACTGGGCTTTGAACTCAATGATTCAGAGTTTGTGTATAACACTGTATAACACCCTGGGCTTGATTTAGAGGCATAGAGGCAACAGCTGAGGCTAAACATTTGAACCTCGGTAAAAATGCAGCAATAGTTCTTTGGTCAGAATCACCTCAAATTAATTGTTCTCTCCTGAGACATTGGGGTTTAGGGGAGGGCTGACATTTTAATGGCTACACAATTATTTAACATTGCATATTATGTGTGGGATGAAAGTATGAGGCTTCTGTCAGATAAAATAAACTGGCGCTGTATATCTGGATATTTCTGGAAGACTTGTGTACACAGAGCCTTAGCCTAGCAGGAGGAGGAACCATAGAGACAACAGAAATGTTCCAAAACCTAATCGGCCACCCTATTATCTACATAAGCAGCTGCGTTTAAAGCAGTGTCCAATCATGCTCTTAGAGGGCATCTTTACTGCAAAGTGTATCTCCAACACACGTGCTTATAATGCTGTGTTCCGTTTACCTTTAAAGTCAGACGCTACTGCTTGAAAGCTTATATGCGTCAACTCAAGTTAGTCTCATCTTCAGCAGTCTTCAACTGAGCTGAAGTCTGGGAAGTTGGTCTCTTTGAATGCAGACCTGCCCAAGAGGCATAAGCTGAAGGTAAAGCAACTTTTACTTTTTTTGTGCCGGAACTTTTCGGGGCATGGAAATGTCGCCACAATAACAGTCTTGTGAAAACTGGTGTGTCAGAAATTTTAAAAAGTTCTAGCGAGACTTTAAAAATGTACATGTTTTGAAAAAACAGCTTTTAGTTGAATCTTGACAAGTGCTCGTCATCAGTCGAAAAAAAGTTTCTTCTTTCCTGAGGGGGTTGGTGCACGGCATTTTTGCTTCCAGGCGGAATGTTTGCAACTATTAAAAAGACCCTAAAATACGTATCCTGCCATTACTCAAAATTATTTAATTAATTGTTTTATTTTTTCCACCACATAGCAAAAATGTCAAACATCAAAATGCTACTCTGCTTTTATATGCAAGGTAAGGATAGAAAAGAATGCAGGGCAGCTGAACTTCTTTTAACTTGACAATGAGTCTTGTGATGCTGAGAAAGTAGCGAGAGTAGTGTGCACCAGTCAAAAAACTAGGGAGCGCACAGGTTTTGGAACAGATCTAGAGGTGGAGATCTAAAAAAAAGGGCCATCCAGTGTCTGTGTGGCACGTAAGTGAACAGACAGCTGGGAAGCGAGCTGTAACTCCCAAGAAGGAACTTTGAAGAGCACGCACACGCAAGTCACAAGCCCCCATAAAGTGGCAATAAAAAAGAAGCCTTTGTGTTATTGGAGGTTTATATAAACTCTGCTCAGACGTTTAATGATTGACCGTTCCCTGGGACCTCTGCATATCCTGGTAGTATTAGAAACGCAAAGCTCTCACCCACTCACATAATCTCGGTCATACGACAGTCACACATTTTTGCATAGGACACATAAGACAGATGTCTTTGTCTTTTCAGTGACAAACACCTGCACTAAACACCCATATAACTATTTCCCTTTAAAACACAGGCTGTTGACTTCTGTTTTGCTTCACAAAGACTTCGTCCTCCATGCCTATATGCCCACCCCCTCCTTTATCAGCATAAGGAAATTCTGCAGGCATCAGTAAAGACAGAACCCTCTCATCCGTGGAGATGAAAAAAGAGAAAACCACACAGTGTCATTAGCCGAAGCTAAGAGGGAGAAGATCCCTCTCGGAACAATGGGACCGCAGGATTATCTTTGCATACCGGTTTTCATACTCAGCTTTTAGTCTCTTACTGCTCCCACGGTCTCAGATTTGTGTTTCCACAACAATTTTTTCTGAGAAAATAGTGGATACCACAATTATCCCTCATATTCTGTTCGGACACCAAGGCTCTTTTAACATATGAAAAAACATACTTGAAGGAAAAGTTAAATTGTAAAAATGAAGACTGTCATTTACTCACCTTCATGTTAGTCTAATCCCAACTTTCTTCTGTGGAATGCAAACAGTGAATTATTGGGGATGGGGACTTTAAAGCTGCAAAATGTACAAAAAATAAGTGCACTTAACTGTATTAAAAGAATGTACACTAGAGTACTTGAAATATAAAAAAATATTTGTTATGGTAATATTCCTGAAATAAAAGGTCACTTAAGTGTATGAGGGACACTTTCAAGACTGTACTTTAAAGTACATTTTAAATCAAAATCAGAATCAGAATCAGCTTTATTGCAGGTATGTTTCCACATACGAGGAATTTGTTTTCGTGACAGAAGCTTCCACAGAGCAACAGAATGACAGTGACAGAAACAAAAACACAGATAATAAAAAGAAGTAAATAAGGACTACAATATACAAATTGACAATTGTATGTACAGGTATATAACAATGGTCAGTTTTGTATGTACAGGTATATTATGTGCATGAATCATTGTTTTAGTAATATTTTGTCATGTTTTAAAAAAGTACACTTATTTTGACGTGTTTGACTATAGTAAAGCGCATGTAAAAAACTAAAATAATTTCATGTAAATAATTTAAATGTAGTGTTATTCAGTATAACATTTAGTACATTTTAAATGTTTCTAATAACAACTTTATTATTGTGCAAGTGTATATACAATACTTTAGTTTACCATAAATGTGTCTGTACATTCGGCAGTACACTTTAACCATATTTCAAAGACAATAGATATAATTATGAAATTACATATGAAGATAAAACATGCTAAAGTGTAATTATTTCGCTATAGGGGATGTTAAGCTTTTCAGTGAATATTGATTTAAATATTCAAATTGCAATATGCTCTTCACGCAAAATATATTATATGAGTTCAGAAGACTTATCAGGCACATATCGAGTCATATGGACTTCGGAAATTACTGTTTAAAAACCACATATTTTAAAAGATAACATCTTCATGATACAAAAGAGGGATGGAGAACAGAATATGGGGGTTACATAATAAGTGCTAAATGTGTTTTGTAGGCATAGGTGGTGTTGTTGGGATTTGGATGAGGTAACTTGTGCCAAAGCAACGTTGGAACCACCTCCACTTGTGATAAAGCTCATGCACCTGTCAACACCGCATTGTGCATTCCGTCAGCCTTTCGGTGTCTTTCCGGCATGTCTTTGTTTGGGACAGATTGAGCAGCTCAACTAGTGTGCATGTGTGTATGTGTTGGGGGTTACTTTTAGCTAATGCTTGAGTATAGATTTATCAACAGGAGTGATAAAATGAAGAGCACATTTCGCAAATGACAGCCAATAGTAAAGAAGTTCAATTCAATTCATTTATATAATATTTAGGCTTTTGCCTCAAAAATTTGACAAAAGTCGCTGCTTGTGTGGACACAGCTTACAGTGCCGTGAAAAGGTTTTTGCCCCTTCCAGTTTTTTTGCATATTAGTTACACTTAAAAGATTCATATCATCAAACCAATTTTAATATTACACAAAGATAATGCAATTAAATACAAAATGCAGTTTTTAAATGATGATTTTATTTATTAAGGGGAAAAAAACTGTCCAAAACTACCTGGTCCTACATGAAAAATTAATTGCCCACTCCTGCTAAATCATGAAAGAACTGTGATTAAGCCGTTTTTGTGGATCTGTGTTTTGACAAATTTGTTGTCTATACGTGAAACTTTTCAAAAATGCATATCAAAAACCCATGGGTTCAACCCATTGTTGTGTAAACGTTCCCCAATAAAATGCATAAAGTTTTTAGGGGTAAAGTTAAAGGGGTCATATGATGCGATTTCAAGTTTTCCTTACTCTTTGGGGTATTACAAGCTGTTTGTGCAAAGATAAGATCACTGAGGTTACAAAGACTAAAGTCTCAAACCAAAGAGATATTCTTTATCAAAGTTAAAACTCTGCCACGCCCCCCTAAAACGGCTCATTCAAACACGCCCCCACATGTCTACATCACGATGTGGATATATTTGCGTAATGCCAACCAAATGTTCATGCAAAGAAAGAACGCGTGGTTTCAGTAACCGCAGTAGTGTTGATGCAGCCCTGTCAGGGAGACACAGTGTGTTTCTATGTGAAAGCAATAGCACTTTATCTGGCCTTCCGAAAGTAGATACAAATAGGAATCACTGGTTAAGATTTGTTTACAACACAACAGCACAATCCAAATGTTCGAATTTGTGCAACCTATATTATGGACGACAGTTTCGTGAACCTGACAGAGTACAAGGCTAGCTATGCACGAAAGCTATTTAAAAAAAATGTAAATTGACAATGTGACAATGACAATCTGGCACTTCTGATTCAGCACTGTAAGTATGTTTTGTTATTAGTTCAAGTATTTGCTATTGCCTATTCAAATGCAGAATTTTGCGTGTAACCTGCGTTGTGTGTGGTTTGTGTGTGTGTGTGTGTGTGTGTGGGGAACAGGGTCACATCACAGCGGAGTGTACAGCCCGTCAGAAATCGTCTTAACTGTGGCTTGTGTACTGCAAATACATACGAGCACCGTCACTGTGTCTGTCATGTGACTCTGATAAAACTAACTTGAAAGCTAAAGCTCGCGATTATGGTAAGGGGCATTACATTTCCGACGCGTGCTTGTGGTGTTCGGCCAATCACAATGCACTGGTCAGCTGGCCAATCAGAGCAGACTGCACTTTTTGGATGGAGGGCTTTGTAGAAAACGACACGTTTGAGAGAGGCGGGGCATAGAGGAACTACAATAATGTACAGTATTAGAAAAATAATCAGTTTCTTTGAACATTAAAGCAAGTCAACATATTCTGCTACACCAAATACACAAAATAATGGTCTTTAAAATCGAATCATATGACCCCTTTAAGGTTTTGTTTAGGGTTAGTGTGCAATGTTTATGGTATGTCCTCATCAATGGCTTTATTTAGCCTGTGTTAAAAAGGAGAAAGAAATGAAAAGAAACACATCCTGGAGTTTTTCCAAACTGCATAAGGATTCCCTGTAATGACACCAGCGTGATCTCACACTTCAGATGTTAGGCTTTTATAAATCACACATTAGCGTGCAGGGTGTGGGCTGCTTGCTTCAGTTTTAGCATGAGTTAAACGACAGGGCAGGCTTTTAGACCATTTCCCCCCACAGAATATTTTTGAAACTGGGAGGATGACGAAAATGAAAATCTTTAGATTGCTCGAGCACATTACATAGCTGGCTGTAACCCAGGTCTGAACAGCTCAGGATACTTTTGACAGCAAAGTCGGTTGTGTGATGAGTGATACAAGAGCTTTTTCACAGTTGGCAACAGTACGTTTTTGTTGAATAGGCTTTAATGTGCTGTGGCATGTCTAGTGTTTAGATATATAGCGCAAAGTCTGGCGAAAGTTGTCTGGGGTGGTAAAACATGCAGTGTCGATATTTGCAAAGAACACAATTCATAATGTTCACCTTATGGACCATTTAGTAACTCCTCAGTATAATGCAAATCATTTTAAGATGCATATGACATTGGTTTAGTCAAAAACAACACACATAAGCACACTATTCATGTGCTCTCCTACCAAACAGGCGGAGATATGAAGTAAACATGCATCAATATCATGAACACATCAACACCAAAACATGAAAACTGTACCCATGGGGTTCCCAGTGTACAATTCTACTCTCCAAGCGATGATGTTATCTCCTCTGGCAGGACTACATTTCCCTGTGCTGAGATATGATCCTCCTCTCGTGACCTGAAATGAGCCCAGAGATGCTAATGTTAAGCACACATGTGCCGAAATTATGGGCTATGATTTATTTCCAACTGCCGCTATTACAAACCTTAGCCATCGGTTGAATTGCTCATAAACAACATTATGAAAAAACATCTTCCTATACATAACCTATATTCAGAATGGTGAGCGCCTCTTCACGCAGAACACGTTTAGTTGACAACTAAAAAAATGTATTAAACAAAAGTTCAAATTTCAACGTCTCGAGACACTGCGTTCATTCTTTCTTCTTATATTTCATTTTTTGTTGTTGCTTAGCATTACATCTTACGCATTCTGTGTGAACTGCTTCTAAAAATACACAAAAATAATAGGCTACAGTTGGCTCATAGGCTAAGCTACTGTGCGAATAAAGACACTGAAAGATGGCTATCTATGGTTATTAAAATTCAATAAAATGTATTATAGTTTAAATTTATATGAAATACAATTACTTGAACTTAAGTGCTTAAAAGTGACCCACTTAGGCCAAGTATGACTTGACTATAACCATCTTTAATAATAATTTCATTGAATAATTAATTCAGTTGTCATTGAAATATTGTTAAAGTGTTTTGTTGAATGTACAGAAAGGCATTAATTGTATAAAATGTACTTTAATGTCATGTATTTTGAAACTTCCATTTCATTAATTGTAATTTAGTACATTTAAAAATTGGTTATTAACTTTTTTAAAGGAGTGTCTATTTACACTAAGTGCAAATAGCTCGCCTTGTTGGCAGAGGCTATTTACTCTAACTCCGCCCACCAAGGTGTGATTGGGATAGTCAACACTGAAAAAAGACTCTTGTTGAACATCACTTTCAGTGGTGTAGATGGTAACAGTGGCGTACACAGGCATCTGGAGGGGCAGGGGTGAAATGGAGTTACGAGGAAATATTCGCGGACTGGTTTGGGGGGGGGGGTGTTGTTCCCCCTTGGCTAGGAGGTATCACGATTCACGATTTTATCACTAATTCTTTGTCATGTTGGTTTTTCTATTTTGCAAGCTGTTTGAGCATTACAGCCAAACATATTTCCCTATTATAAAGACAAAGCCTTTCAAGGTAACAATATTTAAAAAGTACATGGCAGATATTTAGGCCAAAGTGGGTGAAGATAAAAATCTTTGTCATTATTTTATCTTTGTTATAAAAAAATGAGAAACAAGATCCACATTACAAATACACATAATATACAAATAAAATAAACCGTTTTTTTGTTTTCAGGTAGGCCACAATAGGTGTATTTAGCAGGAGTTTAAAAGTTAAAAAACACCTCCACAGGGGTCAAAATAGAACTTTAATAAAATATAAAAGTAAATTAATTAATTGTAATTAAATTGTATTATTTACAAAACTGTAGCTCTAGACAGTTACTTATGGCTATTAATACAGTTGTCTGATTATTTTTATCGTCTCAAGCATTCATAAATCACGCAAAAGAAAATTAAGCAGTTTTACTATGAAAACTATGGTTAATTTTTGTTAGGGTTGTGATGTCCACATGTTTTTGTTGAAGAAGTTATAGAGGCTGTGTCATCTATTTAAAAAAGGTGGCCACAAATGAAAGATTAATATTTGAATTAAATGTTTGGTCAATAGCCTATTAAACAAGCATTTGATCATCCTATAAGTGTAACAGCAGCAGGCCAGGCCTTTGGCTCCCTTTGCAGGCATTTATAATAGCATGTAATCTTGAAAAGAACAATACACACCATCACAATATTTGTAATGGTTTTCCTGGTCATAATGGGACTTGTATTGGTTTGAATGGAAACTGTAATGGACCCTGTGGGTCTCTGCTGGTAATTGGTCACATTCTATTGGTGGCTAGTTAAAACCAATAAATCCTAATGGAAAATATCCCAGAACACACACTACAGAAACCCATTTAATTAATGGTTTAAAGTTGATGGTTTGTAATGGCATTTGTAATTTATTTGTGATTCATTTGTGATGGTGTTAGAATTTTCTGTGATGTTTCTAGTATTTTTTCAGCTGGGTTGCCTCAATGTTTTTATATAATACATTTTAAGTCATTTTAAATGCTGTTGTTGGCTTAGGTCTGTTTTTATAACCACAAAAAATATAGCCTATATATTGTCTTAATGCTTCTTTGATTATGAATGTAGCCTACCTGAAAGTGAAGTGCGGGCTTCGCTGTCATCTCTCTTTTTGTACGCAAACTGCATACTCTGCATATTAGTATCGTTCATATCGCACAGACCGGTCCGCAAGGGCACTTTAGCATCGGACCTCAAGGGGCAGGTGCACGCCACTGGATGGTAAGGTGTGTGCTTTTTAACATGATCGACCCAAGTTCAAACCTGCCTTCTGCCGAACTTTTTTCTCACTTTTGAAATCTCATATCGCATCGGAAAGTCATTTATTTTCAATAATAATTAAGGAAATAATCAAAAAGTTGAAAATAAAGTATTGGGTAGGCTTAGGGAAGGTGTAGGGAAGGCTTTATTTTCCCAATAAGGTGGCATCCATTTAATAATTTGAATTAAAATTATAATTTATACTCTACCTTATTATTGCGTACTGTTTTATAATGCACTACAATACTGAGGTGCAGATAATTGCCACTATTTGCAATAAGTAGTAAAAATAGCATACAATCTTACTATTTTAACAGTGTAAATAGAATCTAGCTATTTGCACTTAGTGTAAATAGCATATCATCAAAAATAGTGCTATTTTCATTTAGTGTAAATAGTATCTGTCGCTATTTATACTTAGCCTTTTTTAAAACACATTACTTTACATGTGCATTCGTAACATAATGATTTAAAATACTTAAAAAACTGTCATTGCAATATGCTTAAGTTGCCTTTTATTTCAGCAATTTTATATTAGTTTTCTGAAAGTAGAAAATAAATAAATAAATACACAACAAGTGCTCATTCAATACAATTCATTGCACTTCACAAAGGCAGCTTAAGGCTCTGACCCAAATGGCACCCTAAACCCTCGCGGTCTTCCTCTGAGTCCGCACTTTCGTGACGTATTGCCGCTTTGACTGTCGGGTAGAAGTCTGCTGCGAGCTTGCCCCAGTGCGGATCGAGGGCGCATAACGGCTGCAAAGGGGGGCGCTCGCGAGCACGCTTCTGAACGCTAAAATGAGTAATGGGACACAATACGGTCTCGTGGACTTAACGGACACGCGCACGTTGCGGCCGCAAGTGCACATGAAGTGTTCCATTTGGGAGAAATTCCAATGTGTAGTACTTAATCGAAACTGTGTGGTGTGAGATTGCATCTTTGGAATTTTAATATGTTTAACAATAAAGCTCTGCTAGACTAGAAATGGACACGTTGGTTGGTCTCTTTGGTCTCATTCTACTCTCTTTCTGTCTGACGTGATGTAGTTTTCTGTTCTGAGACCGACTTCTTACATTTGAACAAACAAGATACAGCTGGGTGTGAACATAAGCACAGATTTACACTCAGATTTAACAGACAGTACATTTTTAATGCCAAAGGATCAACTGTCTTTTGTTAACAAAGGATTCAGCCCAAAATAGAGGGAGTGGTGGCTGAAAGAAGCATTTTTATGCTGATTCTTAACCAGTCCAACTGTAAAAACACGCAAGTGTTCACATCTGAGATTCTTCTGACTCATTTGAACTTTTTAGTTGGATTTAAAGACGGTCAATTTAAATCACTGCAAGGTTTTGTTTGAATGAATATTTCACGATTATGGCGGGAATAGAACATGTGTTATGGGTACGAATGTGCTGTAAGTATCAACAGCAGAAAAAGGTTGTGGAATGCATGTGAATGAGATAATCAACCATTGGCACAAACATTATAATCCATTGTTTCTTTCTCACTTTTTCTTTCTCCTCCTTCATTTGTCAAAGTCAGAGGGTTAAAGGAAGTGTTTTGTCTAGTTAACAGGGTAGCCTACAGTCAATGAATGTATGTCATTCAGATACATACCTCACATGTTAGAGCAGGCCCACAGCTATACAGCACTGTATACTGAGACCTTAAACAACGCTCCTACTATTCCAGTCCGCTCCGATAAACTCTGGGATATTGTGAAGCTTTCAAATATCACTTTATGATGTACAAAAAAGTTTCAATGTTTTAGGTAAAGAATATTTAGTATATTTGAAATAGATTTACTAATGAACATACATTTTACATGCTAGCTAAATTATGTGGTCTACATATAACATAACAGAAAGTTACGGTTAGGGTTAAGTTAATATATTTATCAAATCTTATTTAAAATCGATTCATGTAAAAAATATTTGAAAATCTGTATTAGCAGTTTATTAATACATTTTTAAATACAATGAAATGTACCTGGAGGTATATTGTTGGCCATATGGGGTATTTTAGGATCCTGTTTCAAGGGCCATGCCTGTTTGTTTTGTCTAGCAGAGGCATATTTAGTGCTGCAAATATATGTTGTCGGCATAAACAACTTTCAAATGCCTATGAACCTCAGCGTTGATTGAAATCTGAAACCAACACAACTCCAACACAAAAAACCTCTTCTCTTTTTTATTTCACTTTTAGGCCTATATATAAAGTTCATCAGACATTAAGACCTACTGAAAAAAACAATAATACCATCGTAGAACTGTAGTGGTTCACACTACACATACCGTTACAAACATTACAAACCATCAACATTTAACCATTACAATTCTTTTAAACAATGGGTCTCTGTACTGCGTTTTGGGACATATTTCATTAGGATGTATTGGTTTTAACAAGCCACCAATAGAAAGCAATTTTGTGATGGTGTCTATTGTTTTTTTTAGCAGGGCTTTTGAAGAATATATCTTAAATATTATTAAGTGTATTTTTCATACTCAACTGAGGTTAAGTTTATGTACAATCAATCAATCAATCAATCAATCAATCAATCAAATCAATCAATCAATCAATCAATCAATCAATTCAATCGTATGTCTGTCACTAGCAAAGCTCAATAACTAGCTTTGAAAAGGCTATCATGCTAATGTGTTAGCACCACAATAAATCATGGTAGCTATGTGTATAAATGGCCAGAAACATCCTAGCAATATGTTAAATCATGATAAAATATGTCAGTAATGTTAAAACATGCTAGAAACGCAAAGTGTCAAAACATGTTAGCAATTGGTTAAATCATGTTAGCAAATAAAACATGCCAGAAACATGCTAGCAACATGTAAACATGTTAAAATATGTGAGAAACATGCTAGCAACATGCTAACAATATCAATATGCTAAAACATGTTATCCATTAGGGTTGGGCCGATATATGATGCCATCTTCCATCGCCGATGGCTGACAGACATCACAATGTTGAGCCGGCATCGTAATCAGGGCCCCGATTTTTTAATCCTAAACATTTGTGACGTTTATATACTTGCTCTCGCCATTATACCTCTGGTCAATTATACTGTGTATAAATTGCGGGCATCAGGGAACCGCTACTAATATGCAGGGCAAACCGCTTTTGAATGCGCGCTCTTATTCTACTTTCAGTTTCACTTTAGAGATTTGCGATCAAACAGACTCTACAGAGCAGCAGTACCATACATTTACAAGATTGGATGTTTGCCAGTGGTGCTCAGAATCTGCAAATCATTCGCCATTGTCCTATCAGTCACCTCTCTTTACTCTGTGTGGTAAGTGAACTTTCATGTACTGTAACAGGCTGCTAGCAAGCGGCATATGTCCCTTTAGTGCAGCGGTTCTCAATTCCAGTCCTCACGCACATTTTGTACTTTTCTCTATCACTTCAGACATTTGTACTATTCGACTTTAAGTGCCCTGCGAAGTAGACATCACATCACAGGATATTCCGCCATGATTCCAGTTCAAAGTGAATGTATATGTTCCATTCAAAGGGTATTGAAGTGTGCGAGACGTGATTTTAAATTGTATTTATTTACAGAGGTATATTTTGTCACACTTCTCTAGTAAGTTTCGTCTGTGTGTGAAGACGCTGTGCAGCGCAAATCCGTGAATGAATGTTCCGAAGTGAAGTAAACGTCAACGGATTTCCCCTGCTCAGGGAGTAGGGAGCAATGGATACTGTGTAGGGACCATGTAATAACTTGAGGAGGCATGAGATCTGTTCAAGATTGCATTTATCTACAACACACCATGTCAATCGGAACACAGTTCATGCAGCTCACTGCTAACGAGCTGGTGTGTTAACAAAGAGAGACATGCAAAATATGCAGAGCGAGGGGTACGCGAGGACTGGAATTGAGAACCGCTGATTTAGTGGCTCCGTAGAACTCATTATTTGTTTTTCCGTGCCTTTCTGCATACGGATTCATGCTTCAGCACACACCTAACACCACACCCGATGTCATCGTCCATCACGATGTTTCACTGTAGACATCGTCCGATGCCAATTTGGTAGACATTGCACGACCTACTAGACCTATCTATCTTCTATCTATCTATCTATCTATCTATCTATCTCTGTCTGTCTGTCTGTTTCTTTTAAAACTCTTTAAATCTACTTCTGTCACAAATCCGGTTCGTAGTCTTCCGTTCCCTCACCACCAGAGGTCACCCGCTCACCACATGGACTCTTGCACTACATACTGTTGCACATCACCTCGGACTACAGTTCCCATCATCCATTGCACTGACGACACACACACAGCTGAATACATTGATCACACAGCTGTCACCAATCACACGCTCACTTAAGAGCTATTACACACACTACATAAGACCCTCTCAGATCAGTATTGTTCTAGTGCTTAGCACTCTCCTAGTGTTAGCTGCCTTACCGAGCCATTCTGTGTTTCTCAGTACCGCCCCTCTCTATGCGCAGAGTATGCAGTTTACGTAGGGCACCATCTCCCGGGCGGGCACCGTCACAGTTGTTAAAAAAAAAAACGTGAAGCTCCATTCTCGCATCTGCGCCCGCTCGCATCTCATGATTGCGGCTGAATGCAAATGATTATAATTGATGGACAACTATGCCCGTGAAAAGACATCAGCAATCCGGCACCAAAAGAAAAAAGATGAAACCGAAGCTCGTGCGTCACTTTTAGGTATTCTACATTCCTAAACCTGTTAAACTTTTTTGGGTGTTGAGGTTAATAATGTGTTTTAATGTTGGTAATAATTTCACCAACGCATCTAATATTCTCTCTGAGTTTTCATGTTCCCTTACGAAAGTTAGCCATGGTTTAAACACGAAAACAATAAATCATGGTTCTTGTAGCCACGGTAACCACAAATTAACCATGGTTTTGTTACTTCAAATAATAATAGGCTATAAAAAGTATTAAGACAATGTTTTGTGGTTATAAAAACAAAACTAAGCCAACAACAGCCTTTAAAATGACTTAAAATGCATTATATAAAAAACACTGAGGCAACCCAGCTGAAAAAACACAATAGAACCATCACATAAAATTCTAATACTATCACAAATGAATCACAAATGCCAGTACAAACCATCAACTTTGAACCATTACAACCATAAAAAAATGGTTTTCTGTAGTGTGTTTTGGGGCATATTCCATTAGGATTTATTGGTTTTAACAAGCCACCAATAGAATGTGACCAATTAGCAGTAGAGATCCACAGGGTCCATTAGTTTCCATTAAAACTAATACAAGTCCCATTATGACCAGGAAAACCATTACAATATATTATTTTTTTTAAACATACCTGCCTGTGTACCTTGGATTAACCCTCGTCTCGCCGTTCGGACTCTGTTTGTACCTCATTTAGATTATTGCTCATGTTATTGGGCTACCCCTCTTCTCAAGCCCTCTGGATATTGTTCGCCGATCAAAGACCCACGCTTGCCCTATGATTACTCGTTGTCTTGCCGTGTTATACCTGTTTGCTGATGTTTTTACCCCTGCCTGTATTTTTGACCAAGTCTTGGAATAAAGCTTGCAAATGGATCTTCACACACAAGTTTTTAAATGGCTTCATACTAGCTTTTTCTCAAGCTAACAAAATTTGTCTACAAATTTTAGTTCTCTTTTAAATATGCAAATATGTTGAATATGAATGTGCAACATTACAGCCTTTAAAAGTCAACCATGGTTTTACTACACAAAAAAAAAATAATATAATTTTATATATCTATAGTTTTTGCTAAAGACATGGTCAATTCACACAACACATCCAGGAGTCATGACCCTGATCCATGTGTCAGCAGGAAGGTGATGCAGTATTTCCTCTTAATATGACTTCAGCTCCACCCCCTGACCGTTTAACAGAGCACCTCCCCTAGACCTGACCTTGGCCCTCCTCGCCGTCTCTCACACCTTCTGGCACCTCCCATCCTGTGTCTCGCAGAGCAGTCGCCCACGCTGAAGGCTGTAAATGAGCACAATCATCAAATGACAAGATGTTTTGAATCAAGGATGAGGATATTCAATCACTCTAGCTTTGCCTCCATCTCACTCTATGATGCTGTGCCCATAGATTAGATTACCAGCCTCTGTCACTCTCCCAGCCTCCTCCAGCGCAGGTCCACGGAGGCGATTAGGTAATGTGGGTCTTGTCTACCTGTATAGATGTGTTGTCTGGTAATGTGGCGCTCTTTGAAGTGGCGGCCCATGCAGAGCCACTTACCTGATTAAACCTAGCTCAGAAATAGCATGCACTCCACCGAGAAAGACAAGAATAGAAAACAAGGGAAAAGAGAACGAACAATACAAACAAAGATGTGCACACTTGCTATTTAGTGGTGCTTAATGCAAGAGGACCACTAATAGTATTGTTCATATTTACGGTAAGTGATTTAAACAACCCCCCACCCCCCAATTTAAATGCATAACTCGCCTCGTACTATTTGTGCTACTATCACGACATCAAATTACCCAACTTGATTTGAAACCTTTAGCAGCCCAATATATATTAAAAGACAAAAAGATATTTAAAATGTTATGATATATAATAATTATCAATTTGAAAATTATATTAAAATGCCAGAATATATTATTTAGGGGAAAGAAAGTACATTCCAATCACAAAAATATGGCAACATATGCTTTCCAGTATAACATATGTTTTCCAGTGAAACATAAATAGCTATTCCTAAATTGCATCACTTTAAGACTTGTTTTCGAAAGTATATCGTGGGTTATGTATATAATATATATATATATCCGCTGCTTGACCAAGCAAACATCTTGTTTAAAGGATACACAAAAATAACAGGATATTTGCAGTGCTAACTATGCCAAAACCCGAGCCGTTCATTCATATGTTTGGGAAAATGCTTATTTATAAAAAAAAATTGCAGTATGTTTTCTAAGGGCAACAGAACTGAGGAAGCTCATTCAACCCAAACGGATCCAGATTTTCCCTTTGTGGTGTCTTTCTATATTTATTTCTGGCTTCCTGAAAAAAGATCAGAAACAGAAGGAATATGGTTTAGCTTTAACCAATGCTCTTACGTAAAGTACAGCTGTCTCTTCACATTTCTAACTCTAAAACCCATATCATACATTTTGACTCAGTCTGACATGTAATTTGTAAAAGTGACCACAAGTGAGAACTTGTAGCTGGAGAAAACCACAGGTTACTTGGCCGTGTGTATTCACATTCTATCTATCTATCTATCTATCTATCTATCTATCTATCTATCTATCTATCTATCGATACAGCAAAAACAAATAGGCATTAAACTAAATTCAAATACTGAACAGCCACCAAACAATGACCTCCCCTCTCCTCTGGTTAGACTTCAGCTGGAGCTGATATCAGTTCCAGGTTTTGCAAGAGACTATTTACCACATCAAAGTCTGAGATATTCCTTTATTCACACGCCACACACACAAGCTCACACATCAATACACAGTGCAACCCTTCTAGTTCTCGTCTTATTGCACCTAAAGGTCACACATTTCTCTCTTCTTTTACGAGAAGCTTTTGGCAAAGGCAGGCGGTGGAAAGCCTCTTAGAGTGATTGTTTAAATTCTCCCAGAATCATGCATTGACTTGAATCCGGCATTTGGCCATGTTTCTGCTCGAGCGCTGCATATGCCATCTGCAATGAATCAGTCAAACTGCTGTAGTGCATTAGGCTGCATTTTCCATGGCAGCGTTTGCAGCCATATGCATCGGTACCAATATTTTTTTCTAATGAATGAGGTCTGGATTCTGTCTTTTCCCATGACCCAGCTTGAATGGCATTAGTTAAAGGTTGTTCATTGGAGATGTATTATCTGCTTTTAAACACTGCTGTTAGCATAAGAGGTAGCTAACTTACTTTTGTGAACAGTTAGGCTGCAATACACGCATACGTAGTGAACACACAAAATAATATTCACATCGATAATCACACTTTCCTGCGCTGTGCTTCATGGCGTCAGCTGCAATAAGCTCCAGATGGAAGCTGGCCCTCCGCCAGACAAGACCTTGGATGTGGTGAAGAAACACACGTGTTCACACACATGATCATAGATGAGAACGAGGTATAAAACAACAAAGCCAAAGACTTAAAACTAATTATTTAGAAATCTATAATCAATATGGCAGAAAGGGCAGTAAGAAAACTATGAGAGAGATGGAGGAACATACTCTTCAGCTCAATAATATCTAAATTGATTCGTGCCGCTATGTCAATATACAGGTCCAGTGTCCAAATATCATTAATCTAACTCAACAAATGAAGCGGAAGCGGGAAATGTGCTGGAAACGGCATTCGATTTGTGCCTTCATCTTCCTCTTTTCCACTGGACAAGAACAGAAGAATAAAAAGGACAGGAAATTGTGTTTGTTAAACAATCTCATGAGGTCTTTAAAGACATACACCTCATAAGACCTACAATGATTAGATACGTACACCTCAGCCAACATACAAAGAAAATTCTAGGCCTTCGTATAGACACAACACCCACTATGTAATTTTAAAGTGCAATTCATGACCAATGTAGTGGGCTGTCTTGGAATTTTTAGAATGTATGTGTTAAAATAAACACTGTCTTGGGTGGAACCGTTTAGATAAAGATGACCAGGATGTATTTTGCAAAGTCAGCGCAGTATTTTAACAATAACAACACTACTACTTAATGAATATATGTGGCCATGACGTGTACCTAGTGTTTGTGGTAAAACCTCTTCTGAATGCAGCCTGTGGGTTTGATAAACAGGCTGCACAGAGATGATATTTTAAGACATTTTTATGCTTTTGCCCTTTATTAGCCATTATATATAGCAGCTTGTGAAACTGAGGATGCAGATTAATGTTCTACATGTAAAATAGCAGATTAGATTAACCTGAAGGATGCACACATCAGTTTACACAATATGAATAATTTTGTGTATCTGTGTCTTACCTGTGAGCCGTGCTTACCAGAATCTTTGCTGTCCAATTTCTGCTAAAACAATCAGGAGATCAGCCAAAAGCATGCTCATTCAACCAGGAGCTATGGAATTGCCAGACTAAAGGCCCATCCGGAGTCTAACATGTACTACGCACACACGCACACACACACGCGCACACACTTACTTAGCTAACTAAATTGGGACATTATTGATTACTGATTATACACAGCTATTTGTAAATTATATAACTTAATTCTAACCCCAGAATAAATAGTTTTTACAATTTAAATGAGTAAAGATGACAAATTAAAACTCCTCTGTTGGCACCACACTGTTTCGCACTAAAAGATACCACAATTCCATAATTCCATTAAAAATAAATGTCCAATAAAGGTCCAATCATAAAAATAGACTCGTGATAAAATTACTTGTTATTGTCTAAAACCAGAGCTCCATTAAAAAATATATGATGGCAGATATTAAGTTTGATTTGAGACAGATTGTACTCTACCCCAGTTAAAAGAAACAAAGGAAGGCAGCCATCTTGGGCGCCAGAACATTCCTTTTGGTATAAGACACTTGTATGTTTCAACACTTTTTATGTTTATGTGCGTGAGTGAATGGATGTGTATTTTGCTTATGTATGGACAGACATGTATAGAAATATATGTGCAAATGTATATATTTGATCTTTTTTTGGAGTAGTATTATAGAATTTGTTTTGGAAATTTTGTTTTTATATTTCTCAGGTATTTTTATATTTGAATTAAGATAATTTTTTGTAATTTTATCTTTCAATTTACTTTCTGCTATAAATCAATCTTAGTATTGCTAAGCAGAAAAGTAAATACACTTCAAACTTCACATGGAGGTGGAATTATGCTTTGGGGGCAGGTGTGTAGTCTTTGGGGGGTAAACCCCCAATAACCAAAACTAGCAAGTACAATCCCCCAATATTTATACCATGGACGGTTAATGGAAACCTAGAATCAGGCTATTTATTAATTATTTGAATCGCGCCTTCTGAGCTTTTATAAGCGCTAACCTCACGTACGAACCGAACGGAGTGCTTATCGGCACATGACCGAAGCAAAGTTCTTTTAATTGTGCACGAGCGGTGCACGAATCACCCGATACTCTGTGTGCGTTCACCAGCATGCTCGAGAAGTGTGAGAAAATTAGCAGGAGTCATTCCTATCGCAAAGCTGATGGTAAAATATGCTATCTATTTGAATTCTATCGAGGCACTTTAAATGCTATGGAGAAAGTTGAACATTATCTAAAAAAAGTCACAAACTCAAAAGACTGATGAAAAGAGGAGAAATTTATCTTAGTGAAACAAACACTCAACACTGAGAATGTGGGCATCACCTGCCACGATGTGCTGTATCACACACAGGTGTATGTGTATTTGTTCTCCATTCTCTCCTGCCTCTACTTCTTCGTGCCTCTGGTCGTCACCTTAGTGAGCTACTCCACCATCATATATGTGCTCAGTGTAAAGAATAGTCACTTTGCAACATCATCCTCATCTTCAGACAGCCGAAGGAGAGCTGTGATTATGACTATCGCCGTGCTGATGGTGTTTGTGGTGTGCTTTGCACCAACCAATGGAATCCTGTTGTACCACTGTGTTCATTTAGCTAATGGAAATCACAATAATAATGCACGGCTCATGCAGTGCAACACATCTCCTTCACATAGAGTTTATCAGGTTGTTGATTGTGGCCTGTGGAATGTCGGTCCACTCCTCTTCAATGGCTTTGCGAAGTCGCTGGATATTGTCAGGAACTGGAACACGCTGTCGTATACGCCGATCCAGAGCATCCCAAACATGCTCAATGGGTGACATGTCCGTTGCGTATGCTGGTCATGCAAGAACTGGGATGTATTCAGCTTCCAGGAATTGTGTACAGATCTTTGCAACATGGGGCCGTGCATTATCATGCTGCAACATGAGGTGATGGTCGTGGATGAATGGCACAACAATGGGCCTCAGGATCTCGTCACGGTATCTCTGTGCATTCAAAATAAAATGCACATGTGTTCGTTGTCCATAACATACGCCTGCCCATATCATAACCTCACCGCCACCATGGGCCACTTGATCCACAACGTTGACATCAGCAAACCGCTCACCCACATGACGCCTTACACGCTGTCTGCCATCTGCCCTGTATAGTGAAAACCGGGATTCATCCATGAAGAGAACACCTCCAAAGTGCCAGACACCATTAAATGTGAGTATTTGCCCACTCAAGACGGTTACGACAACGAAGTGCAGTCAGGTCGAGACCCCGATGAGGACGACGAGCATGCAGATGAGCTTCCCTGAGACGGTTTCTGACAGTTTGTGCAGAAATTCTTTGGTTATGCAAACCGATTGTTGCAGCAGCTGTCCCGGTGGCTGGTCTCAGATGATCTTGGAGAAGAAATTATCATTCTATAATTTTAATGTTAGGTTTATTTGAACAGTGAGAGACAGAATAACAACAACAAAAAATCCAGAAAAACACATTTCAAAAAAGTTTTAATGAGTGAAATAAGTATTTGATCCCCTATCAATCAGCAAGATTTCTGGCTCTCATGTGTCTTTTATACAGGTAAGGAGCTGAGATTAGGAGCACTCTCTTAAAGGGAGAGTTACATGTATAAAAGAAACCTGTCCACTGAAGCAATCAATCAGATTCCAAACTCTCCACCATGGCCAAGACCAAAGAGCTGTCCAAGGATGTCAGGGACAGGATTGTAGACCCACACAAGGCTAGAATGTGCTACAAGACCATCGTCAAGCAGCTTGGTGAGAAGGTGACAACAGTTGGTGCGATTATTCGCAAATGGAAGAAACACAAAATAACTGTCAATCTCCCTCGGAATGGGGCTCCATGCAAGATCTCACATTGTGGAGCTTCAATGATCATGAGAAACGGTGAGGAATCAGCCCAGAACTACACGGGAGGATCTTGTCAATGATCTCAAGGCAGCTGGGACCATAGTCATCAAGAAAACAATTGGTAACACACTACGCCGTGAAGGCCTGAAATCCTGCAGCACCCACACGGTCCTCCTGCTCAAGAAAGCACCTGTACAGGCTGTCTGAAGTTTTCCAATGATTCAGACGAGAACTGGGTGAAAGTGTTGTGGTCAGATGAGACCAAAATCCAGCTCTTTGGCATCAACTCAACACGCCGTGTTTGGAGGAGGAGGAATGCTGCCTATGACCCCAAGAACACCGTCAAACATGGAGTTAGAAACATTATGCTTTGGGGGTGTTTTTCTGCTAAGGGGAAAGGACAACTGCACCGCATCAAAGGGACGATGGACGGGGTCATGTACCGTCAGGGCCAGGGCATTGAAAATGGGTCGTGGATAGGTATTCTAGCATGACAATGACCCAAAACACACGGCCAAGGCAACAATGGAGTGGCTCAAGAAGAAGCACATTAAGGTCCGAGTAAGACTTAAATAGGATCTGTAAAGAGGAGTGGGACAAAAGCTCTCCTGAGATGTGTGCAAACCTGGTGGCCAACTACAAGAAACGTCTGACCTCTGTGATTGCCAACAAGGGTTTTGCCACCAAGTATTAAGTCATGTTTTGAGAAGGGGTCAAATACTTATTTGACTCATTAAAATGCAAATCAATTTATAAAATTTTTGAAATGCGTTTTTCTGCCTCTCACTGTTCAAATAAACCTACCATTAAAATTATAGACTGATCATTTCTTTGTCAGTGGGCACACATACAAAATCAGCAGTGGATCAAATAATTGCCCCCCCCCCCCCACTGTATTTATTGCTATTTGGACACGACATCCCACAATTCCAATAAGCCCTGTCCTCCAAAGTGGCTAGGGCCTCATAGGACTAAGTTAAATTTGCTTAAATGTGTTTAGTTTTTTTGCCATTTTGGTTGAAATGAAATTGAGAAGTTTTATATAGGAAAGCTTCGATTAACATATTTCCAAAAATATGGAACAGTGAATCTGTGCCATATGTTTATCCCACAATGTTGTGTATTCACTTGATATTTTAAGCAAATACTGAGTGATAAAGTGTTAAGATTTGAATTTCTTAAAGGAAATTGCAAGGCAGCAAACATTAGCCTCAGTAGCAGGTATACCAGGTTTCCAGGCAAGATTATGACATCATCACTTGCACTTGCACAGTTTTTAGCGTCAAATACACAATCAGTGTCAAGTCACAGTGACATTTAAAACATTAATCTTAAAATTCTCAGTGCTTACTCCATGGCTGTCAGCCCATCTGGGAACATTAACAGCCGAACAGCTGGAGGGAAAGATGGGATACGGCTGATGGCCAACAGAAAAAAGGGTCATTTATAGAGTCATGCTGTGACAACAAACATGTGAAAATATTCACACAGGGAAGTCTACTCTCTAAGAATTATTCATTTATAATTTATTCAAAGGTATTTCAACATTAAAATTAGATAAAAAAATCAAATTAAGATACACCAGAAGTCCAAATACAAACCATATTAATGCATGTAATCCTGAAGATCTAGATGACTTTGTTGTGTTTAATTGGGACTGGAGCGTTCCTCTCAGATCACGTCTTTGATAATTCACTGTATGTGATCGTCACGCACATAAACATGCACAGATTTGCCTCAGATTTCATGCTTTTGTCTGTAATCTCCAGAAAACTGTTGGCAAGTGAAAATCTGGCCTAAAATCATGTTTTGTATTTCCCAACCACATTCTGGAGCAAACCCAACACTGCACATTTTGTCTCCTTTGTCTTTGTCACCCATTTCAGGTCTTGGAGTTTATACTAATGAGCTGATGGGGTGTGTTTGTTTGAGGAGACATGCAAAATGGGCAGTTTGCAGTCCAGTATTGAAGAGTCCAGACTTCAACAAAAGATTTCTTGTTCAGGTATATGCATCTGATACTGGCATTGGAGCTGTCTTGGTGCAAGGAAGTACAGGAGAAGAGCAGCCAGTTGAGTTTACTAGATGCTTTCAAGAGAAACCAAGTACAGAAGACATGTGTTGCCCTTAAAATGGTCCTTTGATGGGCTGAGATTTTATTTATTCAGCAAAAAGTTTAATTTGGAAACTGATTATCAAACCCTTACCTGAAGTCATATGACAAAATATCATAACTTCAGGTTCAGGTTTCGATATAGAGGCATACATAATGTCATAGGCGACTATTAGGACTTTCACATTGAGTAGTTATATTGCAGGCCAACATTATTACAGCTTTAACTGAGGGTGCTATTGACTTCGTTTGAGGGTGCTTAGCACACTCTAGCACCCCCGTAGAACTAGGCTTCTGTTATTGGAACTAGCCACCAGGGCAGTCCCCTGAGAATAGATTTTCCCCTGGTTGCATTTGCACCACCAGTAGAAAAGTTTAAGTGATGTAAGCCAGCCAACAGTGACACCATTTAAAGGAAACATTAAACAACATTATCTGCTGGAGGATGGAGGATGGAGAAGTGTCTGACTTTAGCGTTGGTCCATGTCTCGCTGTTTTCCATGCTCATTAGGAGTTAGAAATTTGCATGCAATACAAGCTGAGGATGAGCAAAGCATGGATGGGTACTGGAGCAAACTAGCAACAACATTTTGGCCAGACTCGCAACTCAACTGTCAGCCCCTGAAGACCATGGGATTCTGTAAAAGTATTAAAGCTTGTTATATTGTGTTAAATCAGACATTATATATGAAGGTAAGGTTTTAACTGTCTATGGCTGCATCCGAAAACTTACACTCTAAAAAATGCTGGGTTAAATACAACCCAGTGCTGGGTAAATATTGGACAGAACACATGCTGGGTTATTTTCAACCAACAGTTGGGTTAAATATTTAACCCAACTTCTGGGCAGTAACCCAACCGCTGGGTCTAAACAGCCCAATCGCTGGGTTTGTCCATGTTTTACCCAGCGCTGGGTTGTATTTAACCCAGCATTTTTTAGAGTGCAGCTGACTTGCTGCCTCGCTGCCACAGTTGCCAAGTCTGCTTATTATATGCGACTTTGGGCTTCTTTTTTTG
Source organism: Ptychobarbus kaznakovi (assembly GCA_027422405.1). Classification (NCBI taxonomy): domain Eukaryota; kingdom Metazoa; phylum Chordata; class Actinopteri; order Cypriniformes; family Cyprinidae; genus Ptychobarbus; species Ptychobarbus kaznakovi. The sequence continues at coordinate 4,521,185 of CM049810.1, forward strand.
TAAAGTTGCAGGAAAAAAATCCCTGGTCACGGGTTGCGGTTTTTTGGGCTTATTTAAAAAAAATATGGTTGCTTTTTAGGGAAATCTGACAAGCAACTTTGTTTCCTTATTTATGTTCACCGTTTTCTCCAATGCATTGATTGACACTCTGTCTGCTTGCAGTCAATAGCCAACCAAAGCAATAATATAAGTGCAGTAGCGTAATTTGCCAAAAGTTCCGCCCCTTCATTGGAGAAAAATCACATTCAGAAAGAAGGCGCGTGACGCTGTAATCCAAGCGATGATAGAAGTAGACATAGCGGAGTGGGATGACTTTCTTTTAGCCTAATTTTTACAATGTTTTTGTAATGTATTAATGATCATGGGCTGTAATAAAAAACAAGTAGTCATATCTTAATACTGAGTAAATACGTTTGGTTCAAATAGCCTCATATGGCAAGATGTCTTAAAATATATTTCTTTTTTAACATTTAAACTTAGACCACATTATTGGATTACCTTTTGACTTCATGAATACACATAAATGATAATACACATAATATTATTTTGTATATAATATATATGTCACGGTCGCCTGTTGAACTGCACTGCATTTCCCAGCATCCCTTTGGCCACTCACCTGCACTCCGTCATAATCACTCACACCTGACCTCCATCAGAGAATCCTCCTCACCTGTTGCCACCAATCAAGCTCTCTATAAAACTGCACTCATTCCAAACACTCATTGACTGGTCTTGAGGTAACAAGCTCTTCATCTGTCTATTCACCAACATGCTGGATCTCTGTGGTTGTCTTCCTCCAGTTGACTCTACTAAAGGGAGAGATAAGGACTTCTAACTCTGCAGTTTATTTGAGCTTTATTGTTGTTCATTGGAGTGCCGTTCCCAGTCCCGGAGAATCCAGTTTCCAAATCACGGCCAGGAGTGCCGTTCCCAGTCCTAAAGAATCCAATCTTCTAGTCACGGCCAGGAGTGCCATCCCCAGTCCCGGAGAATCCAGTTCTCTAGTCACGGCCAGAAGTGCCGTTCCCAGTTCTCTTGTCCCGTTCCGGGAGCTCACAGAGTCCACTCCAGAGCCCGCTCCGTTCCGGGAGCTCACAGAGTCCACTCCAGAGCCCGCTCCGTTCCGGGAGCTCACAGAGTCCACTCCAGAGCCCGCTCCGTTCCGGGAGCTCACAGAGTCCACTCCAGGCCCGCCCGCCGGGAGCTCACGTTCCACTCCCAGGGCCCCGCTCCGTTTCCGGGAGCTCACAGCTCCGTTCCTGGAGTCACAGAGCCCGCTCCGTTCCGGGATCATCCACTCCAGCTCAGAGTCCACCACCGAGTGCCGGGAGCCCCAGTCACTCCAGGGGCCCGGGAGCTCACAGATCTCCAGAGTGCCCCCCAGGCAGCGATCTCCCCAATAAAATTTTGGGGGGGGCTACCCACCATGGCCCATGGAGTCCCTTGATCCGCCATGGCCGCCCGAGTCCCCGGATCCGCCATGGCCGCACAAGCTCCCTGCTCCATCATTGGTCCCGAAACGGGCACCGCCTGGAGACCACCTGCCTTGTCTCCATGTCCCTTGAGGCCTCCAGGGTGCCCACCCCCCCCCCCGGTGTTACAGTTACGGTGCGGGACGTGCCTTCCGGTTGGGGGAGGTAATGTCACGGTCGCCAGTTGAACTGCACTGCATTTCCCAGCATCCCTCTGGCCACTCACCTGCACTCCGTCATAATCACTATCAGAGTAGCCGCTTGCATTCGGGGGCGGAATTGAAAGCGGAGACAGACTCTTTCTGCTCCCGGTAGTGATGCTCTCCCGGTGTTTGCATACTCTATCCTAGAAGAAGTGAATAATATGCAATATTTGTCAAATGCACGGACGTTTCAGAAATGTTTTCTTGAGCAAGAAACACTTTTTATTTACCTGTTATACAGGGCCATCTGTTCAAGTATAAAGTTCAACATAAACATATACTATTTAAATACCAATAAAGTGGGGATATATTTGCTTTTATCAGTGTTTTTTATTAAATGTGACAATATAGCATTGCGACTATACAGTAAAAAAAGCCTTTACTGTTCTAAAAACAGATCTGTGAGTGGTATTTTTAATGCAAAATTATACAAAGGTTTGTACATGCATATACAACTCACAACAAGTACACAAACAAATAAACATTTATAAGAATATGTCAAATTAAACAATTCATGCCAGGGGTAAAATTACAACAATTTAAAGTAAAAAAAAAAAGCTTCATAGGTATTTCTTGCCTTTTTGTTCTTAATTTTATCTAATGTAGAACCATATTGTATAATCTCTTTAATAAAATGTTAAAAGTTAGGCTTTATTGTGATATTATCCTAGTAAAATAAGATTTGTGAGCTGTATTGGAATTGAAGATGGTAGAAACATGTCATTGTTGTCATGTGGTGAATTTGGCCAATCCTGAAACAGCTGTGTCATCATCAGCGCTCCTGCAGTCGCTCTGGAGAAACTGCGCCGGCTGAGTGAGCCGGTGTACCGACAAAACATGCTACCTATCAGATTGTGCTACCAATAATATATGTGTATTATTTTAAGGGTAAGTTTAGGGTAAGGGTAGGTGTGGACGGGTAGGTTTAGGATAGGGGTAGGTATGGAATTTAAAAAAGCCTCAAACTACATGAAAAAGAGGCTGGTAGCACAATCTGATAGGTAGCATTTTTCGCTATCGATTTGTGCTACCTATCTTTTTTAATGGGAAGTAGCACAATCTGAGCGGGTAGCACAAATCGTCAGAACACCGGCTGCTCTCGAAACGCTCTCGCGGTACTTTGATGTCACACGTGACAGTTACGTGGCGTCGTTCAAATTTTCTAACCGGAGCGTGCAAGATGGCACCGTGAGCACAGGTGTTGAGTTATAGCGCCCATCAACAAAGTTGAATCTGAGGAATAAAACGGACATTTCTTTATCAATTTACATTTTATTTGGATGTTAAGTGCTACTCGTGCACCACAGTCTGTTCAGAAACATGTCAGTTGATAAGAGAAGAAAGAATTCTGCGACGAAGAAGAAAGAAGTGGCTGCTGACATGGAGACGACAGCTAACTCTGCTACTGCCTGCAACGTTTTAATTGACAGTTGTCACGAGTCACGACTATGGGTCTGAAGAGAAGATGGAATTTTCGATGTTGTCAGTAAAAGATTTCCCCTCGCTTCTTTCAACTCCTCTGAAGCCTCCCCACAAAAAAGACCGTGGTGAGTCCGCTGACGACATTATCACGAAACTTTCTGAGCTACTCAACATGAGGTCTGATAAACTGGACTAAACTGGTGTGGCGAGCCAATGTCCACATTGCTGGTTTGAAAGAAAAGCTTAACTCCGTACATTGCTGGTTTGAAGATTGAGCGTGAAGACTCAAAAGTTTTCAGGTCGAGTGAGATGTGAATGAGGTGAAGACCAAAGTTTTCACTTTTGAGTGAGGAGAGTCATCACTTTTGAAGGAGAGTAATCGTCCTTGAATCGTCAGCATTACTGATTTGAAATGGTACTCTAGACCTTACTGATTTGAAACCACTCTAGAGGGTGTGCCAATCTGAAATTGCAGGGCGTGCCAGAAAACATTGATGAGAAAAATGTGAGGAAAGAAGTGATTCGCATCTGTCAGAATTTACTGCCAGATCACAGTGATCGTCTTCCGGATGTGATTGACACAGTGCATCGTGTTGGAATGAAGAAAGAAAATTAATTCTACCCGCAGTATAATCCTTCAGTTCTCCTCGCGTACACTCATAGCAGCAGTATGGGCGGCAGCCAAAAATTCTGCATATCTACGGGAAAAAGGTCTGCATTTCAGAGAGGATCTCTGTAAGACCGACAGAGAAAGCAGGATGAAGTTGTGGCCACTAGTAGATGAGGCACGTAAAGCAAGAAAAATTGCCTATTTCGTGGAGAAAAATGATTTTTCCATCAGGCTGATTGATCTCATTTTTGAGATAAGGTTTCCTGTTTATGTACATGTTTTTTTTTCTTTAGAAACAAATTGTTTCTTTCTTGGCTTCTTTTTTGGCCAGGACCATATGTTCATGCTATGAGTCAATGGCCAAAGTTATGTTTTGTCCGTTTATGTCCAAAGCAGTCATAGTTGATGCAGCACTATGTTCTCACCACGGTTTATAGCTGTCTTTAAGCTTTTGTTCTAAGGAACTTATTCAAGTGACTTTTTTTTATATATATTTTTTAATCTTGTTACTTTGATGTCTTTATCTATAACTTTACTCAATGCCAGGGGACTAAAGAACAGTTTAAAACGGAAAGCCATTTTTTTATTTGCCATACAATATAAGACCGATTTTTGTTTTCTTCAAGAGACTCACAGCATCTCTGAGGATGTGCCTTTTTGGAAATCCCAGTGGGGAAATTACTTTTTTTGTTCTCATGCTTCTCAATGGTCAGCAAGTGTTTGTAATGTACATTCAAAAACGTATTTGCTGTCAAACTTCCTTATACAGACTTTGATGCCAATGGACATTTTATATTTATATATATATTATAGTCAAATTCAGAAATTTAATTTCATTATTATGAATATCTATGGGTACAATTTAAAGACAGAGAATGCTGTTCTTTTAGATAAGTTAGAAGACAAAATTGTTAATTGGTTAGCCAAATTCCCCGATGCACATATACTCTTAGGTGGTGACTTTAATATCACATTAGATAATGTGATTTATAGATGGCCTCCTGGTTCTTGTACTAATACGAATGTAAAGCTAAAAATGTTAATGCAAAGATTTGATCTGATTGATGCATGGAGAGTTAAGCATCCTCATACTAGAGCCTTTACCTGGTGTAATAACTCAAGGTCTAAGCAATCGAGAATAGATTTATGGTTAGTTTCCGTACACTTGAAGACAATCTGAATACTGATATTTTATCTCCCCCGTTAACTGATCACAAAGCAATACGAATCCATATTAATTTACTGCCAATGTCTACTTCTAAAATTCATAACTCCTACTGGAGACTTAATAGCTCTGTACTTAAGCATGAAACCGTTACTCTTAAGGTAAAGGAGTTAATTCATTCATTTTGGACTAAAGCTAAAGCAGAAAGGATTTATGGCAAACATTGGGAGTTGCTTAAATTTAAATTGGGCAAGATTTTCAGAAGTTATAGTAGTACTATTGCTAAACTCAACAGAGCACAAGAAGAGAACATAATTTCCACCATTGCATACCTGTCATCTAAAAGTCCTGATAGCTTATCCGTGGAAGAGAGTAAAATTCTTGTTGAGTATCAGTACAGATTGGATTAACTTTATAAACTAAATGCTGAAGGTGCTTTTGTAAGGTCCAGAAGACGCTGGCTTGAAGAAGGAAAACAAAATTCAGCTTACTTTTTTAGGTTGGAAAAATCTCTTACTAAAATAATATATATCAGTTGAAAATCAGTAACTCAAGACCCAAAAGAATTGCTAAACATTGTTCTGAATTCTATAAGAATCTTTATAGCAGTCAATTCTCGTATGACAGCACTATATAATTTATGGACTCTATAGATAATATTAATTATATTAGTGCTCATGATAAATATTTTTGTGATCGTCCCATCACATTAGCTGAGGTCCTTGAATCAATCTGAAAGATTTGGTCCTTTTTTTATTAGAAGTTATATATGAAAGCATTAGGGTGGAATCTCTCCCACCTACCCTAACTCAAAGTTTAATAACTCTCATCCCCAAACCTAAAAAATACTTATTACTAATAGACAATTGGCATCCAATCTGTCTTTTAAATTGTGATTATAAAATTATTGCTACAATCTTTGCAAAACGTTTAAAAATTATTTTACAGGACATTATAGAAGAAACACAATCAGGCTTTCTAGAAGTTTTTAATGCAGTTTTACTGTATTGGGGGGGGGGGGGGGGTCTGGAAACCAGTCAGTATCTGGTGTGACCACCATTTGCCTCACGCAATGCAACACATCTCCTTTGCATAGAGTTGATCAGGTTGTTGATTGTGGTCTGTGGAATGTTGGTCCACTCCTCTTCAATGGCTGTGCGAAGTTGCTGGATATTGGCAGGAACTGGAACACGCTGTCGTATACGCCGATCCAGAGCATCCCAAACATGATCAATGGGTGACATGTCGGTGAGTATATGCTGACCATGCAAGAACTGGGATGTTTTCAGCTTCCAGGAATTGTGTAACAGATCCTTGCAACATGGGGCCGTGCATTATCATGCTGCAACATGAGGTGATGGTCGTGGATGAATGGCACAAAACAATGGGCCTCAGGATCTCGTCACGGTATATCTCTGTGCATTCAAAATGCCATCAATAAAATGCACCTGTGTTCGTTGTCCATAAAACATATGCCTGCCCATACCATAACCCCACCTCCACCATGGGCCACTCGATCCACAACGTTGACATCAGCAAACATCTCACCACACGATGCCTTACACGCTGTCTGCCATCTACCCTGTACAGTGAAAAACCGGGATTCATCCGTGAAGAGAACACCTCTCCAAAGTGCAAAACAGACGCCATCGAATGTGAGCATTTTGCCCACTCAAGGTGGTTACGACAACGAACTGCAGTCAGGTCGAGGACCTGACGATGAGGATGACGAGCATGCAGATGAGCTTCCCTGAGACGGTTTCTGACAGTTTGTTCAGAAATTCTTTGGTTATGCAAACCGATTGTTGCAGCAGCTGTCCGGGTGGCTGGTCTCAGACGATGTTGGAGGTGAAGATGCTGGATGTGAAGGTCCTGGGCTGGTGTGGTTACACATGGTCTGCAGGTGTGAGGCCGGTTGGATGTACTGCCAAATTCTCTGAAACGCCTTTGGAGACGGATTACGTATGTTCAAATATTTTTACACACACAGTGCCATATTTTATTACATTAACATCTATATATTATGAGAATGAACATTCAATTCACGGGAAACAGCTCTGGTGGACATTCCTGTAGTCAGCATGCCAATTGCACGCTCCCTCAAAACTTGCGACATCTGTGGCATTGTGCTGTGTGATAAAACTGCACATTTTAGAGTGGCCTTTTATTGTGGCCAGCCTAAGGCACACCTGTGCAATAATCATGCTGTCTAATCAACATCTTGATATGCCACACCTGTGAGGTGGATGGATTATGTTGGCAAAGTAGAAGTGCTCACTAACACATATTTAGACAGATTTGTGAACAATATTTGAGAGAAAAAGGCCTTTTGTGTACATAGAAAAAGTCTTAGATCTTTGAGTTCAGCTCGTGAAAAATGGGGGCAAAAATAAAAGTGTTGCGTTTATAATTTTGTTCAGTATATTTATATTGACTACTCAATTATTAGCTAATCACATTAAGAATAGTACTTTGCAAGGGGTTAGTGTCATGGGAAGGGAGACCATCATCAGCCAATTGGCTGATGCTACTACCCTTTTCCTAAAAATTCAGACCAGATTCCCTTTGCTTTTAATACTATTAAACTGTTCTCCAATGCTCCTGGGCTGCTTCTTAATGTGCACAAATGTGAATTAATGCCAGTTGAGCAACTTTCTGTTTCCAGTACATGTAATATCCAAATCAAAGAGACATACCTTGAAATAGTAATATCCAAAAATCCAAAAACTTAGGTGCGATTTAAACTTCTTGCCTATCTTAGAGAAAACTAAAATAAAATTTAATCAGTGGCTTCAGAGAGACTTGTCTCTAAAAGGAAGGATTCTCCTCTCCAAGGCAGAAGGCATTTCACATCTAACATATGCAGCCATCTCTTTAGAACCTGATAAAGCAAAGTGTAAAAAGACTGATCAACAATTCTGTAACTTTGTATGGAAAAATAAGACCCATTATGTCAATAAATCTGTTTTTATCCAACAGCTACAGTAATGGCAGTCTTAATTTTGTTGATTTTGCAACGTTAAATAATAACTTTAAAATTAACTGGTTGAGGAATTACTTGAAAAAAACATTCAGTATTTGAATATTATACCAGAATATGTTTTTGAATTTTCTATTGTTATGTAACTACATTATTGAGAAGATCCCTGTTGACCTCTCTAATTTCCATAAAAAGCACTTTTAGCATGGTCTATGATTCTCAAAACAATTTTTCTCCAACTAGTTACTTCATTTGGAATAATATGAATATCTGTTATAAAACAAGTCCCTATTTTTTGAGAACTTGTTTAAGGATGGTATCAATCGGGTTAGTCAGTTATTTCATCAGAATGGTTACTTGTTTACTTATCAAGAATTTCTTTCTCACTATAATTTTCCTGTTACTCCAAAACAGTTTGCCACTGTATTTGGTGCTATCCCGAATGGTGTAATTATGTTATTTAAAGGCCATAACAGTCCTTTGACAAGTTCTGAAATGCCTCTCCCAGATCCAGTTGACACATACGTAGGTGGTATATGTTTTAAATCTACTTTGAAAAATAACAGAAATATTTGCTTTCTTTTTCTTAATGATTATGTTTCCACTCCTCAAGCTGTTTCAAAATGGAATAGATCAGTGGAAAATATTTTGTGGAAAAAGGGTTGGACTCTCCCTAACAAGTATTTATTGGGAAATAAGGTTAAAGAGATCTCTTTTAAGCTTATTCATCAGTACTATCCTGTTAAAACCTTTATTGTGTCAATTCAATTTAAGCAAATATGTGAACTGTACTTTTTGTGACTCGCAACCAGAGACTGTCCCGCAACTTTTTTTGGCACGGTGTTCATACAAGTAGAAAACTTTGGCAAGACATTTGCCAGTTCTTGTACATTTCAAGTACAATGACTTTGAGCTCTTCTTTAAGGATGTTATGTTTGGAATTTTCCCATTTGAGAAGCAATATGGAAATATTTACTTTCTCTGCTATTTAATTATTTTGCTTGCAAAATATTTTATCCACAAATACAATGTTGAAAGTATGAATGTTAGCCAAAACTTCTCTTACTTTCAAGAAGATATTAAAATGTATATAAAATCTTTATCTACCTCCTATAACAAAAGGGCAATTCAAACTTTAAATGTATGCTCACGTTTTGTATAATTTGTATTTGATAATTTATGTTTTGAGGGAAGAGTATATTAGTAGCATGTGATCTGTATATCTATTTTTTTGTCTTATTTTTTCTCATTTATTTATCTCCTTTATTTTTCATTTAATTGTTTACTTTTTTTCTTCACTCTTTCTCTTTTGATTTATAATTGCTTTGTATTGTTTGGCCATCCTTGAACCCCTTGCTTTTTCCTTGGCATATGTTCTGTTACATTTGTAAGAACCCTAACCGGCATACACTGCTTCAAGTCAGCCACCATCGGTTTTCATGGCACTGCATGAAGTCGAACACACCTAATGACTTTGCAGGCAGCGGTTTTTTTAAATTCAATTCAAGATTATTTGTATAGTGCTTTTACAATACAATCGTTGCAAAGCAACTTCACAGGAAATTAAGTTGTAGAAACTCAATATAATTAACTTATGGCAACATTTGGTTAATTCAGTATAATCGCTGATGGTTGGCTTCTTCCGAGGGGTTGTCATCATCTCTTCTCAGGAGTTCGGTCATCTCAGATAATTTAAGGGTTGGATCCAGACTGAAGTTTGTGTAATTCCTAGCTACCACGGGATGTTAATCCAGAAACAGAGAAACAAATAAAAACAATTAGCGTATAGCAGTTGTTCCATCCAGGAATAACCCTGGATGAAATTATCTGTTCAACCTAAGCTAAAGCATAATAATGTGCGTTGATCAGATACAACTGCAGTACAAGATTATGAGATGCGTTATATGAATGCTTGGCTAAAGAGATGTGTCTTTAATCTAGATTTAAATAGAGAGAGTGTGTCTGAAACCCGAACGTTATCAGGAAGGCTATTCCAGAGTTTGGGAGCCAAATATGAAAAAGTTCTACCTCCTTTAGTGGACTTTGCTATCCGAGGTACTACCAAGAGTCCAGAGTTTTGCGACCCTAGGGAGCGAGTTGGATTGTAGCGTGATAGAAGATTAGTTAGGTACGCAGGAGCTAAACCATTTAGGGCCTTATAGGCAAGTAATCATATTTTGTAATTGATTCAGAACTTAATATGTAGTCAGTGCAGGGACTGTAAAATTGGAGTAATATGATCATATTTTCTTGACCTGGTAAAGACTTTAGCCGCAGCATTTTGTACTATCTGTAGCATGTTTATTGAAGATACAGGACAACCACCTAACAGTGCATTACAATAGTCTAGTCTAGAGGTCATGAATGCATGAATTAACTTTTCTGCATCAGAAACACTTAATATGTTCAATAGCTTGGCAATGTTTCTAAGATGGAAGAATGCTGTTTTTGTAACATGGGAAATATGATTTTCAAAAGATAGGTTGCTGTCTAATATAACACCCATATTTTTGACTGTAGAGGAAGTAACAGGACATCCGTCTAGTTGCAAATTGTGATCCATGAGATTGTTTACTTATTTTTGGTCCAATAAGTAATATCTCTGTCTTATCTGAATTTAATAGGAGAAAATTATTGGTCATCCAATCTTTTATATTTTTAACACACTCCGTTAGCTTAGATAGTTTAGAAGTTTAATCTGGTCTTGTTGAGATATATAGTTGAGTGTCATCAGCATGACAATGGAAACTAATCCTGTATTTTCTAATAATATTACCAAGGGGCAACATGTATATTGAAAATAGCAGAGGACCTAGGACAGATCCTTGTGGTACTCCATACTTTACTGGTGATAATTGAGATGCCTCCCCTTTTAAATAAACAAAGTGATAGCGATCGGACAGGTAGGATCTAAACCATCTTAAAGCCTGCCCTTGAATACCTGTATAGTTTTGTAATCGATCTATGAGTATGTCATGATCTATAGTGTCGAACGCAGCACTAAGATCAAGTAAAACTAGCAGCGAGATGCAGCCTTGGTCTGATGGAAGAAGAAGTCATTTGTAATTTTAACAAGTGCAGTTTCTGTGCTATGGGGGGCATAAAACCTGACTGAAATTCTTCATAGATATAATTTTTTTTGCAAGAAGGAGCACAATTGAGCAGACACTATTTTTCTAAAATTTTTGACATAAACAGAAGATTTGAATGGGTCTGTAATTTGCCAGTTCACTGGGATCTAGTTGTGGTTTCTTAATAAGAGGCTTAATAACCGCCAGCTTGAATGCTTTTGGGACGTGACCTAAAGATAATGAGTAGTTAATAATATTGAGAAGCGGTTCTTCTGCTACAAGTAACAACTCTTTCAATAATTTAGTGGGTACAGGATCTAATTAACATGTTGTTGGTTTAGATGCAGTGATAAGTTTATTTATATCATCCTGTCCTATAGTAGTAAAGTACTGCAGTTTTTCTTTGGGTGGATGAATGAAGCTGAAGTACTAGACGCTGTAGAATCTACATTTGTTATTGTATTTCTGATATTATCTATTTTATCAGTAAAGAAATTCATAAAGTCATTACTATTAAACTGTGAGGGAATATTTAGATCGGGTGACATTTGTTTATTTGTTAATCTAGCCACTGTGCTAAATAAAAACCATGGATTGTTTTGATTATTATATGAGTTTGCGGATATGCTCGGTCCTGGCAGCTTTTAGAGCCTGTTTATAGCTGGTCATACTGTTTTTCCACGCAATTCTACATACTTCCAAGTTAATATCCATTTACATCACACAAACTAACCACTAAACGCTACTTTCAGATGCCATCTTTCATTTTTAGCTCATATAAAAGATATCTAATGCTGTGCGCCATTGTTTTAGCAAAGCATTAATCAAAGTACAATCGAAATCGAGATTTTGTGCGCTTATCAAATCGTAGAGGTTGCGATTCAATTAAATAAGTTGTGCTGTGTGTATTTTTTCATTCCATCGTTCATTTTATTTATTATTTTAATTGTGTGTTTTTCGAGTCTCAGAGCGGCTTGTTTCACCGTGAAGTGAACGCAGGGAACTCAATCTCTGCCTGTGCTGCGACTTCATGCATTTGGGAACGCATCGTGCGACAGATCACGAGCTCCTCCTCGCCCTGCCTAAAAGGCCTTAAAATACGCGTTCATGGAGCTTATTTCTTTCTATGACAAACATTTGTAAAGTTACCGTGACAGAAACTGGTCTCCATGCAGTTGTCTGCCAAAATAAAAGCTTGAGGGTTTTGGAAGTGAATAAATCAAGACAGTATTATAATTTTACTATTGCAAAGCAAAATAATTATGAAAATGATTATAATGAAATATAACTTATTTGATAGTGCAGCTGTATTACAATAGTGATATGTTACAGTCTCAAAATATTATTATTATTAATGAATTCATATAATTTTTATAAAAGAATTTGCCTCCATAAAAACACAAGTGTGAATGCGATGTGGACTGATACAATATCAAAACTAAAAAGGTTTGAGTTTACTTTGAAGTCTAGGTACAATGCAAATACCTTTTACGCTGTTCATTTTGTTCACTGAAATTAATTGGAATTAATTTAGCTTCCAAAGTGCTCAGATTGATGCATTTAACTTTAAAATATATCAAATTTTGTTCTGGGAGCAAACTCCCAGACTAAGTGAAAGTTCGCTGTTTACAGGTAGCCTATTCTAGTTCAGTTTCTTATAAAGTGCTGCATTAACAGCACTCTATCACCCTCTTTTGGAGAAAACAAATCACAGGTAAGATCAGGTCATTGTGGTCTCAGTAACTCCCAAACTCTATCATCTCCAGACAGATATTGAAAGGATTATTTTATCCTTCAGAATTGGTAATATGTGAACTCTGATGAGTAAGCTCTTACCTTCATGAGCTTTTAAGTAATGGAAGTGTGGTTGCCCTCATGCTACCTCACAATTGGGCTGTAACTGTAAGTAATTACTCCAACGTTTACATTTTTAAGGAATCATTATTCACATTATGAATGTGATGGGCAACTGTGACATGAACTATAACAAAAAGAAGCACATGCAGATGGGTAGATGAAACTTCCTCCCCTCTACCACTTACATAAATACAGCCTTGCCTTATACATAAATATATACGCACACGGGTCTGACATAGAAAATCACACTTCAAGTGCTTGATTGCCTTCATTTAACAGGATTGCGGTTAAATAATACAAATAAAAACAATACTTTGACTTCAGGTGTTCAAGTGACCATGTCACTTGTTTTGGCCTTACCCAGTCTGTGGACCGCTCATTTGTGTCCTGTCCATGCAGCCACTCTCAACCACTACAATGTGGGCCTTTAGTGCTTTTTTGCTGCGCAGCATTTACAGAGACACTACTCCAACACTTCCTCTCTGTGTAAATGAGACTTTATTGGAACACACACACACACACACACAGGATTTTCATGTTTTATGTGGACATCCCATGGGTGTAATGGGTTTATACTGTGCAAACTATAAGCCTAAATATACCCCTCACAGAAAACATTTTGCTATTTTAGATTTTCAAAAAACAGTTTTCCTCATGGGGCTTAAAAGTGTCCCTACAAGGGTTTTAGATATTGCCATCTTTGTGGGGACATTTTGTCCCCATAACATAGGATATAGTTGAACCACACACACTTATACTTTGCAGAATTTATATATAAAAATGGTACAATTATAACAGATTTCAAAATAAGCATAAACAGAAATTAAAAATATGATAAAAATTCATACATTTGTCCATCTTTCTCAAAATAACTTTTACTACACTCTTTCATAGAAAACATTTCACTCTCCATCACAACCTACATTAACATTTTGTAAATGAAAAAATAACAGCATGTTGTATTTAAGTATGTCAGGGTTTGTGGAAGGAGAGAATGAGGACTCCGGTGCAGAGAAAATTGTGTGCCTTATTTGGTTCAAAATACAAACAAGCAAACAAAAACTACCATGATTGGGGAAAACATGCAGTCCAGGGCAGGCGGCAATACAGAAGTCAGGCGTAGGACCGCTGGAGCTGGACTGGAGGATGATGCTGACATACAGACAGGAAACTGGCAATTAGCTCATATTATAATTTTACAAGGGTGTAAGAATAGTGTTTTACAAATGAAATTGTCGTTATACATAATTTACATACATCAAGCTTTCCATTGATGTATGGTTTGTTAGGATAGGGCCAAATTTGGCCAATATATAACTATTTGGAAATCTGGAATCTGAGGGTGCAAAAAAATCTAAATATTGAGAAAATTGCCTTTACAGATGTCCAAAAGAAGTCCTTAGCAATGTATATTACTAACCAAAAAATAAGTTTTGATATATACGGTAGGAAATTTACAAAATTTCTTCATGGAACATGATCTTTACTTAATATCCTAATGATTTTTGGCATAAAAGAAAAATGAATAATTTTGATTATTGCTACAAATATACCCGCAATACTTATGACTTGTTTTGTGGTCCAGGGTCATATATATATAGTGTTGGGGAAAGTTACTTTTAAAAGTAATGCATTACAATATTGTGTTACTCCCTAAAAAAGTAACTAATTACGTTACTTAATTACTTTTTATGGAAAGTAATGTGTTACATTACTTTTGCGTTACTTTTTAAATATGAGCAGGGCTTGATTGTTTGTTTTTAATATAAGAAGTTCTATTTATATCAAATGTAAAAGCCCTTTCACACCAAAAAGTGTAATGAATAAACCTCAGGCTGAAGGAAGAGTAAATCACGTCTGTACAGTAGAACACAGAAAAGAAGGTTCAACACTCTTCAGCAATAAAAAAAAAATGAAGCACAATTGTTAGTTCATCTAAAGTAATTTTTGTTTGTATGGTTGAATGGATCATCAAAGGTCAGCAGCAAACATATTGGTTAATAAAATGAGATTAGATATATTTGTGTTGTTTAACATATTTAATTATTGCAGGTTTGCATCATCTTCTGAGTTTGTATTTTACTGTTTTAATTCATTTTGATGAATACTGAATCTGTTTTTTGCGAGTGGGATGAATTAATACACTTTCACATTTAGTCTAGATTAGAACTACAGTAAGATCATGTTCACACAGCGCACTGTCAGTCAATAAATGGAAAAAAAGTAACTAGCATTACTTTTTTTAAAAAGTAACTCAGTTATTTTCTAATAAATTAAAAAGTAATGTGTTACTTTACTAGTTACTTGAAAAAGTAATATTATTACGTAACTCGCGTTACTTGTAATGCGTTACCCCCAACACTGTGTGTGTGTGTATATATATATATATATATATATGAAAAGCACTAGTCATGTGACTAGTTCAGCTCACAGTGGGAGCTAGACTGAAATAACAAATCATCAAACAAAAATAGTACCATAAGAAGCAAAGATACCTTTATAGACAGTTAACCATGCAGAGTGATGGGAGTGGCCGATAGAGTTCCCAGCCAAGCAGGTGTACTCTCCAGAATCCTCTAAAGACACATTCCTGATCTGCAGTACCTCCATCTCTTTATCCGTGGTTTTGACGCCTGCCGTCTAGAGAAAAGAACCATAGGGCCACATAGTTCTTGAACAACCAATCAGAGGAAAAAGAGCATTTTTGGATAATGTTTTGGACCACAGTATCCTCGTTAGGCTCCTGCCTTTACTGCTCTTATGAAATAGATTATGAAAGTCTGCCAAGAATGTTGCTAATATTTACATATCGGAGTAAAGTCTTTCCAGTGTTTTACTAATAACTGATACGTATGCATTTCAATGTTTTCTGAACTCCAAAAGTAAAGTGCAAAAGTAAATATGTAAGGCACATTTGTGCCTGTCTTTGTTTTATGTGAAAGTAATGTTACACATTTGTAACTATTGCAACGCAACTTTTGAATTCAAAACAAGTTTGATTGTTGTCTATGATTGTATATCGAAACATTCAGCTTTTAATATCAGAGCTGTGAGTGTAAATTTCAACTTAGAAGTACAAATATTTATTGCTCAAAAGCTCAAGTTTTGCTACTCTTTTTCCTTGATACATATTTTCACTAAAAGCTCTATTTGCTCATGCAGGTGATCTGTGCATAGAGATGAAGTAATATCGTGACAGTCACTTTGAAAAAGATGTGGACAAAAACTATTTGGGCACACTTTTAACAGCAACAGATAAGGTGAAGGAAGATCTATGGACAAGATCTATTGTCCAGAATATTCAGTAGCCCCTCACTGCAGAACAAAGATCCAGGGGGCGGGGTTGGGTCCACATCTAGGGGGTGGAGATGATAGGTTTAGGGGTGGATATGATAGGTTTAGGGGTGGAGATGGTAGGTTTAGGGGTGGAGATGATTATGTGGCGAGTGGGGCGGGGCCGAGAGCCGTGGGAACGGAGCGAGGCGGTGGAGTAAATTCTGATGAATGACACTGCGCCACTCACCACAGATAGGTTTAGGGTGGAGATGGGTAGGTTAGGTATCAGGGTGGAGATGGTAGGTTTAGGGGTGAGATTGTAGGTTTAGGGGTGGAGATGGGTGGGTTTAAGGACCAGGGGGTGGAGATGGGTAGGTTTAGGGGTGGAGATGGTAGGTTTAGGAGTGGAGATGGTAGGTTTAGGAGTGGAGATGATAGTTTAGGGGTGGGGATGGTAGTTTAGGGTGGATATGATAGGTTTAGGGGTGGAGATGATAGGTTTAGGGTGGAGATGGGTAGGTAAGGTATCAGGGGTGGAGATGGTAGGTTTAGGTGGAGATTGTAGGTTTAGGGTGGAGATGGGTGGGTTTAGGGACCAGGGGGTGGAGATGGGTAGGTTTAGGGACCAGGGGGTGGAGATGGGTAGGTTTGGGGTGGAGATGGTAGGTTTAGGAGTGGAGATGGTAGGTTTAGGAGTGGAGATGATAGGTTTAGGGGTGGGGATGATAGGTTTAGGAGTGGAGGAGTAGGTTTAGGGTGGAGATGATAGGTTTAGGGTGGGGATGGTAGGTTTAGGAGTGGAGATGGTAGGTAGGAGTGGAGATATAGGTTTGGGGTGGAGATGGTAGGTTTAGGAGTGGAGATTATAGTTTTAGGGTGGAGATGGTAGGTTTAGGAGTGGAGATGATAGGTTTAGGGGTGGAGATGATAGGTTTAGGGTGGGGATGGATGGTAGGATTAGGGGGTGGGGATGGTAGGTTTAGGGGTGGAGATGGTAGGTTTAGGAGTGGAGATTATAGGTTTAGGGGTGGAGATGATAGGTTTAGGGGTGGAGATGGTAGGTTTAGGGGTGGAGATGGTAGGTTTAGGGGTGGAGATGGTAGGTTTAGGGGTGGAGATGGTAGGTTTAGGGGTGGAGATGGTAGGTTTAGGGTTGGAGATGGTAGGTTTTAGGGGTGGAGATGGTAGGTTAAGGGTGGAGATGGAGGTTTAGGGGTGGAGATGATAGGTTTAGGGTTGGAGATGGTAGGTTTAGGGTGGGATGGTAGGTTTAGGGGTGGGGATGGTAGGTTTAGGGGTGGAGATGGTAGGTTTAGGAGTGGAGATGATAGGTTTAGGGTGGAGATGGTAGGTTTAGGAGTGGAGATTATAGGTTTAGGGGTGGAGATGGTAGTTTAGGAGTGGAGATATAGGTAGGGGTGGAGATGATAGGTTTAGGGTGGGGATGGTAGGTTTAGGGTGGAGAAGAAGGTTTAGGAGGTGGAGATGGTAGGTTTAGGAGTGGAGATTATAGGTTTAGGGTGGAGATGATAGGTTTAGGGTTGGAGATGGTAGGTTTTAGGGGTGGAGATGATAGGTTTAGGTGGTGGGAGATGGTAGGTTTAGGAGTGGAGATTATAGGTTTAGGGGTGGAGATGGTAGGTTTAGGAGTGGAAATTATAGGTTTAGGGGTGGAGATGATAGGTTTAGGGGTGGGGATGGTAGGTTTAGGGGTAGGAGATGGTAGGTTTAGGGGTGGAGATGGTAGGTTTAGGGGTGGAGATGGTAGGTTTAGGAGTGGAGATTTAGGTTTAGGGTGGAGATGAAGGTTTAGGTTGGGAGATGGTGGTTTAGGGCTGGAGATGGTAGGTTTAGGGGTGGAGATGGTAGGTTTAGGAGGGGAGATGGTAGGTTTAGGAGTGGAGATGGTAGGTTTAGGGGTGGAGATGGTAGGTTTAGGGGTGGAGATGGTAGGTTTAGGGGTGGAGATGATAGGTTTAGGGGTGGAGATGGTAGGTTTAGGGGGTGGAGATGGTAGGTTTTAGGGGTGGAGATGGTAGGTTTAGGGGTGGAGATGGTAGTTTAGGGTTGGAGATGGTAGGTTTAGGGGGTGAGATGGTAGGTTTAGGGGTGGGGATGTTAGGTTTAGGGGTGGGGAGGTAGGTTTAGGGTGGAGATGGTAGGTTTAGGGGTGGAGATGGTAGTTTAGGGGTGGAGAAGATAGTTTAGGGTTGGAGATGGTAGGTTTAGGGTGGAGATGGTAGGTTTAGGGGTGGGGATGGTAGGTTTAGGGGTGGGGATGGTAGGTTTAGGGGTGGAGATGGTAGGTTTAGGGGTGGAGATGGTAGGTTTAGGGGTGGAGATGATAGGTTTAGGGGTGGAGATGATAGGTTTAGGGGTGGAGATGATAGGTTTAGGGGTGGAGATGGTAGGTTTAGGGGGGAGATGGTAGGTTAGGAGTGGAGGATGATAGGTATATGGGTGGAGATGATAGGTTTTTATGGGTGGGATTATAGGTTTTAGGGGTGGAGAGATGATAGGTTTCGGGGTGGAGATGATAGGTTTAGGGGTGGGATGGGTGGGTGGGTTTAGGTATCAGGGGGTGGAGATGGTAGGTTTAGGGTGGAGATGGTAGGTTTAGGGTGGATATGGTAGGTTAGGGCAGAGATAGTAGTTTAGGGGTGGAGATGATAGGTTTAGAGGTTGCGATGTTAGGTTTAGGGGTGGAGATGGTAGCTTTAGGGGTGGAGATAGGTAGGTTTAGGGGTGGGATGGTAGGTTATGGGTGGAGATGGTAGGTTTATGGGTGGAGATAGTAGGTTTAGGGTGTAGATGGGTAGGTTTAGGGGTGGGGATGGGGATGGGTGGGTTTAGGGATCAGGGGTGGAGATGGCTAGGTTTAGGTATATGTTAGATGGGAGGAGTTGGATCTAGATCCAACCACGCCCCATGGACCTTGTGTTCTGCAGTGAAGACCATCTCAGAATATTAGGGATTCAGCTGTTCGGACGGGATAAGGAATATCATTCCACAATCAAGAAAC
This sequence comes from Ptychobarbus kaznakovi, assembly GCA_027422405.1. Lineage (NCBI taxonomy): Eukaryota > Metazoa > Chordata > Actinopteri > Cypriniformes > Cyprinidae > Ptychobarbus > Ptychobarbus kaznakovi. The sequence goes on from CM049810.1 coordinate 4,540,266, forward strand.
TGTCAGGCATTGTCAGTGTTTGACAGCAAGTTTACTTGTTCATTTTTACGATGAAAAACTGTAAACTCTGAGGTGTATTATAACTCCAATATTATTTTGTGCATAAAAATAAAATATGTTTCACTGTAATTGACAGACAACCTTGAAACATCTTTAAGTCCATCTCAGCCTTGTTAAAAAAGTTTTACCTTTAAGATCCGAACATATGGCAGTCCGTCATGGCCGACTCTACTGCCATTAAACACAATGTGCTTCAGCCACTGGATGTGTGGCTGAGAATCGCTGAAGACTTTACACTCAAACTCCACGTCACTCCCCACCACTACTGTACGGTTAGCAGGCAACCCCGCCTGGAGAATCGGCCTTTGAGAATAATCGTCTGTATACAACACGCATACAAAGACATAATCAGAAATTACCCCAGCAAACATAAAAACATTTTTTTTTTATCCTTTCTCTAATTAGCATTTTCTCCTCTCAAAGAAATCAAAGTTGGGATCAGTATTATGCAAAATTAGATATTCCACAAATGTTCAATAAACACTAATGCCACATAGTCTGCAGTAAGCATGCCTCTTTAACATGTGGACTAACTCATAATATGAGAAGAACAGAAATATAACTGACGGACAACGTCCAGCTGGTAGGTGTGATTGATGCTGCCGTATTTGTTTTCCACCAGACAGGTGTAGTTGCCTTTGTCTGACAGTACCACCGACTCCATTATGATGATCCACCTGTGCTCTCGAACCTGTGCAGTAATAGAGGTATACACATATTTAATAGGAACGTTAAATTACTTAATGCATATCAGGACGTCAGTGCAGATTCCATGTGGGAATGAAAAAATATTACTATTAAAATTACACTATAATGTACAAAATTAGAAGGAAGAATTCAATCTGAGTCAGAACACTTCAGTTATATAAATATCTTTTTTCTTTTATAGATTTTTTATATAGACTTCTTGCAAATCAACATGTAAAAGCAGCAAACTGCTAAATGCATTAAAAGGCAAAACAAAAATGTATTGAAATATACTGGAAAATATAATGTGATATATTAAATAATTAATTTCATTTATAGGAAACTAATGTTTATATTTTTCAATATACTGCAATAAATTCATGGACCATGTATGGCTACATTTACATTTATATGAAATAGCACGTTTCCGTTTTTTTTTCTCTCAAGAGATAATGCTTGGGTTTGCATGATGCAGAAAACATAGTTTCTAACTTTATTGTTTGCATAGTTACACATTTGATATATGAAAATATTTGTAAAGGTATATAAGAAAATACCTAAACATTTAATTATTATTTTTTTTTTAAATTGATATGTAATATTAAAAGTTTTGGTTAAGGCATGGCAACATGGTGGGAGGAAAAGGAGATTTGACATTTATAACTTCATTGATTAAGTACTTTAAGTACTATATATGCATACAAATACATGGATATATATCACAATATATATTTCCTCATAATTGAGAACATTTATTGTACATACATGTTCCCATATAAATGCAAATATATATGTGCATGTATGTTCAAATATGTTTACACACACAGAGCCATATTTTATTACATGTGCATCTATATATTATGAAGGATATTATTGAATATTAAATTACATATATTACGATATATAAGTATCGTATAGCATCGTATGTGTATCGGTATCGTGTGTGAGGCCGGTTGGATGTACTGCCAAATTCTTATGCTTATGGTAGAGAAATGAACATTCAATTCATGGGCAACAGCTCTGGTGGACATTCCAGTAGTCAGCATGCCGATTGCACGCTCCCTCAAAACTTGTGATATCTGTGGCATTGTGCTGTGATAAAACTGCACATTTTATTGTGGCCAGCTAAGGCACACCTGTGCAATAATCATGCTGTCTAATCAACATCTTGATATGCCACACTGTGAGGTGGATGAATCATCTCGACAAAGAGAAGTGCTCACTAAACATATTTAGACAGATTTGTGAACAATATTTGAGAGAAATAGGCCTTTTGTGTACATTGAAAACGTCTTAGATCTTTGAGTTCAGATCATGAAAAATGGGGGCAAAAACAAAAGTGTTGCGTTTATAATTTTGTTCAGTATATATTGTGATTATTTTATATAGCTAGTGATCCCAGATCGTTCTCTTGCTGGAGCAGATCAGTGCAAGTCTATCAGTGATTTGATTTTTGGTAGTATGACTATCTTTGATAAAAAAAATATAAAAAAAAAAGTGCACCTCAGGAAACATTAGGAAATAAAAAATACAGTGAGCACACAGCTTCGTGGTTGAGAGCAGGAAACAAGCCTATCCAAAACCACTAATTCAGACCTCTTTTTAAGCCAAAAATCACTTTGAACTACAGGAGTACTTCAGAAAAACATAAAAAAAAATCTCTAATGTGCAGCTCAATTACTATGCAGGTGACGCTTGCAAATAAGAGAGAGTGTTCATGCTGCTTTTTTCAGACTGTCAATATCAATAACGGAGGAACAAAAAGTACCACAGAAGTGGTTCATACAACTTATGCACTATATTCCAGGTCACAGCATTTCAGTGCTGTCTGCAGTCACATCCAGGTGCCCTCACCTTGTAGCCTCCTATTCGCTGGGTTTTCTTAAACTCCTTGCCATTTTTGAGCCACCTGAGTGTTGGTGTAGGGTTACCATTGGCCTGGCAACGGAACTTTACAGTTTTGCTAGCGGGAACGCGTGGAGCTTCTTCTCCATCTTACCAGGTTCAGCCCAGACAGGCGCCATTGCTGTACAAAAATAAAAAAAGACACATAAAAAGTACAAAGATAAGATCGCGAAAATGAAAGTGGTCATTTGAAACTATTGTTTTGAAACTGGGTGGACTGAAACATTAATTTTTTATTTATTTTTTTAATAAAACTTTGAAAGTGAAAAAGAAATGAAAGTAAAACTTTTGTTTCTCAATGCATCTTGGACTTTGAACATCCTTGGTGTTCAGATTCCCATCTGCTGTCAACATTATCAAGACCATGACCATCTTAGAACAGTAATCCAAAGCAACAATAAGAATACGCTCCTGGATAGTGATTGTATAAAGGAGACTGTGTGTGAGATTTGGATGCTGGTTCTGCTCCATCTGACTGTTTTGATAATGCGCATAGGACTCCAACCCCCGGTTTCACAGACTAGGCTTAAACTTGCACTGACTGATCTTAAGACAGGTCAGTGCCTTTTTTTGTCTTAAGATGCAAACCAGTAGTGCTTTTTTCTAAGGCATGTTTATAAAAATGACTTAAATGTCCTAATTGAACTATGGCCTAATCCTGGCTTAAGCTAAGCCCTGTCTATGAAACCGGGCCCTAGACTAATAAAGAAATCAAGACTTTGAGTGTAATGAACAAAAGCTCAGCACATTCCACAAGACGGTTGGGGTTTAGACAAAATGTGACCTATTACCTTTTATAATTCCTGCTTTAAAGTAAAATCCTAACAATTTCATAAGAAACAGATACTGTTATTGATATTTGCAGATCTTTTAGTCAGAGTTTTGAGCACAGAGAGTTGGACTAAGAGAGTAGCGTGACTCACGAAGCAGTTTCTGGTCACTCGATAGCTTGGTCTCCTCGGAAGAAAACTCATTTTCTTCAGCATCTTCTGAGGAAGCCAATCCATCGGATTGAGAACAAAAATGTAGGTTACATTTTTGTTGTTGTTGTGAACAATACACAAATCAGTCCATCAGTAATATCTTATTCTGTTTATTTCTTACCTGTAACGTTGACACTGAAGTAATCCGTATGGTTGCTGTTGGGTCCCTGAGCAAAGCAAGCATACAGACCAGAGTCGGCCGGCTCTACTGCTTCAATCTCCATCTGATGGTTACGCAGGCGAGTGTGCTCTCCGTCAACCACGGGAACGTGGTCCTTAGTCCAGGTCACTTCCTGTGTCTCCTCTATACAAAGTGAATGGCATTGGCTCGACCAGGGCTAACACTAAGAGCAAGATGTAAGAAATGTATAGTGTAAAATGTAAGATGTTAGTATTAAGGCTGTTAAAACTCAACTTAAATAGCTTTAATTCAAATATTCCTTCCTACAGAATTTACATATGAATCCGGGGCATAATTACCCAATTAAATGTTTTAAAATAATGAATTGCAATAAATTAATTTTCCTAGATAAGCAAACTAATTCTAATTATTTCTATAAATTCTGTGATAAAGTGTTTCCATTCTCATTTGCACACTTGCGTGCAAATGAGAGTTTTTATTTAACCATTACTGAATCCAGGACGTTGTCAGTAAGCACTCCTTCAAGGGAAGACATGGTTTACTATTAGCATATCTTCAACTGACACATGATATAAAAAAGACTTACTCTCATCTTGGGTGGCCGGTCTGCCCTGGAACTGAAGAGCCTCAGTTAGGAGTACTGAGATCAGCAGCAACATGGTCTTCATCATCATCATCATCATTAAAAATTATTTCTGCTCAGCTCTTCATAAAAACAGCCACATCAGCACTGTGTGTGAGACTGAGAGAAAAAAGAGCTAAACAATAGAGACAATTAATATAACTAGTGATTAAAAACAACATGAAGAATCTTGTGTAATAATAACACTCAGCGGGACCAGGGTGACTTCACAGACTGAAGTAGTTTAAGTCTTTGGTTTTTTAATTGTGATGATTTTGGCTCACATTTAACAAAAACCCACCGATTCACTATTCAACAAATTAGGAATACTTCATAAGACCCAAAAATAAAAATTAGTGAATTGTTGGTCTTCTGGAAAGTATGATCATTTACTCAATACTTGGTAGGGGCTCCTTTTGCTTTAATTACTGCCTCAATTCGGCGTGGCATGGAGGTGATCAGTTTGTGGCACTGCTGAGGTGGTATGGAAGCCCAGGTTTCTTTGACAGTGGCCTTCAGCTCATCTGCATTTTTTGGTCTCTTGTTTCTCATTTTCCTCTTGACAATAGGTCAGGTCCGGGGGAATTTACCCGCCCAGATCTGGGAAAACTTTATTTTCACTTTGGTCAATGAAAATGCAAATTCATTCTTTACCACTAAGTGCTGCTTTTGGAGCGTTAAAAATAGCCGTTTCTCCGGTAACACTGTACACAAAGCTGCACTGTGCTCACAAATGCTGGACTAATCACCACAGATCAGCGTCACGCAAAGGAGGGGTTTGGAAAAATGAATCGTTGAGCGAATTGTTTGGGAGTCGTTGAGCAAATAAGGTAAAAATAAATGCATATTATGAGAAAATGTAAGTGTTTTTTGACCTTGCATGCATGTCGACCTGTTGTTGGGGACTCCCAAAACCAAAATATAAAACTTTCATTACTCATAATAGGGGCACTTTAAGAAATGTGCATTGTGCAATAAAGAAATACTACAAATAAAGTTCAGTAAGCCATATGCCAATAAATATGTTAATGGATTTGAAGTATACTTCGTTGGAAATAAATATATTTTAAATAAGTTTTTTTTTTTTTTTTTGTGGTTTTGATATTATTTGAGATTTTTTTTATACATCTGCACAACCATTACTATGCCAGCCTTTGTTTTGTTAAATAAATGTATTGGTAAAAATATGATTGCCTTCTATTAGCATTCCCAAATATCCTGTTGGGAAAAGACAACTGTATGGTTCATGGAAGAAAATAAAATCACAAGATAAAAGGCTTAGTTTAGGACCAAACAACTTGGGTAATGTAAATATTTAAACGTTTAAAGTTTTTAAACTCTCTTTCAGCTGCTTCCATTAGGGGTCGCCACAGCAGAAGTATCTGGTTTCATGGTGGATGCCCTTCCTCATGCAACGAGACAGACACACACACACACACACACAACACATCTTTGTTTACCTAAACTATTTCTAAGTAAATCCAGTCAACCAAGAGTCACCAGACTCCCCTTCCACAGGAAGGCTATCATGACAAGACTGATTAACTCTTTCCTATTCCTTCTCATTCTTGACTTTCCTCCTTTACCTCTTTTCTTCCAAATTTACAATTATCCTCTAAACCCATTTGCTTCTCTTTCCCAGCCTTTTTTTTTAACTGATGTCAACAAAATTTGAATGCTAAAAAACATTTGTGTAGTGGCTTTCCTTTCAAAAAACAAATAAATGCTGGGCAATAGTTTACTGTGCCCTGCCGGAAGTATTCCACTGTAAACAAGCTGACTGACTACTGATTAATGCAACTCAAACTACATTATAATATATATATATTTTTAAATTCCATTTATAAACTAATTAATAAACTGTTCTGCTCCTCCTCCCAGGTCCTTCGTCAAAACATTTTATGGCTAAACTTTAGGAATGAGGTAACTCATCCAGGAAGTTAAAAATATACAAGAATAACACCAAAAAAACTGCAGGCATCTCGTGCATCAGTAAAGGTTCATATATTATGAACCCTGGACATTATTATCCAAAAGTCCCTGGACTAAATGGCATGATCATGGAAGAGTGATGAGGTGAAAACAACTGCTTATCCAGAAGAACATTAAGGCTTGTCTGATTTTTTCAAAAACTCACCTCAATGTTTTGTGGACTGATTAAACTAAACTGAACTGTTTGGAAGACAGGTGTTCCATTACATCAGGAACTAATAATAACTAACAATTTATGCCTTATGAATAGCATTCAATTTTATAACTTGGGAGCCCAATGACCTCTGAGTAATATGAAAAGCAGCCAATGAATATTGGCAGCTTAGTGCTATCGAGCTCCCGGATGATGATGCCGGTTCATATCGCGGTGGGCCAGTATCTCATTCAGAGCCCCTGAGGAGGACAAGATGTCCATTGCAGCATCAGAGGAGGGGCTATTGCTATCTGATGCTGAGGATTCTGCTGATCTATACCCCTTGGCAGCGATGGTGCAGTCGAAACATGAGGCCCTGTTTAAACCAGTGCTTTTTCGTTTTAAAATGACATTTTAAAACAAAAGCGATCCTCGTCTACACTGTCGTTTTCACTGCGTTTCAGAAACGATCTCCGTCCACATGTCACATGACCATTAATGCATGTACAACCATAGATATGTATAGGTAGATTCACTATTATTTAAATGGTGGACGCTTCTACATGCTTGGAGCGGTTGAATGGGGAATCTACCTATACATATGAACAATAATGAGCATTATGTTATTGTTTACACGGTCATCAAGGATATGCACAGAGAATGTGGGCAGCCACGCCATCGTTTTCAAAAGTCTCCATTTTGCTCCATTTACACTGAAACGCAACTCCGGAGTTTTCGAACTAAAATGGGGTCTGCAGCGTTTTCAAAAGTCTCCATTTTCGAGGGTTGAAAACGCCAGAGTTGTGTAAACGACAGGTGTAACCGTAGCAAAAGTTCTGCATTTTAAAACGAAAAACACACTAGTGTAAACGCAGCCTGAATTGGTGGCAATGCTTTCCTGGGTGGCCAAGAACATCAGGTTGGAGGTAACTGCTCCACCTTTTCTTGCTCAAGGCTAGACGATTGGTACATGGGATCCGGACGTGACTCTCAGCCACGTTCCGTCTCAGAGGAGCTCACCACTTCATGGAAGGCATCATATACCACCCTGTCATGCTTGAGCTCCTCACTCCTCACTACCCTTGATGGTGGGGCATGAGGTTGCGGTGCATCTTTGCCCGCAAAACGCTGCCATCTGGAGAAATCATCCGCGTCTCCCACCCAAAGCCTGTAAGCTGTCCTCAGCTCTCGCTGTTAAGGCTTACAGTGATGTGGACCAGGCTACCCCTGCATAGCACACCGTAGCCATCCTGCAGGTATATCAGGCCAAGGCAATAGAAGATTGCAAAAACGTTGCTTGGTCTGATGAGTCTCGATTTCTGCTGCGAAACCAATTGAGCATCGTTTAAACCCCACAGCCTACCTGAGTATTGTTGCTGACCATGTCCATCCCTTTATGACTACAGTGTACATGGTGCATTATCCAGCAGGACAAAGCACCGTGTCACAAAGCTCAAATCATCTCAGACTGGTTTCTTGAACATGAGTTTGTTTTACTCAAATGGCCTCTACAGTCACCAATCTCAATCCAATAGATCACCTTTGGGATGTGGTGGAACGGGAGATTCACATCATGGATGTGCAGCTGACAAATCTGCAGCAACTGCTGATGCTATTATGTCAATAGGACCAAAATCTCTGAGGAATGTTTCCAACACCTTGTTGAATATATGCCACGAAGAATTAAGGCACTTCTGAAGACAAAAGGGGGTCCAACCCGGTACTAACATGTCCACCTAATAAAGTGGCCAGTGAGTGTATATATGTATTTTTATTGAATCAATGAAAATGAATGGAGACAAAGGTTAACATTTACCTTTGTGTTAAATTAAAGAAAGGCACATAGGTTTGGAACATTATGATTATGAGCAGGCTAAATTATTTTTTTCTATATAAATACAAGTTACAACATAGATGTGTAGTATAAATTGCTGAGAGTTCAACCCAAAAAATTAATGTAGTGTACAGACACATAGAAACAAACAACCCTTACCTAAAAGTAAATACAATTCTGCAGCTTTAAATAAAACAAGTCCCAACCAAAATTTTTCCAAGAAAACACTAGAATTTTTCAAAGGGCATCTTTTATCAAATTCAAAAATAAGTAAATGAAAATATTAGGTTTGTTTTAGTAGAGAATGTATGGATGTAACAGCATTTCTTATCACGATATAGTGACAAAATTTACGGTTATCATATTATTGAAAATTCTAATGTTCAAAAAGTACAGACACATAAATCCCTTCACCAAGTTTTATATTTAAAAATCAACAAACAGCAAATACATTTATTCTGATTCTAAAACGACTTTGTTTGCATAATCACTGAAACAATAACGTTACCAATGATGTTCGGATTTTAAATGACAACAATTTAATAGCATGTTCAAATATCTAATGTAAATGTTCAAACTAAGCTTTCAAAAAGTTTATATAAAGGTAAACCTCACATTTCAGACAAAATGATAATTGATTAATAAATTATTATGTGTATTTTATCTGCTCCATAAATAATTCTAGATAACTTATCTGAATTGTTTAAATGTGTAGAATCCACATAAACTTTATGAACACAGCAGGGCATCAAAAAACACAGCACATCCGGGCATCACAGTTAATATGAGTCTCTGTAAATCCACTCTCTGACAGCAGGTGGCGCTAAACGACAGCTGTTTCCCGTGAACGCGGTGCACAAAGCAGATTAAGAACACTTCTTTATGAATTATATGGAGTGAAGATGAAAACAAAATGCAATCGAATCGTTTCTGAAGTCAGTCAGAACATTCAGAGGTACATTCATATAATTAATTTGTTATAATTGCTCAGAGTTATGTTCACTCAAAACAAAACTACTCTGCCCTATTTTCACTCAAAACAAAACTACTCTGAGTTATGTGCGCACGTGACACTATTACTGAAAACTGTGCTTTATGCTGGACAGTATTTATTTATCGTGAGTTGTTCAAATCGTGGTAATCTAATATGGTTCTAATAATAATTCAAATATGAAACGGTAATACTAACCGTGAGGAATTTTATCATGATTTATCGTCAAACCGGTAATCGTTACATCCCTTATGTAAATAATCCAAGGCACGGTGTAAGGCAGTGAGTGGACTAGAAATGAAAACATAAATAGAAAAAAACAATATCAAATTGCGATTTACTGCTATCTTCCCAAAATCTGATTATAAAAAACGTTATGATACAAAAGCACGACTATATTGTCAATATATTGTTTAAATTCAATAAAACAGCAAAGCATGAATATGGTTCTATTACAGACGCCCTTGTTCCTTTTACAGTCGTTACTCACCTTTTCCTTTTGATTTGACCAGATAGACACTGGACGAAACTCCACGTTTTTCTCTCCGACATAAGATAAAACTTTGAGGTTTTCACGAAACCTCTCGGATTCCGTTCTTCTTTCCACCGGAAGATCAGTGAAAGACGTTTTACTCCTGAAGCTCGCGAGAAGATTGAGTCACTACGCACTAACCAAATTCCTACTGAGTTAGTTACCGTTTCTTCTGGAAATTGCATCCACATGGGCACGGGGCTAACTCCATCCATATAAGTACACAGGGACGGACTGGGAGTAAAAAACGGCCCTGGATGTTTTCCAATTTACTTAAACGAGATAACCAAAAATAGATGGCAACAAATAGGCTACATATATGAACTCGTATAGAGAAGTTATCTAGTACAATGAAAAAAACACATTGAGCACCATATCAAAGAAAGGCTAAGGCATTATGTTATGAAGAATTAACTTACATATGATGCTTTTACAAATACAAAACAAAGGATGGCCTATGGCCAGAAATGTGATCTACACTGAAGTCACTTCACTCAGAACCGCCTAAGCTATACAAGTGACACACTTGGAGTAGAAACAGAAATACATAAAAGCTATTTATTTCAAATGAAAAGTTCAAGACTCACTCGCCATGTGGAGGTATGTTATACATTGTCCGGTAATTCATATATTTAAATTGCAATAATTCCATACAAAATCAGTAAAATAATTACACAATATTTTATTTCTTTAATTTATTTTGTGAACTACCGCATTACATCCTTTCTATATTTTCTAAATAAATACAATTAGTAACAAAATATGCGTGTCGTATAATTTATTCCACCGATAAATAATTTAAACTAGGCTAATAATTAAGTCTGTGCACACACTACCGCTGGAAACCTTTTGGTTTAACTCGGACAACATTGTCAACCATTGTTTAACCAAAAATAAAATACTAATACCTGAAGTACTAAAATAACTCATACCAATAAAAAAATTTAAACAACAAAGAACTAGCTTCACTTTAAATGTCTGGATGCATTTAATACATTATTTGATTGATTTAAGATGACTGCTAAAATACAAAAAGTCTGTACATTAGACATTATAAACAGGATGTTGTACATATGTACAGCAATACACAATAAAGCGCTATATAAATGCATCATCATTCATTCATTAAGTATATTTATTTGCAATGTAAGTACTTTACATTTTAACTTATTTACATATATGGGCACGGAAACAGCTGTTTATTAAGTTATTCAAGTTCGTCCGAGGTGTTTCATTATAAAGTGCTGCATTAACTGGACTCTATCCCCCTCTGCTGGAGAAAACAAAGCACAGGCTCCCTGCTAGAACTGTCAATGATTAAAATAAATGTGCTCATATTTTTGCTCAACCTTGGTTAAATTTACAAGCATTAGCATCGCAGCTAAATGTCCCACTGATTCTAGACTTTTTTGCTGATCTGCTCCAATTTAGTAGCAGAGGATTGGCTCTTGAAGAAAGTGACCATCAAGACTAACCTGAGCAGCTTTGCCTCTTTCCAACCAAAAGACACACTGGTTTACAAGACACAGCTTTTGAAAAGGTACTTCATATTCTTTCACGAGAAGGCCAGTAAGATCAGGTCACTGTGGTCTCAGGAACTCCCAAACTCGATCATTCTCCGGACAGATGTCGAAAGATGTGTGTGATCTTTTGTTTTTCACAACTCGTAAGGACGGGAAGCGGTTCACCAACAGCTCACAAACCACATAATGCTTCTGTTCAGCAGCCTGTGTGCATATACAATCACAAACAAAATAGTCTGCTACTCATAACCAACATAAGCTCTGTATTTAAAATAACACTTTTATCAAGAACTCCTCATGTTGACCAGTAGTACCTTATGAAGTGCTGTAGATCCATCATCATCAGTCAGACATGGATCAGCCCCACGGTCTAACAGTAGCTTGAGCACACTGTGGTGTCCGCAGTAAGCCGCCCTATGAAGCGGGGCTGCCCCACCACGGGTCTGGACGTTCACACAAGCGCCACAGTCCAGGAGTAACTCACACACCGACAGCTGACCTGCTCGACTAGCATAATGCTGCTCCAAAGAAAAAGAGGACCGGTAAATGAGTTATGCATTATGAAATCAGCATAATTAATAATGTTTGCATTAGTGGTGCAATTATAAAATAAACAAACCAAAGCAGTGTAGTTTGCCTGGTCCCTTATATTTGGATCAATCCCTTTTTTAATAAATGTCCTGACTCTCTCCACATCTCCGTCCATTGCAGCTGACCATATGCCTACAAACAAGCAATTCACATCTTCTGATATACAAACATGGGGTGACATGATGATAAATATGAACATACAAGCAGGTGATGTACCTCTCTCAAAGTCCATCTCCTCTAGAGTTTGATGCACGCTTGGTGTTGAGCGATGGGCACTACAGGGGCATTGCTTTCCATGGGAGTCCATACTTCATTAACAAAATATAGACCACTTGTATGTGAAATAAACGTGGTTTTATTTTGTGTAAACGGTTTAAAGGTATCACAGATACATCTAAAGGACGTTTGTATGTGTTATGGACACCTCAACGTTAGTGACAATCAGCTCAGCTGTTTTTCACATGTGACTGTCTGATAAAATAGCAAGTAACTATGCCAGGCCAGGTTATAGTGTGACGAACAACTGATACTTTTGCGTTTTGTTTAAGGATTTCAAATTTGATAAACCAACAACTGTCTGTGTGTATAAAACTGTTGTTACCTGCACAGTGCACACGAGTTGAGAAACCACGGCTGTGAAGACACGTGCAACTTCTGCGTCCAACAGAGGGACGACCTTTCAAAATAAAAGGTCTGGCGGAAGTGACATACCTTCGATTTTAGTTGCGCTTGTCTTGGGATTTTTTTGTCAAAAAAATAAACAAAAGTTAAAATTATAATAAATAATAAAAATCAGGCAGTCATAAAACCTGAAACTATGTTTTCTGTTCACTCCAAAATAACACTAAACGTAACAAGACTTCAAGGGAATATTCTTGGATGAATATCTTAAGCTTGTTGACAGTATCTATGGTATTACCTCAAAAAATCATTTAGTTCCTCTGCTTTACTTTCGTGAAGTTACAGTACATGCCCTGAGGCTTTCTCCAGTCTCATTCAGAACATCCAACTGTGTAGGCAACATCATATAATGTGCAATTAAAAAAATCTAAATCAATTAAAAAGTGCAATTGTTGTAAAATCTTTAACAATAATTAAAACCATCATCAAGCTGTACAGTTTTTTTTTATATAAAAATATTTTAAATGATAGCTTTAGATGACAAGTTTTTTGAAGGAAGTCTCTTGTGCTCACCGAGGACACATTTATTTGATGAAAAACAAAACAAAAATTAATATTTTAAAATATATTACTATTCAAAGTAACTGATTTCTATTTGAATATATTTTATGATGACATTTATTCCTGTGATGCAAAGTTGAATTTTCAGAAGCCATTCCTCCAGTCTTCAGTGTCACATGATCTTCAGAAATCATTCTGATATGATATATATTCAAACAAATAAAGACAGACAACAGGAGTTTGATTATAACAGTCTATTTATGGAAACACACTTCCGTAATAGAGTGCAACAGAGTTTGGTAAAGAGAGAACAGGTATATCCTCCCCTCCACCACTTACATAAATACAGCCTGATACATAAATACATAGCTAGCACCCTTTCCACAAGGGTCTGATATACATAGAGAATCACACTTTAAGTGCAAAAGTCCATTTTGATTGCCTTCATTAAACAGGATTGATAGAGTACCTACAATAACATTAATAAATGAAAAATAACAGCATGTTTGAGCTACTGTCAGAAATCTCTGACCGAGATGGTTAGGTTTCTTTTTTTAACCATGCAGCAAATAATCCAGGTCAGGTGATATTATAATCGCAACTTAATAAATGTGCTACACAATTTTTGGATATGAATGCACAAGTCCTAATATAGTGCTTCATATGTTCAACATGTTAACAAAAAGTAGGACGATATTGATGAACAAAGGTAGCATTATGACAAACATTAAATAAGGAAGCACTGGATTTGATAGTGACATGAGAAACATCAGAAATATTTGGTGTGGGTTGGTCACTTCAATTAAAACAAGATTAAAAATGGGGAAAGTAAGAAATCTGAAAGTGAAACATTTACACATACAATATAGTGATATTATAAACCAGCATATTGCACCACCGGTCAATTATTGTGCATATTAACCTATGGCTAAGTGTTATTACACAGTTATTAAAGATTAATAGGTGTTGCAAAAACAGCATTTGACTTAATGACTTAAAACTAGAACGGGTCGTATGGGAGGTAGACCAGTAACCAAAACAAACAATTAATTTGGTTTACATGTAAATGTGAAAACAGAATATGTAAGAGCTATACGTTGCATATTTGTAATCAGACATGTCATTTATATTAGATGTTTAAGGTATTTTCCATATTTTATATACATAAAGCTACTATAATGAGCTTGTTTTGCCTGCAGTAAGCTGTGCAACAATAAGCCTTATCATAAACTGCCTATAATTGATTGCTAAATCTAAAATTCTACTGATATATTTGGTTGTACTGATTGACTGAAATGTCGACTTCATTATTTGAGACAAAACACAACATGAAACGTATACATTCTGTAAAATCGAACAAAAGTTCAACTCAAAGCATAAATAAAAACAAAACCAAAAGCAACAAGTTTGGTTTGACAAGCGGCATTTTCAAATATTTGGATTCTCTACACTAAGCTTTCGCTATTTTTGGCTGTGACTACAGACCCTGGATGTGCAGAAGTGCATGAGAGTAAAGCTCAAAGAGAAGGGGTGGGCAAACCAAGTGCTAGTATTGCATACGGTTTCACAGGAGCGTGAAACGAAAAGGGAGAGCTGTGAATAGCTGGCTGGTGAGGTCGCCGGGCAGAGAGAGACGTAATTGGTTATCTCACACTTTGGGACATGTGCAGTGGAGTCAGCATCTCCTCAAAGATGGCTCCTTTCACATTTGAACCACGCAGGTTGGCTTCCTGTAGATCGCAGCCTGAGAGATCGCAGTTCTGCACACACATGAAAGAATTCATATTTTGCAGTGTTATAATATGAGAAATGTGGCTACATGCCACAAAATCATCACGGTTGACTCACCTCGAGATCTGTGCCGGCTAATGTAGCACCACGCAGGTTACAGTTCTTTAGCTTAGCATTCTTCAGCGTCGCCACACGCAGGTTTATACCAGTCATCTGACTGCCCTCCAAGTCAACTCCTTTCAGATTAGCCCCTAAAGCACAAAGTGAATACACTAATTAACAAACATAAATCATGATAATGCAACATTAATGTGTCATCATTTTCATTAGCAATGACTAGTGTTGTCACAATACCAAAATGTCAGTTTGTACCAATTTCAGTACCACAGCAAAAACTACAGTCACTTCTTTAAAACATATACACAATATGGATAAAGGTATTGTGACACCCCCTTCTGGTGAACAGGTTTGACTACTTTAGTAATTTCCATGAGTACAAATCTTAATGTTTAAGCATATAATGATATTTTAGGGAATTGTGTGCTTCTAATTTTATAGCAACAGTATGGACAGAACCCTTTTCTATTCTAACATGACAGTGTCTCTGTGTATAAGACAAGAATCAAAGAGAAATGATGATTCAGTCAGTGTGGAAGAACTTGACTGGTCTGCAGAAAGACAAGTCCTAATCCCAGCTGAACACCTCTGGTGTGACTTTAAACTAAACACCAATGACATACACTATATGGACTAAAGTATTGGAACACCCCATATGTCCTATATGTGTGTCATTTTATTTATAAAGCTAAACAATGGCTTCTGTGTGAAGTTTTACCTTCTAGATTGGCCTTGAGCCCAGAGGGATCCTCAAAGTTACATCCTTTCAGTGACGCTCCCTCTGCATTGGAGCACAGCATCTTTACACCCTGAAGATTAGCGCCCTGGAGAACGGGCAAGAAAGCAAGGCTTTATATCAGTTCAAAGGGATTAAAACTAGATAAAGAAGAGATAAAAAAAGCTTTTGATCAGCTCACATCCAGGTTGGCTCCAGATAAGTCCGCTCTCTCCAGGTTTGAGCAGCACAGGTTTGCATAGGTGAGATTGCAGCGACTCAGATTTGCCATCTTAAAATTGATATAGCGCAAATCCAGCCGAGAAAGGTCCGCTCCACTGAAATTAAGACCCTGAGAGGGAAAGAGGGAAAAAAGACACCTTAATGCCAACATCAAACTGACTAAAACACACGTCAGAACAATTGCAAAGCACATGTCTTCTACCTGACAGCGTAGCTCTGATTTGGTTGGAGTAGCCAGCAGAAACCGAACAAATTCTTTCCGTGAGAGTGGAGAGTGGTCTTCAGGTGGATGAGAATTCTGCATGCCATAGAAAACAAAAGAAGAAATTCAATGAATATGCATATACAGAACCTTTTCAATCAGTAAGATGTTTTATTGTTGAAATAAGTAATTCGTTTTACTCAGCAAGGACACATTGAATTCCACAAGTGGAAGAGTAAAGATGTATATAATGTTACAAAAAAAATTATATTACTAATAAATACTTCTTTTGAACTTTCTATTGACCAAAGAATCCTGAAAAATGTATCACGGTTTCCACAAAAATATCAAGCACAACTTATTTCAACATTGATAATGATAAGAAACACTTGAGCATCAAATCAGCATATTAGAATGATTTCTGAAGGATCATGTGACACTGAATTCAGCTTCGATTACAAGAATAAATAACCTTTTATATAAAAATAGAAAACCGTTACCTTGAATGGTAATAATAAGAATGTTAATGTTTTACTGTATTTTTGATCAAATAAATGTAGCCTTGGTGAGCAGCATATCTTAAAAATCTTACTGACTCCAAACTTTTAGAAACATTTTATATAACAAGAAACACTTTAACACCTCTGTTCTCTTACCTTAATGGCAACTTCTAGCTGTTCAGTCATTTGCTCTATTCCAAAGAATCGAGCTTCTTCCAATACTCCTGTAAAACATAAACAAAGTGTCTTTATCATATTAATAACGTTGTCCCTTTATAAAAAAAAGTGCATTGTATTCAGTACCAACCAAGGTTAAAATTATAATATTGCATTAATCTACACCCCAGGCTCGAATGTATAACTAACATCTAATATTTAATTTATATCTAATAAGCTACATGGGAACTATCATTCGAGAATGCCTTTGGTAACATTCAGATGTCACTCACCGAGTAAGTTTATTCCTTCGTTGACAATGATCTGGCCGTGCCTCAGGTAATTCAGGATGGGCTCAAAGTACTCTGGGCTGCGATCAATGAGGTAAGCCCCTCGTTCATCCTGCTTATTACCCCATACATCTGCAGATCAAGAAAAAACTGAACTGTGCTAAACACTGATTCACAACCTGATGAACTAGCAAAACAAACAATGCCTAAATCAGTCAGTGAGTGAACATGAACTATAATCTTACCCTTCTCTCGAAACATGTGCGCCAGCATGCTTTCAGGCTCCTTACTCACAACAGTACTCCTTAAACAAGAGGAAACAGAGAGATCAGACTTCATTAATGACATCTCAAGGACAGACCACCAAGCATCTGCAGACTAGTATTACTTTAGCATTATTTATACACTACTACTAGTTAAACTGCCCAATGTTCTTCATAAATATCTTATTTAGGTCAGTACTAAACTATAAACAATTACTTGCATTTTGTATAATCTCTCTTATTTTGGTAAAATAATTAACATTTAGCAGATTCTGCCAGGTGTATGTACACTTTTGACTTCAACTGTATATACACACATTATATTATCTTCTATATATATTTTTTTTAATATATATTAATGTGTCAAACCTGATTGGCAAATGATAAACTTGAGTTGATCAAAATAGCTGTTCACAATTTTTCAGATTTGACTATGGTTGAGACTTTTTCTTGCCTAAAAATGCCTTAACCATTTTTTAAATAACAACCTTTTAAGCCTTTTTCTTTATTTCCTCTCATATTTTAACTTACACACATATCTATTAACAGTAGTTGTAATAATAGATAAGAGCTAGATTAATCAATTAGAAACTTTAATGGACTTTAAGCCAATAAGACAGCGACCCCATGGTGCATGTTTACCTAGTGGTTGTGAAAAGCCGCCCACCAATATTCAGTGTCAGCCAATCAGTGTGCGATCCCGAGAGGTCATCTGAAGTTTTCCCATCACTCTGAGGATCTAAAACACAAGCACATTCAGTTTTACACACTGGACTATAAGTACACTTTTAGTTTCACAGAATAATATAAATACATTTTTATACTTTCATGAAAAGCGACTTGTTATTTGTTTGTGTTCCCTGGGAATCTCATGACCCAAGTGGCATAAAGTGGAAAACCAAATGATGTTGACTCACCAATGAAAGCATCTCCTTCTGACACGTACAGCACATCATCATCTCTGTGGGATATATACACAATAACCAGTCAGTTCATCCAGTATAGTATCTCTCATTTGCCTATCCCGCTCAAGAATCAACAACAAGGCTCAAAACCAGGTCAAAGCGAGAATAGCAATGCGTTTTTCAATAATGTTCCCACTATTGTCTTTCCTAAATAACAAATAATTGACAAATGCACATACAACACACCTGATGAGGGCAATGTCATCTATGAGACCACCTTTCCCATTAAATAGGTGACAAGCCCTGATTCCCAATTTATTGCTGGCGACTGTCAAGAGATCAGACAGAGTCCCATAAACAGCTACAACCTGCAAAACAAACAAATACACGATGAAGCAATTACAATTGTAATGTTTGCAATAATTACAATATTTTGTATTATAACAATTATTGCAAGCTAATGTCTGAATTGATAACGTAAAGCGAATAAAGCAATTCATATTTTAATAATGTATTTAATAATGATAATTATTTAACATATGCATACTTGAGAATAAAATATATGATGTAAAAAAGTACAAAATGTTGCTGTTGGTAATGTCAGTACAATACAGAAAATGCAATTGCGAGGTATAATAAACAATATTGTTAAAATAACAGAAAAGCGAGCTCGTATGTGGCCTTTACCCTTATCGTCAGGAGTAAAATGCTAACTTAAATGTTTAGAATGGCACTCTATCTAATAGTTTTCTGCATCTTTACTGAATAAAGTGAGATACAGTAATGGGAAGGTTTCATGCGTTAACAGGACGTCACTGTCCCCTCAACACTTACTGGAGTTAGGCTAAACGTGCACTGCGTGTGTTAACTCACCTTGCCATTTTTGGAGGTTCCGTTGACAAAAAGCGTCACCCTTCGCATGCTTTGTTTACACTAATTAAACGTATTAACTGTACAAATATTAATAAATTAATATCTCGCTAACTTATCTATGTATTAAACTAATACCAACGTGAAGAGAGTAGGAAGAACCAACCTAGCTACATTGTATCAAGATGACGAAGCAGCTGTCCAATCAAAACGCGAATACTGTTGCCGACCTCGACGACTGACCAATCACAGGACGCGTTTCATAGACTAGGCCCGCGGTTTGGACCAATCGGACACAATTGTGGTGTTGGACTCTGAGGAAAAACTTGCCTGGTGAAAATGGAATTTGACGCAAGGGAAATGATTACCTCAGTGACTGTGTGCTGCTGTAGTCTAACTACTCATTTAATACAAAGCCGTATATAGGACTGCGGGTTCAGCCAAAGTAGTATTGTAAAACAAACCACAGATCTCGAATTCTGTAATTTATATAATTTAAAGTCTCTAAAAAAATTTTAAGTACAAATTTAATTTACATTTTACTTTTGTGCAAATGGATAAAAAATGTAACTGCATTTGATGGCTTCAAGTTATGTATGCATATTGAGCCTTTTTGTACACTAGAGGGCAGAGTAAACATAGTTTGGGGTTACAAAAACAACTCTTTTGATATTAAAGGAATACGCCACTATTTTTGGAAATAGGCTCATTTTCCAACTCCCCTGGAGTTAAACAGTTGAGTTTTGCCGTTTTTGAATCCATTCAGTCGATATCCACTTTTAGCGTAGCTTAGCATAGATCATTGAATCTGATTAGACCGTTAGCATCTCACTCAAAAATTACCAAAGAGTTTCGAAATGTTTCCTATTTAAAACTTGACTCTTCTGTAGTTACATCGTGTACTAAGACTGACGGAAAATTAAAAGTTGCGATTTTCTAGGCCGATATGGCTAGGAACTATACTCTCAGTCCGGCGTAATAATCAAGGAACTTTGCTTCCGCACCATTGGAGCAGCAGGCGCAATGATATTACGCAGTGCCTGAAAGTAGTCCCCAGCCAGGTAACTTCCACTAAGTTTGTGTGTACTAGTAGTTGCAGTCTTGCAGAGTTGCAGCCGGTGTTGTTAGTGGCTGGGTTTTCCTGTGTGCGATTAGCCATGGTTATGTGCGTTGTAAAGGGCTGTGACAGTAAGTCGAAGGTGTACTCTATCATCATGTTTCATAGAATTCCAATGAAAAACAAGAAACGAAAGAATCAATGGCTGGCTGCTCTGAACATAGATCTCAGAACACCGGTAGAATCAATCAAGAAATGGCGTGTTTGCTCAGAGCATTTTGGACCAGATGATTATTTAAAAAACATGGACAGTCTTACCTGTACCACGGTACGGCGTCTAAAGGATACGGCCATCCCAACCATCTTCAGAGTACAGACAGGACCAAGTGGATCATCACACATGTCTGTATGTGTAACATGATTATTTTTAGTTAGCTTGAACGACCAGATTGAAAAAGCACTGCTGTTGTCATTAGCTACCTGTGAAATGCAATAAATTAGGGCTAATGTAGAGTTCTGGTGAGGTAGTGCATATTTTGATCAAAAGAAACTTGTGGAATTGTTGGTATTATTGCTTTTTCTACAGTTTCTATGGTACACAATACAGCCCTATCACGAAACCTGGGGCCTGTTTCATAAAACAAGTTTACCAAATAAGCCAGGTTTATTGCAATTAGTCTGACGTATGGTCAATTGATTTGGTTCAAAATAAGTCAGACTAACTGCAATAAGCCTAATTTGTTTAATGAAACGGGCCCCTGATCTCATCCGATTTCCAGAGTAACAAATTGGCACTGCTGGAGACTCAAGACTGTAGGCCTACTATGCTACATTGACTTAGGAGGGGGATCACTAAAAGTTATCTGTCCCTGGTTTCAAAATCAGCCATGCACAAGAGCCTTTTCCCAAAATGTAATTGTATGTAATATCATATTACCTATGCTGTTGAAAGAAAAAGGTGTAGTTTGGAACAGTTTTTTTAGCTTACATCTCAAAGGTATTGCCTTGATGAAATAACCTTTTTTTTCTGTCAATTATCAATCAGGGTGAGCTTGGTGACGTAAAGCAGGATCTACTGAACATGAGGATTTCTTCAGCCTCTTTACCGGAGTACCACAGCCAACCCCTCAGAAATCCAGACCTTCAGATGAACTTCCAGCGGAGCTCAAAGTTCTGTTACCGTTGCAGCTGACTAGTCCTGCACAGACAGTGACGTGTACAAAGCCGTTTGCTGCTCTGGCACCCACATGGACACAATTGGTAGGGCAATGAATCTTTCATCATGTTCTAGTTTTGTGTATTGTGTTATGAATGAAAGTCCTAAGATTATTTGAAATCTCTATAATTTACAGGACACCGCATCTTCGTCCAGTGTCATGGCTGTGTGCAGTCCAAGGACAAGTTTAATCTTTGATGTGAGTGGCCAAGTTATATGTCTGCTATCTATAATCCGTTAGTAATTAAATGCTTAGTTGTTTTTTCATCATTCTGCTGACACTTATCTACAGCATTATCAAATGCAATCAATAGTCAATAATTGTTTATTCAAATATTTTTTAATGTGAGATGACCAAAACTGACATGCAAATTTGAGAAGAGAAACTAAACATTTAAATGTTGAATTGTCAATAACAGGAAGCACACACATCATCTGTAATGGACATCAGTTCTACATCAGCCTTGGACTTCAGTATGTGTTCAGAGCCTGCTGCTGATACTAGTTTTGCTCCGTTCACAAGCCCCTCCACCTCTACCACAGGAAGCACTTCAAGCAGCTCTGAACATCCAGAGGATGGAAGGAGAGAAAGTGGATTGTGAATGAGTCAAAACTCATGGAGCTCTTCAAGAAATGCTCCACTTGTGGAGCTCTGATGTCCGAGGCAGACCAGACCATAAAAACAATTGGTAGCAGAATCACCGTGAGCTGGAAATGCAACAACGGACATACTGGACATTGGGAATCATGTCCAAACACATGTGGAATGCCGGAAAACAACCTACTAGCAGCAGCTGCCACACTCTTCACTGGTGCAACATTTACAGACATCGCTGACTGGGCTGGGCTCTTGAACTTGCAGCTGCTCCAAAAAACAACATACAACGACATACAGGCAAGCTACCTCATTCCCGTGATTGAAGCAGCATACAAGAAGCAGGAAGACATCATAAAAGCACGTCTAATCTGCCAGAGTCGGGATGGTGAGGGAGTGCATCTCTGCGGAGATGGGAGGCGTGACAGCCCAGATCATTCATGCAAATATACAACCTATTCCTTCACGGATGACTCCTCCAATCAGATAGTTGTTTTTGATCTGGTTCAGGTAAACAAATGGACACTAGAATCAATTTACTAACAAGTTTTGTCTAAAATATCAAATCTGTAAACTTGTTCCCTCTAGGTGTCCCAGGCCACGAGTTCCATAGCAATGGAACCAATGGGGTTCAGGAAAGGGCTGGAGAAGCTCTTGGATGAAGGCATTGACATCAAAGTTGTCACAACGGATAGACATCCATCCATCAGAAAATTGATGAGAGAGGAGTATCCTAACATCATGCATCAGTTTGATCCATGGCATGTGGCAAAAGGTTAGTCTATTGGGCAGTAGAGCACAACCTGTTGATACTTACTGTGGGAATTGATAGGACTTTAACAATATATTGATGCCATAGTCAATCCTGCTTTATCGGTTTGATTCTCCATCAATTCTCTTATCAAATCCTTTCAGTAGAGAAGGTAGTCTACACAGGTTTTCAGTATCAACACATGCACCTATTATGTAGCCTATGTTTCTACGATGGCCATAATGGCTTATTAGAGTAAGGTAAACAATGTAGAACTGTGTTGTCTATTTCAATTCTACTTTCAAAATGACTAATTGCCCATATCAATTCCCATTTCAAAAAATGCCGGCATTGATAGGAGGAATCAAGGTCAGATGCATATTATTTCAGTAGATTGAAGCATTAGATTCTCAGTTCTACTTGATACCTGGTTCTTGATTCCCACCCCTAACTGTTAGGAAACAAGCCTTTTGTGTGTGCATTATCTGAAGTAGTCTTGCATTATAATAATGCACCCTTGTAATTCAAGAATAAAGAAGAAGCTGGTTTCTGCATCCAATCAGAGGATTTGCAAAGAACTTGCCCCTTGGGTGAAGAGTGTGAGCAACCACATGTGGTGGAGCTGTTGCTCATCCAAGGGAGATGCAATGGTACACACACACACACACAACACACACACACACACAGACAACTCCTCACAAAATGAAAGTCTATTTGATTGCTCATATGCATGCTGTATAGAAGTGTAATGCATAGTGACATTGCTGGTTATCACAAATCTTGCACATTTTTTTTTTAATGTTTTCCAGATACTTTAGAATGAATGTTAGTACTAAACCAATTTTCTGCCTGGTCTCTTATGTTATTGTCAGGAATTGCACATACGATGGAAATCAATACTCCATCATATCTCAGGGGTTCATCGCTGGGAGGAAAATGGCATGGTGTACAAATGCTACCATAAAGAGCTGACAAGAGACCAGCAAAGGATGAAGAAATGGTTGTCCGTGGACTCCCCTGCCTACAAAGCCCTGGTTGAAATAGTGATGGATACACGTCTACTTAAAGACATGGAGCAAATGATGCTGTTCAAACACGCAGGTATGTTTATGAAAAATGTTGATGTGCAGGTAGTGTAATGGCCAACTAAATTATAATTTCAGTGGGAAGTGTCTGTGAAAGTGGTTTACAATGTATAAGTATGGGAATGGTCCTTTGAATCGCTTCAAAAGACACAAATATTGGATTGACCCCTTGTTCTAACACAATGACAGTCCTGCACAGATCATGCACACACATTTTCATACAGGTTATTGGTTTAGTTCTCAATTTTTTTTCCTTTTTACCAGGACAACTCGAGGTCTTTCATAATGCCCTGCTGAAATACTGTCCAAAGCATATACACTTTGAATATGCAGCGATGCAGGCACGCACAATGTTGGCCATTATGGACCACAACGAAAACCACACTACACGGCAAGATCAGGCAACAACAACAGCAGCAGGTAAGGCAAAGCTCTCATATTACCATACTATTTCTTACCTGACATGTTTGAGATGTCAGCCATAGAGCTGTCAGCACATGATCAATACATTATCTCTGGCTTAGACATACAGTATGACTGAACACATTCATTTTTAGTAACACAAAACTGGGATTGTATAACAGGCCTCTAATATGTCATAAATATCATAACCATTACAGACTGGCTCACAATACCTTGCTGGGTGTATAATTTCAGGCCTCCCAAGACACAATCTTTCCAAGACAGCTATGCGTGGATTGCCAGAATCTTCGTCCATTCAGAAAGACACAATTGTTGTCTTTCAACATGAAGACACATCTATCAATAGCGAGACAAACAAGAACACAGTCCTCTCATAGAGGGAGTGATTGAAAGATATATATCAAAGTAAACATTAATATCTCGTTTAAATATGGCACACACACATCATATTAATAAACCACATGTAATCTAACTGTATGCTCAAGAACTAATAATAGAACCTTATATATATGTCCTATATAACTGTCTATGAACATCTAATGTAAGAAAGTTAGTCATATCTGCATAGTTGCTCAAACTATTTGTTTACTCTATTTAATATTTCACATCTTAAATGCAATGGAAAAACAATTATCCCAGTCCTTCCATATTATCTTTTTAAAGTATTAAAGGGCACCTATTATGCAAAATCCACTTTTACAAGGTGTTTGGACAGAAATGTGTGTTGGAATTGTGTGTACACACAAAATCCATCCAGTTTAATCTTAATCAAATCAAACCAGGTTTAAAAAAACAAGCGCTTTTGGTAGTGCTACTGCTACTGACTGAGAGGCGCTTATCCTCAGCTCTCAGTGTTGTGCCATGTCTGACATTTTGTCTGCGTGCGATCGGCTGTGTCTAAAGCAATGCCTCGCCAGGAACACCCTTGCTCTGTTTCAGGATGTAAGACTCAACACCGGACTCTTCATCGTCTACCTGCCACAGAGGACCGAGTGGTTGAGTTTTCTGTTTGAAGGTCAAGTGCCCCTAAATCTCCCTAAAGTGGTGTATGTCTGCGCTAACCATTTTAGAACAGACTGCTTTTTGAATGAGGGGCAATACAAGGCAGGATTTGCAAAGAAACTGAAATTATAGGATGGCTCTGTATCAACGATCCGTGATCCAGCTTCACTTCAATAAGTAAGTGTTACACTTCGTATTTTTTATAGCATTTTGACCAAGTCTTCATGTAACGTTAAATCAATGTGCCAGTTCCACAGCAAAGGTGGCTAAAGCTAACATTGTTACGATCAGATAACAGATCAGACATTTGTTGTCATGTTTACTGTAATTGCACTGTCAAAATTCTTTGTTTGAAAACGGTGTATGTTTTTAATAAAGAAAAAAACAGTAAAAATGCTATGTTTGCTTGCAAAGGCCAGCACATCGACACAAACCCGTTGCACGATGGATGTTGGTTTCCAGACACACCCATCGCAGCTACGCAGTGTTGGTACACCGCTGTCATTCACGACGCTTCAAGCTAAATACAGGAGTACAGGTTTGTTGATGTTTTGAATCGATTTACTGTTGGCACTGTTTATAATGATGTGCCATAAAAGTGAAATGTGGCAACATACACTCCAGGTGTCCAGACAACTGTGTCCAGTTTTGAGTTGAGCATGCCATCAGTTTCCCATCCTGCTGCTACAAAAGTAATGACTTCAACACCCCTTTAAACTCTGTTAAAAAGACCTCGCCTGGAGCCTGAGGAAGAAGAGACCCTAACAGAGTCAACATTTACAGCCCAAGACTGTTACTGATGTCTCTCCCTCTGCTGGATCAAACGTTACATCAGAGGCAAAAGACTTGGCGTAAGTTTCTGCAATGTTCAAATTGTTTACAATTTAGTTTGCTTTAATCGCAACAACCCTCGTCTTAATGATTTGCTTATATGTATATTTATTTCAGAGCCCAAGCAAGCAGTCCTGTCCAAAACATATTCAAGTACATTGTTTATGAAACGTGCCTCATGGAGCTGTTTGACATGTGCCCATTATGCCAGCGAAGATGTTATGTAAGATCACAAAGGCTTGGGACATTTCTACGGGTGGAACAACTCTGCCAGCACTGTCAGTTTGTACGAAAATTTAACAGTCAGCCAATAATTGATAGTACTCCAGCCGGCAACCTCCACCTTTCTGCTGCGGTCTATCTGTGTGGTGCCTCATTCTTCACAGTTGAAAAGGTAATTGAATGTCAAATAAATAATCAAAACACTTTTACTCTAAAGAAACACTAAAAATCTGTAATGTGACAGGTTACAGAACTTACAATTGTATTGTTTTGCAACTTCTCTCTGTTGTCAGGTATTTGCAGCTATGAAGATGCATCTATTCAAATATGACACCTTTCGTCGACATGCACGAATGTGCATTGAACCAGCTATTGTACACAACTGGAGAAACTGGCAGGATGAGATGCTACAGCAGCTTAGTCAAAGAGGAAAAGTCATTGTTGGAGGATATATGAGGGCTGACTCACCAGGTACATAGTAGGATTCAAGATTTTTATTCGTCACATACAAAATTATACAGAATATAACCAGCAGTGAAATGTAAGTCAGCTCCATGGACAGTGCAATTATTTGTAACACAAACCCAAGGAATATACATAAAAATAGATATGGACAAAATAAAGAAGAATAAAGTGTGCAGGAGAGTATACTGTTGACTTAATACATAATTTAAGCAGGATTGTGCAAGAAGAATGTGCAAACAGGTTGTACAGGGTATTTACATAGCAGCAATACGGATGGTGGAGAATAATGAATATCTTAATGAGTATTAAATGGAGTCATGTTGATGTTATGAGACAGAGTTTGAGTTTAGGAGCCTGATGGCCTGAGGGAAGAAGCTCCTCTTAAGTCTCTCAGTTTTTGCCATCATGCTCCTGAAGCGCTTGTCAGATGGCAGTAAGCAGAAAAGATGGTTACCGGGGTGATTTGAGTCCTTGATTATTTTAGCAGCTCTGCTTTTACAGCGTTTGAGGTAGATGTCCTGCAGAGAGGGGAGAGCAGACCCTGAGATGCGCTCAGCTAAGCGCACGACTCTCTGCAGAGCTTTTCAGTCCTGATTGGAGCCGTTTTAGGAAAACTTATACTTGCTGTTGAAAAACCAAAAGAAAATCAATGATTGATATTTTTCTATTCTTAAAATGAATGCCACAGTGTGTTAAAATGATTTGTGTGTCATTGATTTTGAAGGCCTCTCTGCCAAGTATGGCAGTTACACCATGATGGACCTTGAGATGAACACCATTGTTGACCTACAATTGGTCCAGGTAAGTGAGAACTTTTATTTATACACTTTTTTGGTGTAGAAAATCATGTTATTGTACAACATTTCTGATTTCTGACAGAGTAACGAAGTGGGAGGGAGCTACATGGAGAAAGAAGGTCTGAAGAGAAGCCTTGACTTTTTGGATGCTCGTGGTGTAACTGGGGCACTTCCTCTGTCTGTTTGCCTCTTCAAGATTAATCGCTTTATGTATTCCCCAATTGTAAGTTGCTTTGGATAAAAGCGTCCGCAAAATGACTAAATGTAACTGTGGAATGCATAATCACTGACCGGCATCCGCAAATACAGAAATTTCTCAGGGAGCGCAATGTCCCTCAATTCTATGATGTCTGCCACATCGAGAAAGC
Organism: Ptychobarbus kaznakovi; assembly: GCA_027422405.1. Lineage (NCBI taxonomy): Eukaryota > Metazoa > Chordata > Actinopteri > Cypriniformes > Cyprinidae > Ptychobarbus > Ptychobarbus kaznakovi. The sequence goes on from CM049810.1 coordinate 4,568,247, forward strand.
TATGTAACTTAGCAGTCATCCATGTCATTTTCACAAGTTTAACTAATATATGTGATAATACTGTAACAATGGATGGTTCTACTGGATTGTCAATAAATGTCATAGATTTTTCCCTTTGTGTTTTTTTTACATACACTACCCATTATACATTTTCCATTTGTATTCAATGTTGTCATGCTTGTATTTTATTGTAATCTACAGGAATTTCCTAAAAAATTGCCAAAATATGCCAGTTGAAGGGTGTGAAAAATTACGTAGTATCCAAAATCACATCTACTGGACTGCTGCATCATCAGCAAATGGTCCTGAAAGAGTGGCGAAGTGGACTTCTATCTTGAACCATATCCAGGATAAACATGCAGAGACAAGAACAAATGGCTGGCTGCTGATAAGTTGTCTACAGTCACTTATGTTATTTCTTAAAAAAATGAATGCAAAACATAGAGCTTGTCTGTCTTTGGTCAAAATTAAATGCCTTTTCAACTTATGGCTATTATAAAAAAAGAAAAGTACATTTTCACGTCTTTGGGAACTCTGCATTCTACAAGTTGCAGAAAGTTCTCTGCAACAAGAGAATCTTGAAGGATGTGGCCAAGCTAAGTCCTCACCACCAGACCTCTAACGTAGAAGCTTTCCACAGCGTCACACTGCGTTTCGCACCCAAAAATGTGGTCTTTCCATTTCTGGGAATATTGTGCAGGTAAAGTAATTGTTGTGAACTATAAATTCACAATGTCATACACTCCTGTCATGGTATGTGACATTGTTTTTCTTGCCTTCAGGCTGTACCTGGCCGCACTACATTATAATGAAAATGCAGATTGTCCTCAGGCCACATCAGCGGTTGGTGAACCGCTATTCAATGTGACCTTTCCAAAGGGAGAGTATAGGGTCGGAGAAGTGAAGACACTACCAACTTTCAGTATGTATTTTTTTATTGTATAAGTCTGGCTAAGTTTACTTATAATACAATAAGTCTGCTAAATGACTACATAAATAAATAATACAATATAACTACACAAAGTTATTGCACTTTTCCTTACAAGCTATAAGGAAAAACTCCATAAAAAATTTGTACAAATAAAAGAAGTGTTACATTGCACAGGTTATGTGGAAGAGCTACTGGACCTCATATTTAACCAAGTCTTGATGGACCCTGCACCATATGTTGTTGAGAATTCCCATACCACCCGCTCTGTGTGCAGACTATGACCGGCCTGAGAAGGAGGAGGCCATCTCCAGCAGGTGACTCGTTTTAATTAATACGGGTCTAAAACCAGCATAACTGCCTCAGCACCACACAGGCTGGAATCACGAGGAAACCTCGGCACCAGCTCACAAAGCTCCTATAAGCCAGAAATCTGCAACATCTAACACAGAGAGACATGATCATAAAACATTCAAGGATGTTAGTGTTTCTGCTCTAAATGTCTATCGATGCTTTTTAGGAGTTTTACTAAATTTCCTGTAAGTCTATGCACAAATACGATTTGGTTTTACAGAAGTTTTCTAAGAGTTTATTTAAATATATTTTTGTAAAGTTCATTAACTTTTTTATACTTGTAAATAAAGGAAAGTAATTACATTATTATGCAAGTTTTCATGGATTACTTGACGAATAAATGAATACATAAATGATTCAAACTATCATTCCAAGACATTCTGGTTCATTCTCATTATTGTTTCTTCTGCTGTAGTCTCTTGTTCTGGGTCCGAGTCCGGTTCGTACATGTATGGCTGAATACCGGTCCTCTCACTAGTCTCGCTCATGTTGCTTGTCTTCTCTGTTTATTGCCATATGCTAAACACAGATGTCTAGGCTCCGCCCCCTTCTGGAGTTGGTTGGGAAGTTGCGGCTCATTTTCATGTAAGGGCACACACCCCTGAAACAGCACTTTTTAAACCCGCCCCAAAAATGACACTTTTCAACATCTGTATGTTATTGGGATCTGAAACTTCACAGGTACTTTCAGGAGAGCCATAAAATTAATATTACATCTTGTAAAAAGGGGCATAATAGGTGCCTTTAAAACACCCCCATGAGCTAAAACTAATATCATTACTTGGCCAACAGATGTGTTTGTCCTCCTATCTGTAGCATGTAGAAAACCTAAAACAGGACGTGTACAGAAGCATTGATAAATGACATTAAACAATAAGGCAGCGAGTGATAATATCCTGCTTATAGTTGACTGATTCTTACATGGTGGCCCCAGTCTTATCTTCTGTAAAAAGCCTGTCTCTTCCAGAATGTCCCACTATGTCTGTAACTGCCCACACGCTCTGCAAACACATTGGGCTGATAATCACTTCTCTTGCAAACTACTGTTGACAAAATGTCCTTCAGGTAAAGGGAAGTTTTCAAATTCTGTTGTTATCCTTGGTTCAGTTATTTGGGTTGGTATTGCCTTCTTGAAAATAAATGAGATAAGGAGCCATTGAACAGTCACAGTATACAGTGTGTTCTTTACAGAGATAATGTTATGACCTATTTTATATTCAAACCCACTGCATGTAAGGTTTGTGCTCCTTAACTGGCCTTGCAAGACGTATTAGTTATGCAGCAGTAGGGATGTTACCCAGACGTTCAGTCTGATATTGTTTGACTGATTACACATTTAATCAGTTAAAGCACAGCCAGGGCCGGTTCTATAGGAGGCCCTGGGCAAAATTCATGTTGGAGGCCCCCCACCCCCAATAAAAAGCACTTGAAACAAATATGATTCTAAACATTGTGTTTTTGAAAGAAGACTCATGTTCATCAAGCGTGGCGTTAGCATATTTGATCAAAAATACAGAAAAAAACATTAATATTGAAATGTGAAATATTATTACAACATAATGGTTTTCTATTTTACTATACTTTAAAATATAGGCCTATTTCTGTGATGCAAAACTGAATTTCCTTCAGCCATTACTCCAGTCTTCAGTGTCACATGATCCTACTTAAATCATTCTTATATGCTGATTTATTATCAATGTTAGAAACAGTGCTTAATGTTTATTTTATAACCTTTGATACTTTTTGGGGGGGATTTTTTGATTATTAAAAAGATGTTAAAATAAATCTTTAAGAACAATATAAGTCGTAACTAACGCTTTTTGTCTTTTTAACACATCCTTGCATTTTTTTCTGATCAAATAAATGCAGGCTTGATGAGCATAAGAAATTTATTTCAAAAACATTAGAAATAGTAATGGTCCAAACTTTTGACTTGTACTGCGTGTACATATTAATCAAACCTTATCTAAGCTAATCTCCTTTGTCATGAATATTGTTGTTATTATTATTTTGATGTTTTATTTTATTTAATAAAGTTCCAGAATACCACTTCAGTGAGTGCTTTTATCATATATTTTTTTCCTAGCTGGGTATGGACTGGATTTGCCCCTCCTATGTAATCAATATTGACTACAGATATTGTCATTATTAATATCAATAATATGACATGTATTGCATTGTTAAATATGAAATATACACAAATCAAGTGGAACAGAAAGACACGGTCACTGAGCAGAAAAAACAATTTAGTAAATTGAAACTGAGTTAGAGCAGTAATCCTAATCATCGGCCGAATTTAGATGACACCAATTTTTTTTAACCATTACATTTTTTTTCTAGTGTGCTTGCTTTTTAACTTTGGATACAAGCTTCTCTCTCTCTCTTCTCTCTCTCTCTCTATATATATATATATATATATATATATATACAGTATTTCACAGAAGTGAGTACACCCCTCACATTTTTGTAAATATTTTATTATATCTTTGCATGTGACAACACTGAAGAAATTACACTTTGCTAGGTGAGCAGTACAAAGACAAGTGTGTCTTGCCTACAGTCAAGCATGGTGGTGGGAATGTCATGGTCTAGGGCTGCATGAGTGTCGCTGGCACTGGGGAGCTACAGTTCATTGAGGGAACCATGAATGCCAACATGTACTGTGACATTCTGAAGCAGAGACTGGGCTGCATGGCAGTATTCCAACATGATAACGACCCCAAACACACCTCCAAGACGACCACTGTCTTGCTAAAGAAGATGAGGGTAAAGGTGATGGACTGGCCAAGCATGTCTCCAGACCTGAACCCTATTGAGGATCTGTGGGGCATCCTCAAACGGAAGGTGGAGGAGCGCATGGTCTCTAACATCCACCAGCTCTGTGATTCATCATGGAGGAGGGAAAGAGGACTCCAGTGACCAACATGTGAAGCTCTGGTGAACTCCATGCCAAATGGGTTAAGGCATTGCTGGGAAATAATTGTGGCCCACACAAAATAATTGACACTTTGGCCCAATTTGGATATTTTCACTTAGGGGTGTACTCA
>CM049810.1:4572675-4653522 GCA_027422405.1 Ptychobarbus kaznakovi
CTTGCAGTCTCTACTAACGAGTTGATGAGGTGAATCAGGTGTGTCTGATAAGGGAGACATACAAAATATGCAGGGCAGGGATGCTTACAGGACAGGTTTGAAAGCCACTGGTCTAGTGGGTTCCGATATATTGCCAAGACTGGTATATGGGCTGATTTTTATTTTATTTTTTATTCTTTTTTTTTGTCGAATCAGCCAATCCTTTTTCTGTTTGGCTGACATGTGAGAAGTGGGACTTTTATTTTGGCGTTGATGAGAACGCCATATCCTGAGAACATGGAGCTCCTGTGATAATTTTTTTATTCATATTTTTTCAAATAAATAAAATAAAAGTTTTTGTTTATATATTATATGAGTGTGTACTGTGTTTATTTATAATGTATATGTGACCCTCTCTGTGAAAACCCAACTAAAGTCATTTTGTTTTTACATTTGCTATTTTAGATTTGACTATAAATCCTCGGATCAGTAGTAAGTAAGCAGTCAGAATACTGAATCGTCAAGGCAAAAGGGGTCAAGGCCAAATGAAACAAATTGTCTTAGGTCTCTTCTCCCAGAGACCCTGTAATAAATTAAGCTAATTTCCAAGCTAATAGCCTCCCTCATTTGCCATGCCTTATTTTCATGTTTATCTGTTTACGGCTGATGCATAATGACTCTGATCTTGTTTTCCGCAATTTGTCCATATCAACAGAGTAGACAGTGGTCAAAGGTTTGTTGCTTGTTGACGGAATGAGGCTGCATTATTTATACTGTAAGGATGTGGATAAAATCACTTGCACCCGGTTGCCTTTTAGCAACTGTTACTGTCAATGGTCCTTCCTCTACAAAAATAAATGTGGAATAAACAAAAATGACAAATTGCTTATTCAAGTCATGAACATGAATTTAGGTGCATTCAGTCGTTTGATGCCAATTAAAAAAAGTTTACACATCAAGAAATACATTTAGTTTTTGTGAAGGGTCATCAGAATGGTGTAAACATATGATGAAGAAAGTACTCAGTTTCTATTTAAAAAAAGTGTTTTAAATATGTATGGCAAGGATCAGTCTCTCATATCAGTGTAATTCGCCATGTTGAAATTACTTGCGTTTTTTCATAAATGGCAGAGAAAATCCTTTAATTTCATCACAAAGCTACAATTGGATTAAACAGCACATGGGCTACTTTTATGTTGCATTTATGGAACTTCTTTATACTTCCCGAAATCAAATTCATGACAACTATCTGTTTTTGTTTTTAGAAAAGTTTTAGGGCAGCTTATATTGACTTAATAATAGAAAGAAATCCATACGTCCACGACAGTCATTATGAAAATGTATCTGGAAACAGCATGCCTTACAACTAACTGCTAGTGGACAGTACTTTTACTGGGCACCAGTGGCTAATAGAAACTAGGTTATTTGATATCAGTGTAAAATTACATTATGCACACTGTTTCATACGCAAATTTTCAAAAATAGTATAATTTAATTACAAATACACCTGAATTGAGCCTTGCACAAACACCACTGCTTTTTTATTTTATTTGTTTGCACATTACACAACATTTGGCTCTTTGTTTCTTTATTTTTGGTTATTATGTCTAGTTCGGTCTTTGTAAATTACTATTTTTGACTGTTATGAAATACAAGTGATTGTCTAAAATAATATGGAAATTCTGGGGTCCGTTCTTCGTACCTCTCTTAATACATTTGAGATTATTTGAGAGATGCCAGATCTTCTAATCGTGATAACTGATCTCTGGCTAATTTGGTTCTTCAAACGAATTTGCGTATTAGATTAAAATATCTGGATTAAGTTGTCTAAGATTACTGCGTGTTCTAGTGTTCCCAGAAAAGGGCAGATGTATCGATACTCGAGACCACGATCAGCAATGCAGAGATTGGCTGGCGGCAAGACAGCAACATAATGACATCATATCATTAAACCGATATTATATTAAATATCATATCGACACCTGACGAAAAACTTGACACATTTCTGGACCTTTATAAGGAAACAGCCAAGCGAACAAATCTACATAAATGTGTATAGATATAAATATATAAATGAGATGTAAATAGATCAATTAAATGTGCACCGTTTTTAATTTATTTGTATTTTTTTTACATGATTCCCAATTATTTATATTTATGATTTCTATTATTTGTACAGGCTTTAAATTTACTTCAGTGTTTTAATTAGCAATTCAATTTAATGTTATCTTTGAAACAGTTTTGTTACATGACAGCATTAATTCAAGTTTCTTAAAGACCATGTTACCTGCATCTCCTGCGCTCCATTAAGCCCTCCCATAATATCTGTCATCACTCAAATGAATGCACGCTCAGATTAACTGTATAGCATGTGTGTAAGATTTCAATACAATTATCAAGTAATTATTTCATCACTAATAAATCTTTCAATGGGTACAACTGGCTGTGTCTATGTATTATAGACTACACAATTTTACAATAATTATAATTCTACAATAATTTTTTATTATTATTATTTTAAAGGATTGTCCCTGGACCAGCAGGGTACTCTTATAATAAAGTAGCGGTGGCTGTGACATATTTTAAGTATCAACTCTGCTTAAAAAGATGCGATCTAATCCGGTTTACATGAAATTAGCCTGCTCCTGAGCAGGTTTAAGTTTATGGACCTGTTGCTATGACAGCAAGGTCTAGGATGAGCTTCAAAGAACCAAATGATCCAAGATCAAGCGAAATCGTCAACCATCAAATCCAGCTAACCGAGTTAGCGACGTACGAAGAACGGACCCCAGCTATGGATGCCTCTTGAGAAAACAATAATTCAATAAGCAATTATGAGGCAAATGCAGCTTCCAAACTAAATATATTTGAAGGTTTGGACAGATATTGAAGGCTGTTATCTGTTTTGCACTGACATTTCATTGATATTCACATCTGATTTTAATCTCGCCATATATCAATGCAGCCCTCAATATTTCAATAATTGTTATAATAACAAATAAATACCAAATCTAGGGCAAGCACAGTTGACCTTTTAAATTCCAGATCCTATAAATAAATTCCTCAATAAATCTTCTTGTTAAAGAGCTCTTTCTCTCGTTTTCTTTATTTTCATTTAAGTGTTGAGTGTATTATGATATTTTTTTGAGTTTGGGAGATCAATTAACTCACTCTGAGGATGAACGTTGTTGTTTACATGAGGTCATTAAACCTGACCCTCAAGAGATAAGAGCAGTCTGGGGCTAATTAGAGCAGAAATCATTCTCACACATTAGGCCGGATTATTTTTGTTTCAGCATTGGCTTAATAAGACCAGACAAAATAGTCAGTTTGTCATTGTTGTCTTTATTTTGAGAGAATGAGGTTGTTTGGGGAGTCATTAGGTTGTTTATGAGTGTGTGTTTTTCCCTTTGGATTGTAACTTCTTTATATGTATGTTTCCATTTACAAGAAGATAGCTTAGTTAGCAAGGAGATAGTTGTTTGTTCTAAACTTTACATTTCTAAGACCAAACAACGGTCGTTTTGTTAACTGTTTGTCTGACCAGTGGCAGATTGGAAATATTAGCTCATCTGGAGAAGTTGTCCACTCAAAACACCTTGAATTAAGACATTCGGTCAATCCAATAGCCTCTGGAGACCTTAAAATTACTTATACGGTGGAAGCTTTGAGTAAAATGAATGAAGTCCTAATTATGTGTTATCAAAGCTAACTATAGGTTTCCTTAAGCATTTAAAAAGGGAGGGGCATAACAAACTGTGCTTTTAATTATTTCTCCAAATTGAGACAGATGTCTGTGGTGATGTGTTTCTTTGTAACAGCACTTTGTTCGTGTAGCATTATGAACAGCAGTCATTGAAAGAAAGACAATGAAAATGCAAATTAAGTTTAAGAATTTATGTTCATTTGACATCCCAATCAATTAAGCTGTTGAACTGTTCAATAATATACATTAAGTTTGCATCGTTTGTGTTTTTCTTTGTGTTACATGCTATCACTTTCTTATGACGCCTGAACATGCAGGATTGTGAGAGGGGGGGAGGAGGGGGGACACATGAAAACAGGAGATTGTTATAGAATCAACACTAAAAGGACAGCATTTTTATGGGTTTTATATACTTAATACTTCCACAATTATTTTAAGTATATTTCATTAAATTATTTACAATACACTGCATGGTTTTGATGATATTTTTAGGGGGGAACAACCCTCAGATGGGGTAAGTCCTGAGGGGGGGCCTAAACCTGCAACTCCCAACCCCCCACCCCCTAGGTGTACATATACACTAGGGGTGGTAAGATTTGCATCGGTGTATCGACATTAAAAGTTAACGATTCAATGCATCAATTTAAAAAACTGTGCATTGAGTACATGTTGGCATTTGTATCAAGATTCATCGTTTCTAACATATGTGCATTAGTAAAAACTGATTTATTTATATATAATTATTAGTAGACCAATATTTTATATGTAGATTGATTTCTCCTCTCTAAACGGTTTGTCAAGTGTGTTCTCTCCTCACCACTGCTGCTATGTAAACATGACATAAGAGTAGATTCGTAATAGTGAGTGGAAGTAGGAGGGTGCTGAGTCTGTGGCTGTTCTATATGCAAGCATCAATGTCTTGAACTTCATGCAAGCTGCAGCAGGTAGCCAGTGCAGGGAGACAAAGAGGAGTGTGACATGGGCCCTTTTCAGCTCGTTGAAGATCAGCCGTGCCGTACTGAGATTTGATTGTGCATTATGGAAGTCCAGCCAGAAGAGCATTGCAGTAGTCTAGCCTAGAAATGACAAGGGCCTGGACAAGAAGTTGTGCCGCATGCTCCATTAGGAAGGGCCTGATCTTTCTGATGTTGCACAATGCAAACCTGCAAGATCGGGCTTTTTTTGTCATGCTGTAGAGTTGGAGTGGCAGGGAAGACAAAAAGCTCAGTTTTTTGCCAGGTTAAGCTGTAGGTGATCTTTCATCCATGCCGAGATGTCTGCCAGGCAGCCTGAAATCCTTGCAGCTACCATCATCTGGCTTAAGTGAAAGATAATGTTGTGTGTCATCATCATAGCATAGTCCCAGTGATGTAGTGTTTACAGAGAAGAGGATGGTTCCAAGAACTGATCCCTGAATAACATCAGTGACCAGTTGATGTGCTTTGGATACCTCCCCTCCCCAGGCCATAAGACCTACCAGTGAGATAGGATTCATACCAGCAAAGTGAAATGCCCTGTGACGACCAGTGATGAGAGTGTGGACAGGAAGATCTGATGATTCACAATGTCAAAAGCAGCAGATAAATCCACCAGAATGAGAACTGATGATTTGGAATCAGCTTTCGCAAACCTCAAGGATTCAGTGACTGACAATAGTGCAGTCATTAACCAGTCAGGTTAATGTCCAGTTGGTTATTCTGTGAAAGAAATAATGATACCTGGTTAAAAACAACTCGTTCAAGTGTTTTCGCTATGAAGGGAAGGAGAGAGACGGGTCTGTAGCTATCTACAAGTGTAGTATTTAATGTAGGCTTTTTTGAGCAGTGGGGTTGAAAACGGAGAGGAAAATACCTGTTTGGAGAGATGTGTTGATGATGTGTGTGAGTGCTGGTAAGAGTGTAGGGGAGATTGTTTGGAGAAAGTGTGAGGGGATTGGGTCTAGTGGGCATGTTGTAGGATGGCTGGAGAGGAGAAGTTTTGATAAGTCTGCCTCAGTGATAGAGAGAGAAGGAGAAGAGGGGAGTTTTAGAAGTGGATGTGGTTGGTTTGAGTTCCTGTGTGTGTGTGTGTGTGTGTGTGTGTGTGTGTGTGTGTGTGTGTGTGGTGGTGTGTGTGTGTGTGTGTGTGTGGTGTGTGTGTGTGTGTGGTGTGTGTGTGTGTGGTGGTGTGGTGTGTGTGTGTGTGTGTGTGTGTGTGTGGTGTGTGTGTGTGTGGTGTGTGTGTGTGTGAAGCTGATAAATGGCTGCTAATTATTATATATACATATAATAATTTACATATTATAGAGTTTGGGGTGGGGATAAATTAAACAGTTTCTGGGGTGACGTCATAATCAGGAAATAATTGTTGTATATGGAGTGGCATATGAAGTACATATGAAGTAGATGCCCACTCTGTCAAAATGGAGGGGTCGACTCGTCCACTTCATGAAGTGGAACACACTTCTAAATGGCAGCAGGGATTCTCCCGAGAGGAAGTGCTTAGGGAAGTTTGCGAGTGCATGTCTAAAAGCGAAGTTGATCACAGCCCTGGACCACTTGGTGCTGGATCTGCACCCGGGAACAGTAGCAGGTCTGGACCATAAAGAAATGGAGGAACCGGGCCAGTTATTGAGCCTGTCACCATTACCAGTTTTTTCATAACCCCACCTTTGCATTATCCTTCTGGGAGTTTTATTGTTGCTATAAAAATGAACACAAAAACAAACAGACTTAAGGTGGTTATTTATACCATCATTAAACTCACATTAATGAAGCAAACAGCAATAGTGAATGTCTTTTCTCTCAAGACTATTTAGATACCGGAGGTTCTTCCCTGTTTAATGGCACCTCTGGAGGAACAATTGGTCAATATGTTGCCCCCAAAAAGATTCTTGAGTTAAAATGTAGGATACATAGTGATCCGGAGCTGAAGCAGAGGCAAAAACTGAAAAGAAGAAAACAGCGTGTCTGCATTATCCACAAACCACAGCATCATTGCATGTATGCAGTTAAGGTAATCACTGTAGCCTATTACGTTTATATTAATATATTGTATATTTGTAATTGCTACATTTATGGTTGAATGTCATAAGGACATACTGTATGTACTCAAATTACACAGATGTTAAATCACAGACTGTCTGTGACTTTTTCTCACAGGTATCTGGTTTCTTCACTGAAAGCGAAGCACGTGATACCACATCCATATCACCCTGCAGCCCAAGACCGGTTGCCCACTGAAGCTAAGCAGGGCTGAGCTTGGTCAGTACCTGGATGGGAGACCTTCTGGGAAAACTAGGTTGCTGCTGGAAGAGGTGTTAGTGAGACCAGCAGGGGGTGTTCACCCTAAAGTATGTGTGGGTCCTAACGCCCCAATATAGTGATGGGGACACTATACTGTCAAAAAGCACCGTCCTTCAGATGAGACGTTAAACCGAGGTCCTGACTCTCTTTGGTCATTAAAAATCCCATTGCACTTCTCGTAAAGAGTAGGGTGTATCCCCGGTGTCCTGGCCAAGTTCCCATCACTGGCCCTTGTCAATCATGGTCTCCTAATCATCCCCATCCTCTTGATTGGCTCTATGACTCTCTCTCCTCTCCACCTCTTTTTTCTTCTCTCCCCTCTCTCGTCTCTGTCTCTCCTCATCCTTCCATCTTACCCCCAGATATGTCGTGGCCACCCTGACGCACAACCCCCCGGTGGAGTTTATGATAATGGACCAGGATGTGGAGCCCGTTTAAGGCCAGTAGGAAGGTTTACAGGGCCAGAAAAACTGCCATCATCTTGAGGCAGTTGGTGTGTAAGCTGTGTAAGCCCTGGTCCAGGTTTTACCAGGAGCCGAAATCCAGTCTCCCTTGTACAGAGCTCCTCAACCCAAGTTGGAGGCATCTGTTGTGACTTCCTTCCTTCTGGAGGTCAGTCCCAATGGGACGAGAAGTCCACATACGGAGCAGGCCCAGAGGAATCACAAAGGAGGCAGACGACATGAGGCAGTGTATCTTCTGGAAAGCCCTGAGGGGACCTGAAGTCCCTAATTTGAATCATGCTGCTAGCCGTTGAATAGTTAGGGAGAGTTTCGGCTGTAATCCATCCGTGTTTGGGCCGAGTCGATAACTGTCACCAGAAGACCACGGTTTTATTTCTAGAAACCTGTTTGGGGGAACTAAATTAGCTGCGACTTCAGACTCGGGTCTAAAACTGTTTTATAGGAACTACCAGTGATGCACATGTACACTGATTGGCCAAACACATACAAAACACATGCTACCTGGCATTTTTAAAAAGCCATGTAAAAATGTGTACTCCACGAACATGGAAAACAGCGATAACGGCATTAACCTGTTGTCTGCTGCATTGTGTTATTTTCTCAGCTTGGTGATAACACTACAATTTGCCATATATTTAGTCAGATTTTCATGCTCTTTCAATCACTCTTTTAATCAAATTGTACATTTACATTCTATCTCCGTTATCACGAAACCCACAACACACAACAAAACAGCTCCAAGCATAGCGTCCTCCACTCACCGGTTGTTGATGTTTGTAAATACCGCAAAAAAAGAAGTCGCTGTCGGCCGCTTCAGAGTTCCTGCTGCCGGTGCTAATGCTACCAGGACAATGGCCCAAGGGAGAAATTGGTTCTCTATGAACTACCCTGTTCCTAGAACTAAGTTCCTAGAACTACGCGGTGCAAAAGTGTATAACATGACCGCTTAGGGTTCTCCATTCCCTTCATCACATTGGCCAAGATTCTTTTCCAGAAGCTCTATACCAAACTAAGGAATTGTGATTAACCAAACCTTCCCACAGACTTGCTGGAGAAGTGGAACATGTGGGAGAAGGAGTTGCCTGACCTCTGTAAGCTCAAGCTTTCCAGACGCTATATCCCTACCGACCTTAATGTGGAGACTTCAGAATTTAGCTTGCATGTGTTCAGTGATGCATCAGAGGTTGCCCATGGATTGGTGACTTATCTCCTCATTTAGCAGCACAGAAAGATCCATATCTCATTCGGTAACCCCTAAACAGCAGCTGTCAATGCCACGTCTTGAACTTTGTGCAGCATTGACCAGTGACAAGCTTGGCAAGTTTCTCAGACAGGAACTGAACATCGCCATAGAGGAAATAATATTGTTGACTGCCTCGACTGTGCTTACCTAGACACAGTCTGAGTCCTGTAGGTTTAAAGTGTTCTTCGGAACAAGAGTGGGAGCAATCGAAGAGTTGACCGAGCTCCATTCTTGGAGGTATGTGGATTTCTCAAATAACCTCATATAATTTTCCTTTAACTATCCTGTGACTGTACCAACTGCCCTTTTTTTCGATAGGAGTTGATTAATTTGGGCCCTTCATTATTAAGATTGGCTGTTGCACAAAACGATGGGATTTAATTTTCAGGTGCATTCATGATTCATTCACCTCGACCTCCTCAACAGCATTGATACTGATGCACAGGGAGATCAGATCAGTAAAGTCTGAGTTGCGAATAGTTATTGGAAGCCATCCTGTTTCTGAAGCAAGCAAGATGGTGGCACAGTTAGTCGCAGTGACCCAGAGCTCTTCCTTCAGCAGCTGTAGCAGTGTTAATAATAGAAATGTTAAAAAAGGACACGTACAGAAATCTTGCATCTAAAGGACTGGTGTTTGGGACGTGCACCCAGTGACTCTGGGTCTATCTCGTCAGAGATTATATGATCAGCGACATGTATGAAGACAAACAAACCCACTGAGAGAAGATGATGGCGGAGATGTAACAGAAGGTAGAAGTGGAGTAAGAGAGCCGGTATCCAAGCGAGGCTACAATTAGCCCCATATTGCAGGTTACTGTGTCACAGGGTTTACGGAAACTTTGCTGCATGAAAACATCCCCGACCAAGCCGTCAAGATTGCAGGCCACTCCCTCTACCGCATGGACTGCACGGTAAACTTCTGTAAGACAAGAGGAGGAGGTGAGAGTGCTTACATTCATAACAGTTGGTGCACTGACACGACAGTTATTGAGAGACATTGTTGCCTGAATTTGGAATTTGTAATGCTTAAATGCAGACCAGCCGAGGGAATTTTCAACTGTTTTAATCATTGCTGTTTACATCCATTCCTGAGCTAATACTAATTTTGCCATGACAAAGTTACATGATGCCATCTGTAAGCAGCAAAACAAACATCCAGAGAGCACTTTTATTGTGGCAGGTGATTTTAATCATTCAGGTTTAAAGACTGTCCTGCCCAAATTTGACAAAAACGTGGACATTAAAACAAGGAAAAACAAAACACTGGACCAGGTCTGTACAAATGTTATATATTTTATTTTTCCACCTCATCTTGGACAATCGGACCATGGGTCGCTGTCTTTGATCACAGCCTACAAGCCTCTCATCGACAGAATAAAACCACAAATTAAGACAAGTGTACATCTGGTATAAGGATGTTTCATCAGCCTTGCAGGACTGTTTTGAGGATATTAGGTGGGAGCTCTTTGAAAAGTCAGGCATAGGTCTCTACACTACTACAGTTCTGTCTTACATTACTTTCTACACAGATGCTATAATCCCGAAAAACAGATCAAAGTGTATCCCAATGAAAAGCCTTGGGAGCTGCTCAGAGTCTGGGACGCAGTGCTGAGATCACAAGATAGAGAGGAGTGTGGGAGGGCTAGGGCTTACCTACACAGAGGCATCAGCAAAGCGAGAGTATAAGAAATGAATTGAGAATAACTTCAATGGAAATAACTCCTGCGCCATGTGGCAAGGTGTAAAGAACATCACTGACTATAAGCAGAGCAACAGTCATCCCACTTCTATTGATCCCTACCTCCCTGAGCAGCCAAATACTTTCTTCATCAATTTTGATAAAAGATCCAGCCTTAACAGGAGGACAGACTGAGATGCAGACATCAGTTTTACAGAGAGCGACCAGCCACTCACTCTCCAGAACTATCAGGTAAAGAGAGCACTATACAGCATCGACTTTAATAAGGCAACAGGACAAGTAATGAAAGCATATGCTGAACAGCTCACTGTAGTATTCACACATATTTTCAACCTGTCGCTACAGCAAGCCACTGTCCCCATTTGTCTGAAACCAGCCACTATAATTCCCATACCCAAAACATCAGCCATAACCAACATGAATGATTACCAGCCAATTGCTCCCACCTTGTTGATTATGAAATGGTTTGACAGACTGGCTCTGTCCCACATTAAACCGTTCATCCCTCCTGACCTTGACAAATGTCAGTTTGCATAATAGGCCCAACAGATCCACAGACGATGCTATATCATTTGCACTGCATGTAGCTCTCACACACATGGAAAACCCCAAAAGTTATGTCAGGATGTTATTTGTGGATTATAACTCTGTATTTAAGACCATCGACCCAATAAAATTGGTCAACAAACCGCAAACACTGGGTCTGGGAGGCCTTCTTTGCCACTGGATTAAAAATGTTCTTACTAATACGCCTCAGCATGTCAGGCTTGACCATTACTGCTCTTCCGCCATCATTGTTAGCACCAAGGTCCCTCAAGGCTCTGTTCTTAGTACAGCACTCTACTGTCTGTTCACACATAACTGTACCTCCTCCTACAATTCTAATACCCTCATCATCATATTTTCAGACGACACAACCATAGTGGGACTCATAGCTGACAATAATGAAATTGCCTTCAGAGAGGAGGTCTAGACACCAACTACCTGGTGCAAGAGGTGGAGAGAGTCTTTATGTTTTAAGTTTCTGGGATAGCATTACTGAGGACCTGACCTGGAGCTTGAACACCACCTGTATAATTAAGAGAGCCCAGCAGAGACTGTTCATCTTGAGGATTCTAAGGCATTACAGGCTTCCCCAGAGACTGCTGACTAGCTTTTACTTCTGCACAATAGAAAGTAATTTAACATCCTGCTGTACTGTGTGATATTCCAGCTGCACTGCTGCGAACAAAAACGATCTGCAGCGGGTTGTGAAGACAGCTGAAAGAATTATTGGCTCCCCGCTCTCAAATTAGTGTGACATCTATTCAAATCGTCTTCTCAAACGGCCCACAAATATCCAGCAGGACCCCTCACATCCTGAAAACACCTTTTTTTGCCACTTTCCCCTGAGAACCCCAGGAACACACACTAACAGGCTACAGCTTTTTCCCCAGAGCTGTGGACAGGCTGCAGAAGTTATAGTAATCCTGTGTAACCCCCGGGTTTAGCGTAATAACAGAGTCTGTGCATGGAAAAATGGACAATGGTCTCTGGTCACTAATAACTTGAAAAAGCGTGTGTTTGTGTTTTTACTGCCCATTTATATTTTTTATTTATTTAATTTATTATATATTTTTTTATGCTGCTATAATCGGATTGATCTAACAGAATTTTGTTGTGTAAACATATGCAATGACAATATAGACCTAACTAATTAACTGAAGAAGTACTAAACACATGCTGCTCGTGGGGTGGCAAGTTGCCTTATACGTTGCCTTATACTTCCTCCGGTAATCTATACTCCAGAACCCCTTTCCAAGCACTGCTGGCATCATTCTCAGACCACGTTGATCACTTCTGGTCATATTTCACTCAGCATTACCTCCCAGGCCTCTACTCTCTAGACAGAAGTGGCAACTGGAAACCCAAGATCTAATGGGGAAAATTTTGGTAATGATGGTCTATACACAGTATCCCAGAGCTCAGTGGCCAGTTGGTTGGGTTGTCAAACTGATACCCAGTGCTAAAAGACGCATTCCACTGGCACTTCCAGATGGAGGTGAAACTGACTCCAAAGACTAGGGAATTTATCTTTAGACATATTAGCTATGCTAATCTGAGGGCCGCTATTCTAAATTCCCTATATATTTGTACTCTAAATGGACTTTTATTATGAATGTATGCTGCTAGTTAGTTTCTGCTGTTTGTTCGGTTTATTTATAACTTGTCAGTAGCAAGCTGTTGTTTACGTCTGAAACTTACATTTAGCAAATGTACAATGCCAACATACTTTTATTCTATTTGTTTCAGAAAGACCACATTTAACATACTCCTTGTGTTTGAAAAAAGACACACTAAAGGCAAAGCTCCGACATGGTGGAAGCTCACGTTAAAAATGTAGTGCTTCTGCAGAACATTTCACAACATGTCTCTCTGAACACACCAGTTCTCAGCTTCCATAATCGTATGCTTTTATTTGTATTTATGCAACTGCCATTCATTGTAATTGCTTTAGTTTAGAGCAGGTGCAGGATCTCAGCTGTAATTAAACACATTTGAGTGCTATTCAGGGAATCTATTTAGTTTTCTATTTATTGTTGCGGTGTAATATTTCTATAACAGATACAAGTACACAAAATGACAGATGTGATCTAATTACGTTGGTGGGTCAGGGAGGGAAGCAGGATAGGTGATAGTTAAATACATTAAGTTTCTATTACTGTTTCCTGCCTCCCAGCAAAGGTGTTCAAAACAGAATGATGATTAAATATCTCAAACGTTCCAGACTGTTTAACGTGAGGTTATCCAGGATTCTTGTGAAGTCACATTCATGTCTTGCACTAAAAAATATTTAATGTCGGTGATAAAGATGTATACACAATGTGCTCGTCTGTGTTCTTTTATCCTGTGTTAACCCCAGAGCGTCTGTTCTGGTGTTTTATAATAATGCCAATACACCGTATATGGATACAAAACTCTGAGACTTGTTCGACATCCTATGAATAAGGCATGAATTTCTCAGTGCAGGTTTGCTCATTTAAGACAGGTGAGAACTGAATCCTAAGGCAAAAGGGGAGATTGGAACATTAGAAGGGCGGTAGAAGGAGAGAAAAACAGCACAAGGTGGGAAAACAGATCTTATTTTAGGTACGGGCTGGTGGATGGAGAAAGAAAATTAAAGTGACAGAGGCTCATTAATGCAGCTCATTCTTCTGTCTGTGTCCTGTCAAGTCCCTTTCTTCATTTTTCCATGAAGCTGTCGGATTATTTGTCTGAATCATGGCAGGAAATACCCAAGGTCCTATTCACACTTATTAGAAGTGAAGTTAGACTGCTGTGGCATGACATGCTACATCCTGATAAGACCTATTATGTGTCTGCAAGAGGTAATTCACTTTTTATTCAAAGCTAAGAGCACAAGGAAGCGAAAGATATGTTGTGTGTGAGTCATTTCTGTCTGCCTTGCCTGAAATAGACATGACCTGATGTAGACGCTTTTCATAATGCACATTTATACCTCAGCTGATGTCTCATTTGTGTCCTCATGCTGTTCTTTTACTAATTGACATCTGCACTGTCATCTATCAGTGTGGATCAGCATGATTGCCCTAAGTGTGATAAGGGCCGAAAAGAAGTGTGCTTAATTGTACTGAATATGCATGTATTTAGTGTACTTAACATCTTAAAAGTATATTTATTTTAAAACTGTACTTGTAGATAGTATAATGTCACTGGAATAATAAGCCACTTAAGTATACTTGAAGAGAGTTCACTTTCATGACTATTTCTTAACACACTTAAAGTACACTTAAGTGCATAAAAGATGAACGTAAATGTGTCAATAAATGCTCCAGTACAGATATTACTGCCAAAGACAATAGACAGTAGTAATTAGGAAATTACAAATGAAGATATTCTTAAGTGGGTCAAAATAAAACACTCAAGTTTAATTCCTTGCATTTAATATAAATTTGAACTAAAACTACACATTCAAAATAAATTAAAATTAAATGAAACCTGAATAAAAAACTATAAATTTAGTATATTATTTTACTAAAGTATATCATCTCCATTATAAGTACTATATTTAAAAGTATGCTAAAGATTCTTTTACACAAAGGATGTCTAATATTTTTTCAGTAATACATAGTTTTCCATATACTTCTGAATACACAAATGGGAATTCAGTGACCTAAAAAAATATATGGACCCAAAATATATGACGAACACTGATGAACATAATTTGAGTTTGTATGTTTTGATTAATCATGTAATTAGAGGGGGATTTA
Organism: Ptychobarbus kaznakovi; assembly: GCA_027422405.1. Classification (NCBI taxonomy): domain Eukaryota; kingdom Metazoa; phylum Chordata; class Actinopteri; order Cypriniformes; family Cyprinidae; genus Ptychobarbus; species Ptychobarbus kaznakovi. The sequence continues at coordinate 4,587,322 of CM049810.1, forward strand.
CCCCACATTTTGGGCAAAAGCCCCCTAGTGATATTGATATATGAATAGTGAAATGACACATACTGTATGTCACCATATGCAAATACTTTCTTATTATAATCAATCTTATTGATATGGCAAGATTTTTTTTAAGTAAAATTTAAGAACATGCTCAATTATAATATAATCTTCAGCAAGTCAGTGTCCTGGCCATTTAATCACCTTTGTATTGTATTTTGTGAGAACTCCAGAATTATTTACCTTTTAATAAAGAATTGAATGACTTTCACTTGTCTAGCTTGCTGCAGTTGGGTTTATTCAGTCATATTAAACCATTTCCTTGACTTCAATGAAACCAGTATATATAAATGTTGCTATACCTGAAGAATACGCTTCAGACTGATTAAACCTTTTAACATTGTGTTTTCGGTCATAATGCCATAATACTATCTCTGCACTATAATCTCTGTACTCTGCCCTGAGATTCAGTCATCCAGTTTATTGTGTGTGATAAAATTGAATTTGGCTTAACCTTAATAACAACATGGAGGAACACAATGCATGATGGTGATTCTTTCTCTCTGCTGTCTGTTTCTGTGCCTTTCATTTGAGGCAAATATTCACCAGTTTCTGTACAAAACAGTCAGAAGAAGAGCTTATTCTAAAACAACCTTAACTGCACACATCATAACTTAAAACATATAAGTTAATTTAGGCATCGGCTATATCTTAAAACTCTCAGAAATGTCTCAAATTTAGTATCAAGCACTAAGAAACACAAAAGAAATGCAACAGATGGAGGTTTAACATTTTAATATACATGAAAGTACATTCATGAATTGAGGAAAAAAATCAACACAGGTTCAATATAAACTTTGGTCCACTTAATATGTACATCATTACCAAACATTCAATGACACGATGAATAATGTACAAATGACTGCACTGTTGAGGATATTTCTGCTGATCCTTTATTAGATGCCATCTGAATTCTTCACAAAACAAAGCATTTAAAGCAATATTTTAATTACATTTTCTTGACTAGAAAATGGTGATACTCGTAATTCTTGGTTCTTCTTATGAAATGAGTCTATAATGAGTCAAATAATGTAGTCTTTCATTGATTCTGGGTAATGCAGAAACTACTGAGACAATAAATCAAGTCAAGTATATTAAACAGTTCTGAAATATATGCTGTAATGTGTCCAGAAGATTTTCAAATACTTAACTGGGTTAGTAAACAGCGATTTTATACTGTATCTTTCAGCCTCGTGGAAATTTGCCATATGTGACTTTGTATTTATGGCAGGTCTATTGTAAATGCTTTATTGCGAGCAGTCCAGATATCAGCTTTATGCTAAACAGCCGACTGACCTCAGGCACACTCCACTCATTGTGGCCAGCAAAATAAAAAAAGAAAATGAGAAAAAAGTATTGATTCACATAAATACCTCAAAGCAATTTTCGAAAGGTGTATTGCTGGAATATAGCTTTTCCACATTGCAGCCTGCCCAGTCAATAACTGGCCCTCCAATATGTGAAAAACAGAGAGAGGAAAACTACTGATGCTTCTGTATCACACCATAAATATCTTTGTAAATGGTGTTTGAGTGTTTAACTTTTCCAGGTGAATGGCTACGATGTTTTTATGGCAACACATTAATGCCTTTCACTCTCGATGCAACCTGCTTTTGGGAGACTCAAGCTAGTATAGTTAAAACATATCTTTCCCCACTCAGTCAGGCCCTAAAACCACCATGGATCATTTCGGCAGAACACAATCAATTCAATCAATAATAATAAACTTACAGAGTCAGAAGTGAACAAACGCTATATAATCAATGTGCTATCAGTGCTATGTTTTGACGAGTGCATTGCTTAATAAATCAGAAGAGCAGTGTGTCTCTGAGGACTGAACTGTAAAAGAACTATGCGGTGTGGAAATAATCAATTAATATCAAGCTATATATTATCAGTGAGAATTCAGGCCCTGTCTTAAATGATGCACTTACGAGGACCTGTGACTTCATAGCCAGGGTGAGTTTGTGCCAGGGCGTCGTGTTTGCCATGTATTTGTTGTGTCTTCTGTGTCCTTTTGCAAAACCTTCACAGCAAACTACTTTTTAGTAGCTTATGTGGCATTATGTCACCAAAATATAGATTATGAGGAGAACTGTAAAAATGAGTTTGTCAGTTGGGTCAGGGCAATAGCAGCATATTTATGGTTGGCTGAACAGTGACACATAACCCTGTACATTGTTTTAACAAACATGCCACAAGAAAAAAAGTAAAGAAATATAAGAATGGGAAGATATTTATGTGTATAATGGTCAATGTTGAAGTATACCCTTGTTAAAAAGTAGTACACTTTAGCATACAGTTATAAGAACACAGGAATAATATTTTAAAACCATATACTTAAGCGTGAACTGAATGTGTACTTAAGCTAATTGCATGGTCATTGCAATTAAATAAAAATACATATTTACATTTATATAAAATGCAATTATTTATAAAAGTACTTTTAAGTAGGACTTAAACATATCTTTATATGTAATTTCAGAATTACTTCTGTTGTATTTTAAATATGGTTGAATGCACTGCTAAATTAACTAGCATTTATGTTAAACTAAAACATATTTTAATGTCATCCCTACTGAAACTTGTATAATAAAATATTTGTAATTATATATTTGTAACAATGAACTTGCAATTTAGAACATTTAAAATATACAAACTTGAAATATAACATTTAATAACACTACCCTTAAAATGATAGACAAGTACTTTGTGCTTTATTATGTTAGTGAACACATCAAAATAAATGTTCTTATTTAAATCATGGCAAAACAATTAAAACAATATTTATAATGAACTGTTAATTTGTAATATTTTTTACATAATGCACTTTTTACAAGTGTATTTAAGTGCATTAAGAAATATAGTCATGAAAGTGAACTCTTTTTAAGTACACTTAAGTGGTTTTTATTTCATCTGTAATATATTATCTGCAAATACAGTTTTTTAGTATACTTTGACTATTTTAAGAACACTGCAAGCTCACATTCAATACAATCAAGCACACTTCTTTTTCACAAGGGTATACTTATCTAAGTGGCAACATAATCTTGATTAAATAACTTAATACTAAATCAGTGATGGGAATACTAGATCAGAAACTTCAATCAATGTTGACAGATCATTTCATACAAGTTAATATACATCTGACATTTGCAAAGTGTTTCAAAGTGTTATTATTCTAATAACTAGATTATGTTTTGGCAACATAAACATGAATATATATTTTTCTTTACAAATGCTCATCACAACATGCACATAGTTTAGTTTAGATCCAGTGAAAGTGCAAATGAAGAACTGAATCTATAATTCACTTGGATAGCTTTGACAAATAAAGCCACTCTGCGAAGGACACAGTGTGTTTATATTGACTAACATTTAGATCAGTAAAACAAATTACACCTGTCACACAGAGCAACAAAATGTGTCAATGACTATGCATACCAGTTAGAAATAGCATACATTCTTCTCCTAATCAATGAAAGAATGTGCTTATATAGTCATAATGCTGTATAATAACTTTAATCATTACATATGTTTTTAAATGTACACATTATACACATATTGCTAGGTCTGTAACTTCCTTTAAAGAAATAGTTAACACTAATATACTCACCTTCACGTCGTTCCAAATTGGTATAACTTTCTTTTCTTGGTGAAACACAAAAGGTTGGTATTGCAACAAATAGCAACCAAAGCTTTCAAACTTCAAAAACAATGACAAAATACTAAAAGGAGTCCATATGAGTCATGTGCTATATTTCATGTTTTTGAAGCATACTGTGTTCATTAGAGATTGGATCATTATTTTGAGTCAGATGTTTACAATGAATCAGTTGATCAAAATGGCAGTCTGATTGATCCATTTGCAAATCAAACTGATCAATTCACTGATTCATAACAAGTAATTAAAAGCTCACTGCAGAAATATTTTGAGTTAAAATAACAAATTCCACGTCAAGGCTATTTAAGACTTGGAATAAAGTCATATGCACTAGTTTTATGATAATTCATGGTGCTTTTGTGTTCCACAGCAGAAAGAAAGTCACAGGTTTGGAACAACATGAGTGATGATGACAGAATGCTTATTTTTAGGCGAACTATTACTTTAATAGTGAAAAGAACCAAAGTAGTCCATTTCTCTCTTTTTTGTTACCAAGTCACATATTCCTTCCATAGGGCATAACTTGGAAAAAGACTATGACAACAAAAGGCCTCCACCACTCAGCATTTGATTATAATAACCTTGCTCTAATTGGCAAAAATGGCTTTCTGTGCCATTGATAACTCACCATATGATGGCCACAATACCAGCATGTTTAATTGGTCGTAGTCATTTTTAGCAGTGGTTAAAACAGCAATGCAATTTGCGATGATATTTCTCATTACGTGGTTCTCCTCTGCAGAGCACAGCTACGATAAGCCTTTCCTTAATATGTTTCAGTCCATTTCTGTGTTTAAAGAAGACAAGTGGACATCGTTTAGCAACGAGAACTTGGAATGTCACAGATTTTCTCCGTCCAAACCTCAAATTCAGTCACGAATCTTGCACAGATTGACAGGCGGTGCTCTCAAGCCACCTCTGAATGCTTGAAATGTAGGTAGGTGCATTGCCTTATAGTACATCCGACACATTTAAATGGTTTCTTTCTGTTCCAAACTGTTTTTCTTGTGTGGTTGATAGGTGCTAGCAGAGCCATTGCTCAGGATAGACCCCTTAGTAATGCCTGTACTTACAGTGGACAAAGGAAAACTCTCATAACTCTCAGGCGGACCCCAGCAGTGGCACCTGGAAAGCAATGATTTCAGCTCCTTCTGGAAGTTATTGTTTAGAAAGCCATAGATCACTGGGTTCACACAGGTCGACGCCATGGCGGTGAGGTGACAAGCCGAGAAAATGGCGTCATGCTGGCAGACAGGAATTGCTTCGTGGTTCCAGTCAAAAATCGTGTTGAAAACATTCAGTGGCAGCCAACAGAGGGCGAACGCTGCTACAATCGAGGCTAGCATGGCATTGACTCGCTTTGAGCCTTTGGTCTTCTTCTGCCGCCCACCTCGAGCCCTTTCGACCATGTCTTTACGGCGACTCAGACGCAAAAATATGCGGAAATAACAGACGAGAATGAGCGCCAATGGTAAGCAGTACTGGCACAGCAGCAGTGCTGTGGTATAAGTGAGCCGACTGCCCTTAGATGGCCATTGTTCAATGCAGATGAAGTGATCGCTGAAGGGGTTGAAGGGAAGACTGAGGTTGTGGAAGGGTGAGTTTGTGAGGATGTTGAATGAGAGGAACGGAAGGGAGATAAAACACGCTACGATCCAGATAACCGCGACAGCCAGGTAGGAGTGTCTGACGACTGGTTTCCAACCAGTGGGATGGATGATAAGCTGGTGCCTTTCCAAGGCAACGAGAACCATGGAGAAAATCGAAACCGTTACGGACATACACTGAACGAACGGCGTCACCTTACATAAAGACTCACCCAAAATCCATCGATCCATAAGGGTGTAGATAATGGTGACCGGTAAACACACCAGGCAAACAAGGATATCAGAGCATGAGAGGTTGACGATGAAGATGTTGGTCACATTGCGCATCTCCTTTTGTCGTGTGATGACTAAAACCAGGCAAGTGTTGCCCACCAGGCCCACTGCTAACATGGTGCTGTATGCTACGATGAGGAAAGTGGTGCTGCTTAGGGAGGTTGGACAGACGGGATCCTCCAATAACCAAGAGCCGGAGCTGTTGTTCAGATGAGACCGCTCCATTACTGTCAGTTGCTGTAGTATCTCTTGAAATGAACAATGACCGCTCTGTCTGGCTTATTCTCCTGGGAGGCGAGGAAATGAAGCGGAATTGTCCAGTGTAAGGCTGCTCCTTTCCAACACCAATTTTCTTTTAGTTCCCAAGTTGTCACATCTTGTTTTCTTGCATAGCGCAGAACTGTTGATCTGGGAGACCTGAGGACAAAACAATGAAAAATAGCTGTCAAGATCAGAGGAAAAAAACGCTGCAAAACATGACAACAATATGAACCAACTAACCCCCCCACACCCGCTCAGAAACATCATGCCCATTCAAACTGGGACACATACTCCCTTAAGATATTTTGAACGCAGCTTCCAAAAAATATAATGATTACCGTAAGTTAAAAACACACTCAAAAACAAATAACTGTTGTTCCAAAACGCATACAATTTTAATAGTCTATATGTAATGGTAAACAAATAATGGGCACCAAAATAAAAAAAGGTGACTAAATTAAACAGAGGCAGTGTGAGAATGCAAAACGTTTCATATAAATTTATATTTATTCAAACTTGAAAAACATGAATTATCTGATACTCAAAAATAGGTACAAAAAGGGAAAAATTCTCATCCAAAAACATCAAAAATGTTACAAAAAAGACTCAAAAAGAAAAAAACAACAACAAAATACCTGCAGCCCTCAGGCCACACTCCACACTGCAGTAACTAATACAAACTAACTCCAGTAAACAAAGAGCCAGCCAGCACCATTACCCTGTGGGGAGGGACAAATTCACATACAACATTTCACATTTTCCCATAAACATCAAGTGTAGAAGAAACCTTTGATCATATCATTCAGAATTAATGACCTACTCTCTTATGCAATAAAAAGAATAATTTACAATGCAATGAATAGGAAAATATAACAGTTGCAACTCGGCTAATTCCCGCCACTGTTACCCCATCTGAGTTTTTCAGGCTGTAGAACTGACAACACTGCACAAAGACAACAGATATTTCATTAATTTCACTATACAACTAGTAATCATAATAAACTAATCACAACCTCATACTCTAGTCAGTAAAGCGTCTGTATGGGAGTGCATTCATAGAAACTCCAGTCCAAGTTAAATGAGCAGTCATTTTCTGACAGTCACACTATGTGGAAGCCAATTTCCACCACTAAATAAAAGAACTTTAAAGCTAATTGCAGCCTTTTATCGGAACAATTTTGTTTTCTTTATTCTCAGAATTGTGTAATTCAAACGTGCAATTGCAAGCTATAAAATCAGAATTGCTTGATATTTATCTTGCAATTCTGAGAAATAAAGTCAAAGTTGTTAGATATTAACTCACAGTCGCAATTGTGAGAGTTTTTTTTCATTTAGAACTGGACTTTATAACTTGCAAGTTTATACCTCACAATTCTGACTTCGTATCTCATAATTCTGAGTTAATAACTTGTAAATGCAAGTTTATATCTCATAATTTGGAGGGGGGGGGTCAGAATTGAAGATGTAGATAAAAATTTGCAATAACTATTTAATTTTTTTGTTTTTTTGTGGAAGAAATGGGCTTCCATAAGTCTACACTTGGTCCGTCCAATCAAATTATATATTTTACCCACCCTGACGCTTATACAGTAACATAAAAACATGAAGCATTTTGTTAGAAACCAGAACAAAATACAGACCTTTTCAAGTGATCTACATTAAAATTAAAGCAATGTCTTTGTTCACAAAAATACCCTTATTAGAAAAGCAGGACAGTGACAGACTGAAGCGCCTTGCTCTGTTCTTTGATATTTATTTTATTCTGCTCTTTTCCACTTTAGTCATTTCATTACTTGAACACATTCTCTTCATCTCCCTCTTTGCATTCAGCACATCCAACACCAAAGCAGTGAATTATGAAACATTCTCTAATAAATCAATTTTTTGGGGGAAAGCTAAATAACACCCCAAAAAAGGCAACTACATCACACAGGCAACAAATGCATCATACATTTTAAGTCTGATTGCATCTTGCGTCATGCATTTTTAATGCATCAGCATGTAGCTGTGTATATTTATCAGAAAAACATCAGCATTGTAATAATAGCACACATTGTGTATCTCTAACAGAGAGTAATTCCATTCAGACGACACAATGCATATAACAACATGATTATACTCAAACGAATATGTTTGGGCTGTAATGCTTGACTTCACAAATGCGTAACTGGCCCATTTAGCTGCTGCTGTTGCTTTAATGTTTGGTTGGTGTTACATGTTTTTGGAAGTATTTATGACAAGAGAAAAGCTACAGTTCTCAAGGGAAATGTTATAGTGGAAGTGCAACAGTGTTAACTGTTAACATGTTGTGGCATAATAATAATAATAATTTGTTACATTTAAATAGCGCTTTTCTGGATACTCAAAGTGCTTTACATAGAAGGGGGAATCTCCTCAACCACCACCAATGTGCAGCATCCACTTGGATGATGCGACGGCAGCCATATTGCGCCAGAACGCAAATTAATCCAGATGGCATGATGTCTTTTTAATTTTAATTTTACCACCCTGCAATCAAGGCAACAGCAGTAAAATGAGCATAGTATCCATAAATGTAGTGAATGTAGAAGACCTATAGTCATTATTACTAGAAAACGCAATTAATATCTTAGTAAATATATCCATCCGTCCATTTAGCCACTGAAAAATATATATACTTTGCACCAATTTTAAAAATATCATTCTTAAAATAATTTTTATTTGCATGTATGTATTTGTTTTTCTCAAATTATATTTATGTTTTTTTTTTAAGTATTAATATTAATCAAAAATATTTATTTCCCAAAGAAGGTGACTATTATGTATACAGAACATAGAAATAACCAACTAAATGAAAATAATAACTGGTATTGTACAAAATATTTTTACCCAGTAACTGACACAGAACTGGAACAGACTTATATGATGTTATACAATGTTGTTATGAAACGGTTATGGAACTGCAGGCTAAGTGGCTAAAGCTCAGTGCTGCTGGTACCTTGAAGGTTTCTGGTTTGAGTCCGACAACACCATCGTGCCACGGAGCAACACATTTGTTGCACCAAAGGTACAAGGCAAAGGCATATATCCAACAATGGGAAACTCATAATTGTCTGTAAAACAATTTGAGCACAGAACCTGATAATTAAAGCAGCACTTCCTCGCCCTCCTTCTTTCCATCTGTCTCATAGATATTCTCCATCCACTGATGCCTCTTGATTTCTTAAAGCGCTCTGACTTTGCAGTAATAGCAACTGAGCCTGCATGTAAGCACACTGGCAGGGGATGAATGAGCCCGTAAGGTTTAACAATGGGTGAGAATCTAATTATGAGCAGAATCCTGCTGCTTTAAACCCGTCTCATTTCCACATACCCGCGTGAGACTTACAGCTAAAATACATTCAGCTACATATAAGAATAAATCCTTTCACTTTGGCCTCCGCCCGTCTCTCTTTTGGCTAAGAAAATAATGAGCCAATCATAGTAAATACATTGCAGTTAATAATTCCTTAAGCCACATGAATAGTCAAAGCAATTAATGACCTAAAAGTAAAGTGTGCAATTTCAGCACCAAATGGAATTGCAAAAATAATGGCTCTGTCACAAATGTCCCCCAATCCTCCTCCGAATCTACTCTACACTGCATGGGCAGCTGGAAAAAGGTCACACTCGTTAAGAGTCTTTAAAACCTGAAATTACAAATGAGATACCTTAATGGAGAAAGTTTTTTAATCAGGGTAACATCCCTGAGCCTCCCAAGACTTCGATTCGTCAGGAGAGGAACAAGGAATGTAAAGTGTAATTCTGCATTCGAACAGCCAAATGATATTTAACAGCAGACGCCAGATGCAATTATTGCATAAAGCCTGAGAGATTACATAATACCATGACAATAATGGCTATGATTACCATTAATTAATAATTCATTAGATTGTGTGCATTTAAATTTATTTATGATTGTAAACTCTCATTTTTAAAATGTTCAAGGTTTTATTTATTTATTTATTATTTAATCCACACAAGTAAGACTGTTTTGTGCAAGATTCCCACTTTTTATTTATTGCCTGCGACTTTTTATGTGTCCTCTATTCAGTGCCTAGTTAGAAATGATAGAAAATCACTTCACAGTGCTTATTCTTAATCACAAAATTAACTATTTAATTATTGTGTTTTACATTATATGTCACAAAATAATACAGAACCTAAGCATGGAAAAGTGAAACATTTCCATTTCTTTGTGTTTTTAGTCTTTGGTTCCATTGTGACAAAAAAGTGCATACATAAAAAGAGTAATTATGATGGAAATAATATACTTTAAAAATAAGACACGTAAGTGCAGACTGAATGTAATATTTTCAGACATTTGATTACATGTTATTTACAATTCAAGTGTATTATAGTTTACATTAATAGTAAGATTCAGTTAGTTAGTTTAACCTTAGAGTGATATTTCTGTTTCACCCACTTACCTAAGTACATTGTATATGATTTCATATTACTTCTATTGTCTTTGATATATATTTAATATAAGCTGCTGTATGTACTAACAAACATTTATGATAAACTAAAACACATATTTATGTCATTTCTATTGAGACATATGTCATGTTTTTAAAGATAATTGTAATTACACATTTCAAATGATCAAGTTGTAATTCAGTAGCCTACATTTAAAGTGTATGAACTTTAAATGTGCAATATTGAGTAATACATTACAGTTCAAATTAAAATCAAGAATTTCAAGTGCTTTAGTATGTTATTCAACTGAGCACTCATTCAAACATTGACAACAGATTATCAAGCATAATGATTTAAATGTACTTAAAACATTTCATTTAATATGATTACAAAGTGAACTGTTTAAGTGTACTTAAGTGTTTTAAGAAACATAATCATGAAAGTATCTCTCTTTAAGTACTTTTAAGATTTCAAGTGCACTACAAGTTTACATACCATACAATTAAACACTTTTTTTCCACATGGGTTAACAAGCTAACAGCTTAGCCTAATAGCTTAGCATAGCCTAACTGTTTAATAAAAATTATATTGACTAAGAAGAACAATGCACCACATTTCTTTGGCATTGAGAACATTTTCCCCCAGCAAACATGAAGCAACATAACACAAATGCTGATAGTTATACAAAGTGAAAAGGTGTCCTTGTACTAAAAAACAAGAAAGCAGAGGAAGAGCTTTCTTTCATCTATCTGCCATGGTTAATCAGATGGACCTCAGAAGAGCGCGATGTTGACACGGTCACTATAAACTGTTGTTAAATAGAAATGAGCAGCTTGAAGATTCTTCAAAAATTCACCTTTGGGTTTCCACAGGATAATAATGTAAAATAGATTTGAAGCAACATGAGGGTGAATTAATGATGCAATTTTCATCTTTCCCTTTAAGAAAAACACCATCATCCTCTCTATGGAGACATTCATCTAAATAGAAATAACTAGCTTCATTGTAATTAATATAGATCCCAGAGGGTTATTGCAGTTAACTTACAAGTGACAGTAAATCAATCACAGAGTCTCAGCCCAGATGTGCTTCACATACAGCAGATAAGCGGTAATAAAGCTCATTATTTCCTCCTCAATCCCACATCTCTAACCGGCCCTCTCTAAAGGACTCTGATTGTTTTCAATTAGGAGGATAGACTCTGCCATTGAATTTCCTCCTGCGTGAGAGTGTGTTGAAATGAAGTAGAGATGCTCTGTTCAATATCTGAGACAAAGAGCGCAAGATGCACCACTGGTTGCACACAAAGGTTAAAATCTCAACAACATCTTCCCCACAGAGCTTTCAATTCAGTCTCCATGACTCCTCCATTCGCAAATAGACAACATGGCGGGACAGAGAGTTCTGACCAGCCCAGACGTGCTGATGCCTTAATTCAAGCACCTGTAAACATGGAAGTAATGTAAGCCTAAAAGGTTGGCGCTTCTAGACCTAGCTGGTTATTTGCTCTATCAGTTGGTTTAGTACCTGTCGGTAGATACTGTAACAAAGACCTGAACGACCATATGTTGAAAAAAAAACCTAAGGCCAAAAGGACTACTAATTAATAATAATAAAACACATCATATATATATATACACTCACCGGCCACATTATTAGGTACACCTGTTCAATTGCTTGGTAACACAAATTGCTAATCAGCCAATCATATGGCAGCAACTCAATGCATTTAGGCATCTAGATGTGGTGAAGACGACTTGCTGAAGTTCAAACCGAGCATCAGAATGGGGAAGAAAGGGGATTTAAGTGACTTTGAACGTGGAATGGTTGTTGGTGCCAGATGGGCTGGTCTGAGTATTTCAAAAACTGCTGATCTACTGGGATTTTCACGCACAACCATCTCTAGGGTTTACAGAGAATGGTCCGAAAAAGAGAAAATATCCAGTGAGCGGCAGTTGTGTGGACGAAAATGCCTTGTTGATGTCAGAGGACAGAGTAGAATGGGCAGATTGGTTATAGATGATAGAAAGGCAACAGTAACTCAAATAACAACTCGGTACAACCAAGGTATGCAGAATACCATCTCTGAACGCACACAACACGTCGAACCCTGAAGCAGATGTGCTACAGCAGCTGAAGACCACACCGGGTGCCGCTCCTGTCAGCTAAGAACAGGAAACTGAGGCTACAATTCACACAGGATCACCAAAATTGGACAATAGAAGATTGGAAAAACGTTGCCTGGTCTGATGAGTCTCGATTTCTGCTGCGACATTCAGATGGTAGGGTCAGAATTTGGCGTAAAGAACATGAAAGCATGGATCTAACCTGCCTTGTCTCAACGGTTCAGGCTGGTGGTGGTGGTGTAATGGTGTGAGGGATATTTTCTTGGCACACTTTGGGCCCCTTAGTACCAATTGATCATCGTTTAAACACCACAGTATTGTTGCTGACCATGTCCATCCCTTCATGACTACAGTGCACCCATCTTCTGATGCTACTTCCAGCAGGATAATGCACCATGACACAAAGCTCAAATCATCTCAGACTGGTTTCTTGAACATGACAATGAGTTCACTTTACTCAAATGGCCTCCACAGTCACCAGATCCCAATCCAATAGAGCACCTTTAGGATTTGGTGGAACGGGAGATTCGCATCATGGATGTGCAGCCGACAAATCTGCAGCAACTGCGTGATGCTATCATGTCAATATGGACCAAAATCTCTGAGGAAAAACAAAAGTACTTTCTACAAAGTTCTTGCAAGTCTTAGGTCTTCAACAACTGAGAGCAAGGCAGTTTCGGTGGAATGTCCACTTCTGAAGCCAGATTGGTTACTGTCCAGGAGGTTGTTCTGTGTTAGAAAAGCAGTGACTTGGTTGAACACAACTCGTTCAAGTGTTTTTGCAATGAAAGGTAGAAGGGAAACCGGTCTATAGTTCCCTAAAAGAGTTGGGTTAAGAGTGGGTTTCTTAAGAAGTGGGGTTATACGAGCCTGTTTAAATGCTGAGGGAAAAATTCCAGTGTGAAGGGATGTGTTAACGATGTGAGTGAGTGCAGGAACAACTGCAGGAGAAATAGCTTGAAGGAGATGAGATGGAATAGGATCAAGCGGACAAGTAGTAGGATGACTGGAAAGGATGAGTTTAGAGACTTCTGCCTCAGAGAGTGGAGAGAAGTATGTGAATGAGTTTATGTTTGCTGGTAAGATGTGTTTGACAGATTGTGGTGTGGAAAATTGTGCAGTGAGGTTTGTAATTTTATTAATGAAGAATGTGCCAAAGTCGTCAGCTGTTAGAGTTGATGAAGGAGGGGGAGGAGGAGGACAAAGGAGGGAGGAAAATGTTTTAAAGAGCATGCGAGAGTTAGGCAAATTGTTAATTTTGTCATGATAGTATGTGCTTTTAGCAATGGAGACATTAGCAGAGAAGTCAGAGGAGTGATCGATAAAAATTAAGGTCAGTAGGATTTTGTGATTTGCGCCATACCCTTTCTGAGTTTAGAACGATGTTCGCGGAGAACGACAGATAGCCAAGGGGCAGAAGGAGTGGTACAGGCTGGCCTGGAAGATAAGGGGCAGAAAGTAGCAAAACAAGACATCAGAGTGGAACAGAAAGTGTCAGTAGCACTGTTAGCATAACAGATAACTGTTTAAGGGGAGGAAGCGAAAATGAAACCATAGCAGATAGCCGGGAGGGTGAGAGCGAGCGTAAGTTACGTCGATAAGTGACATGTGGAGGGGTATTTGATGTGTCAGGAATCATGTTGAGGTTAAGAGTGAGGAAGAAGTGGTCCGAGGTGTGCAGTGGAGTAACCAGCACATGATCAGTGGAGCAGTGTCGTGTGTAAATAAGGTCCAGTTGGTTGCCTGATTTGTGAGTAGCCGTAGTTAACACTCTCTTGAGATCAAAAGAGGCAAGTAGAGTGTGGAAGTCTGCAGCCCGAGGTTTATCTAGGTGGATGTTAAAGTCTCCAAGTATAACTAAGGGTGTACCATCCTCAGGAAAGGTTGAGAGCAACAAATCTAATTCTTCCACAAAGTTAACTAGTGGTCCTGGAGGACGATAAACAACTACAAAATGGATTTTTAGAGGGTAGGTAATAGTAACCGAATGTGATTCAAAGGAGCTGTTTATACTCGGAGATGATAAATTACATATTAACATATATTGAAATAGAAAACAGTTAATTTAAATTGCAACAATATGTCACAATATTAGTGTTTTACTGTATTTTTGATCAAATGAATGAAGCCTTGGTGAGCTTAAAAATTTCTGAAAAAGATGGAAGATTTCTTCACTCATACTGTGCTATTTAAATGAATGGAAATGCCAATGAATCTCTCCAGATATTATAGAGCTGATTCTTAGAAACTAGCTGCCATGCTTCAAAAAACTTCTTTAAGATAAATTTCTTGCAGGGCTCTGAGCTCATTTGGACTGAGCTGGCGCAGTAGCTGAGACCAGCTGAAACTGCAGGTCCCTGTTGACCATAGACTTCTTTTTGCCAGAAGCGCAGGTATGCATTTTTAAGAGGTGCTTCGTGAGTTCATAGCTATGAAGGCAAAATGAAGTAATGCTGAAACTCAATGTACTTGTAAGTTACCACAAGCAATGGCTTTTTTCTGTAATGTGATAGTATAGTACCTGGTGTGTGTTTGGAGAGAAAAAGTGACATTGCCTATTATTTCAGCATCGGAAAACATGCCACAACATGCAGGTTTTGCCATCGCTCTGTGACACTTGAGCTTCAGAAACCCAGAAACCTGTGCATTAGCATGCATAACGCAAAGAGTGCGGGGAGGGGGGGGGGTTGAAGATGAGCTTTTGCTTTGATAGCTGTCAGATGTGGCACATCCTACAGTGACGAAATCCCATAAACATGCATGTTTTGTTAAAGTTAATGAATAGTTGCGTGGTGTGGTGTGGAGTGTGGACAGACATTCATTAGAGGTTTCAGAATCTAAAGGGGAAAAATCATGATTTGCATTTAAATACAGCACGTTTGAAACATGTCTCTGTGCATGCTGAGCATTTATTGAGAAGAAAAACAGCATGAGCTTTACTGAACAGTGGGGTTCAAAAACCTGACACCGCTTTGAACATCTGGGATTTTGCCCTTTAGATCCTGAGAGGTTTAGGACCAATTTAGGACAAAGAAATGTTCAAATGAAGAGTTAAAATTAAGATACAAAAGTATAATAAAAGGAACCTAAACTTTTATTAAATCATTTTATTAAAATGTTAAATTGTATTAAATAATTACAACGAATAAGTAAGTAAAATGAATACCAAATTTATAAAACATAATAAATGCAATATATATATATATATATATATAATGAATACACTATTAAAGATTCTGCACTACATCATTAATGCACTATTTCTAGGTCATTTAATAAGTAATTATGTGACGGTCAGATGTTCTTCCTTCCATTAAAGCAGGGGGTTTTGATCTTTTGCCATGGACTCCCAAATATGATCATCCTCATGCGAGGGACCCCATCCTAAAAATTTAAATTCCAATTAATATTATGAAAAATAAATATGTGCAAAATAAAATTTGTCCAACAATGTGATTTGTCACAAAATGTACAATAGTACTGTTACGTGTATTTGTTTAAATCAAAATGTATTCACATTTATTCATTAATTTATTTTAATAAATTGTTATTAATTAATTTATTATTTGGTTCATTATTGTTGTTTTGTTTATTGATTTACTTATTTAGTATTTATTTAATACATAAGTACAATTTACATACTTTTATCAATTTCTTTAATCAAATGTATATTAATTAAATTAAATGGTATTTATTTAAATTAATCGTTTTTATTTAGATATTTATTATGTTACCTATTTGATTTATTTTAATACATTGATTTAGTTTAATCTAATGTATGAAATTTATTTATTTTAATCCTTTTTTTATTAAATGCATTTGCTTATTTGTATATATGTATATTTATTCATGTTATCTTTTTATTATCTGTTTATTGTTACTTTTTTGTTTTGTTTTGTGTTTAAAATGCTTTTCTCTAAATTGCCCATGGACTATCTGGATTGAAAACCCCTGCATTAAAGCACAAGATGTTTTGGGGTCACTCTTAAATCAGGGACATGGCAAATACTGAGAGATTCTGACATTTATGTCACTTTTTCAATTCAACTTCAATTACTTCACTTGTCACACTGGTAATATCGTTTGCCACAAAAAGCACTGAATCAAATTAGAAGCAAATAAAGGTTATATAAGTGACACCTCTCAAAATCTCACTTCAGTTTTTTCTCAAAGACACTTGATCTCCCAAAGGAACTTCATCAGAAAAGTTCATGCCGTACTCCCTCTTCTCAGATCTCACTTCACCGGTATAGCGAGAGCAACAAGCTAGTTTTAGATCAGAGAGGCAGACATCAACTGAATGTGTCAAAGATGAAAGATGGCTCATGCTGCACCTGCACTCTATCAGCCATCTCACTTTCAGACTTCTACACCATCTTTTACACATTTTAACAGAGAGTAGTAGCAAGCAAGAAGGCTAATAGACCTTATTTTGATACTAAAACCATACATATGACAGCTAATACTGCCTCTCCACACAACCAATACTTATCTCGTAAATCTTCAAGCAATTAAGTTCAACCATCAAGTGAAATTGAACTGTATCACATGTCAAGTCAGATGAACTGTTTAGCGGTAATAAAAAAGCCTAAGAATCAGGGAACAAAGACTTGATTTAAACCAGTCCACACCTCAGAAGCAAAACTCAAAGACTATTTAAATACAGCTTTTCAAACGAGTTATTCTAAGTCAAAAGGGATCAGAAAATACATCTGACATCAAATGCAGAATTCAAAAAAGAATAGTGCAAAGAGCTTGCAAAAACTAATTCTTATGATTTTCAAGACGCTCTGAGACTATAAGATCACAGTAACAACATGAGAAAATATATATTGGGATCTGTTGTACTGAACCATTTAGTTTGTGAAGGCCTACAAAACTCTTACCAATACCTGTAGAAATAAACAAATAATGTTCACTGTCAAACCTTGCCGAAGTTGATCTGATCTGCATTCAAAACATCACAAAACACATGAATAGCTTACATTTGTGCCTTTTTTGCACCTGATTGTGCACCTGTGGTGCTCATGCACTATAACTGCATGCCTCTTATGTAACAGGTGTCTTTGGTTTTCGTGTCTTTGGCGGGTGATAATGAGTAGAGTTGAGTGTGAAAAAGCAGCACTTGCCCATTTCTCCAGCGAGTGTGAAGAATCAAAGCTTTTGATGCTTTGTGTCTGTCTTTGATACTTTGGGTTGTTAGGGATTTATGAAGTTAGAAACAGCTCTGAAGGGAAATACAGCCCAAATATAATGAGGACAGCAAACCGGTTATGAATATCTAGGACTCATTATATTCAGATGGTGGAAATGACTTTGAGTATTCACTCGTTGAGGTTTTTTTTCATTTTTTTTCAGAGCAGAGCACTTGTGTTAAGAGGCTGGCTCTTACTGAAAGAGCCATTAGCTCGAGATGAAAAGATATTTACATATTTCCATCGTAATAAATGTGAAAGCATGAATAATGGCTATGTGACTGTAGCTAATCCTGGTGTACGGAGATTCAAGTTTTGAATTCAACTTGAATGAGAATGAGGTTATGTGGTAATTAAGAAAATCAAATTCATTTTTTCAGCATACTTTGTTTATATCACTAATATGCGTATCTGACCTATGATGAACAAGCATGCACAAATAAATGTTGTTTATTAAAGTTTATGATTAAATGTACCGGTAGTCCTAAAAACAACTTCATCTGTCTTGCAACACATACACACACTCACTAAGGAATATCATTAAGATGAACAAAATAGAACAGAAAATCAAGAGAATAGAATTCAAGAGAACAACAAAAAAACAGGACAACAGCATAACATACTAGAGTTTACCAATGTAGAAAATAACAGAATAAAACAACACAGAAGATTAGAATAGAATAGAATAGAATAGGTCAACAAAAGAACAGGAAAACAGCATAAAATAACAGAATTAGTCAATATAGAAAATAACAGATTAACCAACAGAAGAATAGCATAGAATAGAGTAGAATAGAATAGAATAGGTCAACAAAAGAATGGGAAAACAACATAATATAACAGAATTATTCAATATAGAATATAATGGAATAAACCAACACAGAAGAATAGAATAGAATAGAATAGAATAGAATAGAATAGAAGAACAGGGACAGCAGCATAACATAACAGAATTAGTCAATATAGAAAATGACAGTATAACCAACACAGAAGAATAGAATAGAATAGAATAGAATAGAATAGAATAGAATAGAATATACGTCAACAAAAGAACGGGAAAACAGCATAATATAACAGAATTATTAAATATAGAATATAACGGAATAAACCAACACAGAAGAATAGAATAGAATAGAATAGAATAGAATAGAATGCAGCAACGATTATCTTAACCATACGATCACTATTTAAACCACAAGATCACTGACAGGACTGAACTGAACAAATGATCCGATCGGAGTCTCCAACGTCACATACGACTTAGAAAAGTGTGTAAAACCTTTCAGAGTCTCTGCATCCAGTAATGAGCGAGGCTGAATTCATAATGCCAGAATATGAAAACCATTAACCATGAAACGAAGACGCTAAATGTTTCGGTAAGTTCCCTTCATGAACACGCATTTGTGAAACTCTGCTCAGGCGCATCTTACCGTGTGTCTCCGTGACAGTAGCTCGACACGGTGCTCTCAGATGCACGGTTCTCTTCTGCGCAGGAGTAACTGGTGGCTTGAGGAGCTGAGGTTTATCAACCAGACCTGAGGCGCAAGAAGGAGGTGCCTTCAGATATCGAGCACTCGTTCGCACGTCTGTTGACATTGACTACTTCCTTATTGTTTGGGGTTCCAGAGACCGATATGCTATAAATAATAATAATCATTGAACAATGACCCAATTATATTCCCTTCAAAATCTTTTTTCCAAATTAAAACCCACACTGAAACTGCTGCCCTCGATCACATGTATCACACAATGTTCTGTTAAATAAGATGATTGTTGTCAAAAAATAGTGTTTTTGAAGAAATAAACATATTGAAAAATACAATGAAACATATCGTTTGTATATATATTCGTGTTTGTTTTTCTTATGCCTGAGATCTTTGATTTCACGTGGGATTTTTGGAACATTTTGAAGCCTATCTATTTAATACCAATTCTCATAAAATTAAGAAATGTCAAGTGTCATCCATGCTTCAATGTTAATGGTGAATTTTAAACAGATAGTCCAACCAAAAATGAAATTATGTCATGTGATATTCACCCTCACGTTGCATTTCTTGTGCATTCAATGGAAGTCAAAACTGAAACTGTTTGGTTACGAACATAAAATAAAAAAACATGTTAATTTGTGTTCCAGAGAACAAACAGTTATACTGGTTTGGAACAACATTAGGTTGTATAACATGTACATTTTGGGATGAACTATCCCTTAACAGGGGCTGAGGTCTCCAACAAAAATCATCACTTGATAATAAAAACAAAAGTAATGTTCTCGAGACATTATTGCTCTCCAAATGTTTCAAAAAACTCATTAGAAACATTTGCCAATTAAATGTTGCTATATATACTTATACTACAGAAAGTCATATTGAATCTCCAAATTTTCAGGAATCGATTGGCCAACTATATATACTTATACTACAGGGCCGTGAATCCGTGAATCGCGGGCATATTGGCAGGGAAACGCAAGGCGAAGTAGTTCCAGGCAGCTCGCGGGCAATTATTTCCAGAAACCATATCACTTCGCAAGGCGAAGTCATTTCTGTTATTTCTCTTTGAGAAAAAAACCAAAACCCACAACGACTTCCATATCACTTCGCCAAACACATCAGTAAACAAAAGATAAAATCAATAAATCTTGCCCATGTTTTTTGCAGAAAAATAACCAAAACCCACAACGATTATGTACAAAAACACATTTAAACAGTAAACAAAAGGATAAAATCAATCTCTCTCCCTCAAATCTTGCCCATGTTTTTCCACAAAATTATGTTTTTTTATTATTAAAATCACAATGTAGTTAGCCCTCTCCTGCTCTCGGTCTCTCTCCCTCACCAGACACACATATAGTTTGCATGGGGGTAAAAGGTGTGACGATTATAGGGGCCTACGGCTGTCTGAACACCCCCTGGCGAAACCGACTAATGTATCCAGCCTAAAAGACATCATGACAGTGGGGTAAAAGTTGTGACGATTATAGGGGCGGGCCACTGCTGCGCGTCGTCAGGGGAGACCCCCTGCGATTTCATTTGCAACCGACTTTCCCAGCCTAAAAGACAATCAGCCTTGCCACAGCTTTAACGGGCCACTGCGGCGCGTCAAAAAAAGTCACGAACATTAAAGCATTCATTTGCAAAAGATTTTTTCAGCTGCCAATTTAGAAACATTCAAAAAAAGTTTAAAGCATTCAAACAAAAGCTCGCGCGCCGTGTTTCGGTGCAGCTGACCAGCTCGCGCGCCGTGTTTCGTGCACAGCAAGACCGAACTGCAGAGAGCCGCATCTCCTTCGCGTCCTCCTGCACCTGACAGCAAGACCGAACTACAAATCGCAGTTTAACACACGCAAAACAGAGAAATCCTCCTTCACCTGTAACAAATACAAATCGCAGTCCAACTCAGCAAACAAGAAATTAGCGTGGTGTTCTGTGCGCACAGAGGGCGCGCGCAGAAGACACGTCTCAACTCAGCACCAGCGCGTGTTGTTCTTGTGCGCACGAGGGCGCGCGCAGAGAGACACGTGCTCTTGACATCAACACTGCTCTTGAAATCATTTATTTTAACAAGTATCAACCACAAAAATTATTCAACACAATATAATTTTCTTTATCTTTTTTATAGTGGGTGCATATACACTATAGTTTTTGTATTAAGTGAGTATGGCAAAATAAAGTAAAATGGACGTAATTTTTTCAAAAATTAGTTAATTTATGTAAGTGAGTAATGGCTTGTAAAATGTGACATACAGTGGACTACCAGTAAAATTGATAAAAAATTATTCAGACACTTTGACCTGACCATGTTTTGCTTACATGTTTTTTCTTTAATTGCTAATGCAACCTTGTTTACAGACTGAACAAATCAAGCATTGCTTGGTAATTGTTCGACAAAGTATTGATAGTTGTGTAAATATTGTCATACTAACAGTTGTCAGAATTTTTGGTTGATTGTAATCCATAACATACCTTTCTATCAAAGTTAAAATTGTCAAGATGAATTTGTTCTGACACAGTTTAACTCTGAGTTCTTGTCATATTTTATATCCATTTCTAAACTATAGCAAATGATCTGTGATAATGTGAGAAATGTTGAAGGTGTCTGAATACATTTTTGTTTAACTGTATATTGAATTTTTACAGTGAAGGCCATGCAGTGCTATTTTACATTTAATTATTCGTTTTCTGTACCTGGACACTTAAACCTCAAAAAACTTAAACATTGTGTAAATAGCACAAATAAATAATCAGAATGAACATACAAATACAACTATTTCAAACAGAGCCCACAGGTACAACTTGCCCGGTAAACCCCAGCTGTATGGCCCCGGTTAGCACTACTCTGATGATTTTATCAGTAACATAGTTTAAGAACTTAAAAACTACTTGACTTCTCACAAGCGATGTTAGCAACAACCCCACTTTGATTTTTCCCCCCCCCCCCCCTCCCAGCGCTGTTCGTGAATGAAAATGAACTTAAAGTCTCACTATAGACATTGCTGCCGATCAATGACTCCCAGAAAGTAACATTCTCTCTCTCTCTCTCTCTCTCTCTCTCTCTCTCATCTCTCTTCTCTCTCATCTCTCTCTCTCACTCTCTCACCTCTCTCTCTCTCTCTCTCTCTCTCTCTCTCTCTCTCTTTGTCTCATAACTTAGTTATTAACTGCATTAGTCTGCTATCAACAGCTCAAGCCTCCGTTACGGTTTAAAATGATGTTTTGGAATTAGCAAATGAGAGGCGTTAGATGAGAGTGTCTGGGAAGAAATAACTGTGTCTGTTTGTGTGTCTCACAATAGTGTCGAATGTTGGTTGTGTTGTGTGTGTGGTGGTGTTGTGTGTGTGTTGTGTGTGGGTGTGTGTGTGTTGTGTGTGTGTGTGTGTGTGTGTGGTGTGTGTGTGTGTGTGTGTGGGTGGGTGTGTGTGTGTGGGGTGTGTGTGGGTGGTGGTGTGTGTGTGTGTGTGTGTGTGTGTGTGTGTGTGTGTGAGAAGGTGAAAAACCAAACGGAATGTGGTGGGGTGTGGGGGTGTGTGGGGTGTGTGGTGTGGGGTGTGTGTGTGGTGTGTGTGTGGGTGTGTGTGTGTGTGTGTGTGGGTGTGTGGGTTGTGTGGGTCCTTGTCTGAATATATCATCTGATGTCGGTTGTGGTCTGTGGCGGTGTGTGTCGTGTGTGTGTGTGTGTGTGTGGGCATGTTTATGTGGTTTATGAGAACACACATTTGTATAATGGACATGGGTATGACATAGGTATTACAAGGAGAAGGTTATTTAAGAGGACTTTTCAGTGTCCCCAAATATTTAAAACGTAATAAATCATACAGAGTGTTTTTTTGGGGGAAAATAGAAAATGCACCGTCTCCTGTGAGGGCTAAGTTTATGTAGGGTAGGTGTAGGCAATAGCACATAACGTGTACAGTAATAAAAAACCATTACGAGTGGAAAGTCCCATAAACCATAAAAACCAACATGTGTGTGTGTGTGTGTGTGTGTGTGTGTGTGTGTGTGTGTGTGTGTGTGTGTGTGTGTGTGTGTGTGTGTGTGTGTGTGTGTGTGTGTGTGTGTGTGTGTGTGTGTGTGTGTGTGTGTGTGTGTGTGTGTGTGTGTGTTTGTGTGTGTGTGTGTGTGTGTGTGTGTGTGTGTGGTCTCTGCGTTGCGTGGGCGTGTGTGTGTTCTTTTTGGATGTGGTCAATAAATATATTGGATTTTAATTAAATGTTTTGAAAAGTATCTAGGCCTATGTTGTTTGAGAGGAATAATCAAACTGACAGTTATGTAACAGATATCAATAATGGGTTCAGTGAACTTTAAAAGCACTGTGTGCAAACATAATTTGTTTTTTTAATGGTTGGCTTTAATGGTTGATTTTATGACAGCTAGTCATTTATACTAAGAATAGTAGATGGCTTCATAATTGGCAAAGTTGTGCATTTTTCACAACTCAGACAATCTCACAACAAGCATATAATGTATAGCAGACCTATAAACAACCACATTAAGACACAATTAATCTTAAGACATGAAGGAAATGTAATGCTTATAGAGCTGGTGTGTCATTAAACACACACTGTGTTTTCTGGAACAATCCATATTACTCTAATAGAGCTTCTTCTTGTTCAAATGTTTAATCAATCCTGCAGGTTTTATCACGACCTACCTGGGGCTTCCTGGTGCTCTTGGAATTGACATTTCCAACTGTTGTTTTTCCATTCACAGACCACTACTCAGAATGCTCTCTTCAAATCTTTATACTTCTGATTTCCGGCCTACAAATGTGAGAGACCGTGACGCTGGTTTGAATGCGTTTGAGGCTGCAGATGTGGATTCATAACTTGAAGTTGTTACATGGTGGTAATGTTCCTCTAAGCCACAGGACAAAGCTTTATTTTTCCAAGTTGGTCATATATTAACCTCTTTTGTGGGTCAAAGACAAAAATAGTCCTATGCCCAATTTTCTATCCAAATAAAAGAGAATGATGGCTTATAAGTATGTTTGCAAGTCTCTAACCCCAATCCTAACCTGGTTGTATAACAGGAACATTGTTTTTGGACCAAAATGATGTAGATTCTGCTTGGTGAAATCAATGTAAACCCAGGATGCTCACAGTTCTGATATCAGGTGTATTCATCAATAAACGTGCTGCTGCACTAGCGAAAAAAAAAACATGAATATTCATTCATCAAACCAACGAATATTTGCCAAGCAATGGATAAATATGGCTGTATCTTTAGGCAGTAATCCAATGCAAATCAGAAGTTTCTGCCATAATCGTCATAATAATGAACACTTAAGACAAATTCTACTAAAACATTTTAATTTCATTTTCATATATATTTTTTTGGGACAAATTACTATGGCAATGTTTTGTTGCAAGGAAGTATCTATGGCATTTATGGTTATTTTTACAATATTTACCATCTCTTCATTCTAGAGAAACAGATAGTTAATCTTTAGAAAATTGTGAATAACCACATCGGTGTGGAACAAATTCTTTCTGCCATAATATTAGAAATTGGACTGCTCAGTCAAGGACACTGCATTCTTTCCCCCTCACAGCTTGTCGTTCAGAAGGTGAGCAGTTAATTAACTATTTCATTATGTACATTAACCTTGACGCACGTCACATTTGTCAAAAAAAGGTCCTTTAAAGCACTCCACACATACAAAATAACTTCCACATCTCTTCCTCAGCCTACATTTGTTGCTTCCTAAATTGGCCGCTGTGTATGAAATGAGGCTTATCCAGAACCGTCTGTGTGGCGCAGTGGGGGAGTGTTCACGTGGTCCCCACGAGAACGGGATGTTAGCGTAGTGCAACACCTCTCTGTGAGTCAGGCTGGAGCGATACCAAAGAGCAGCTAGAATCTACCTCTCAGACGATGCAGTGCACACCTGGGCCAAAACCCCCACAGAGAGACACACGTCACTCAGTATTCACAATTATGACTGACTGACATTTGTTTTTTAGTCCCACTTTATATTAGGTGGCCTTAAATACTAAGTACAGTGTACTTATTGTATTAAACAATGCATTGCAAAACACCTTTGCTGCTATTGAGGTGGGATACGGGTAACAGCTTTGGTGGTATGGGTAGGTTTAAGGGTGGGTTAAGGTGTGACGGTGGGTCAACAGTGTGATTATATAGGTATTTACAGAATAATTACAGATTTAATTACATGCAGGTATTTAAAAAAATAAGTACAGTGTAAAAACATGTACGTACACAATGAGTGCATTGTTTAAAATGATAAATTAAATGTAAGGCCAAATGAATGGGACCTTTTTTTTAAGAAATTATTCTTCAGTCATTACATTTGTTCCTAGCAGAATCCTAAATATGTGGTTATATTTTGGTGCTTTATTGGTAGTCCATTTTAGAAAATTTGACCAGAGAACTTGGTTCCTGTAAAAATCAAATGTCAAGCAACTACTCAGAACATCCTGGCAACCACACAATGATACCCTGGCAACACCATGGCAACAGTTTTTGCACAGACAGGCACCACTCACATCTTCTTCTGAAAAACATTCCAGAGGACAAAATAGAAGCATAAATTAAATTGTGACTGAGTTTTCAGTTATAGTTTATTGTCATTATCTGTCTCTGCTTCTGTCAAATCTAAACGAAATGGGAGTTGTATTGGATTATTGGATGAGTTATTTCACCGTAGAGCCATAATTGCAAGCTTCAGTTCAATCTGCTCATTCTGCACATAATCCGACAGAGCGAAATGAGAAGAAGAGAGTGTGAGAATGTGTTTCACAGTGTGAGTGTGTGTGTGGATGTGTGAACGAGTGCAAGTGTGTGGCGCTGCGAGGTTTCCTGAAGGTGAGAGGCGTGATAGACAGTTTTGTGGGGGCTGGATCAGATCTCATCAGAACATCTGAGGAAGGAACAACTAAAATATATTTTCATTTTGTGTGTGTGTGTGTGTGTGTGTGTGTGTGTGTGTGTGTGTGTGTGTGTGTGTGTGTGTGTGTGTGTGTGTGTGTGTGTCTGTGTGTCTGTGTGTCTGTCAGTGTGTGTGTTTGTGTTTGTGTGTGTGTGCGTGTGTGTGTGTGTGTGTGTGTGTGTGTGTGTTGTGTGTGTGTGTGTGTGTGCGCGTGTGTGTGTGTGTGTGTGTGTGTTTAACCAATGGTTAAAGTGGATGAGTCAATTTGCCCACCCCCCCCCCCCCCCCCCCCCCCCCTTGGCGTGATAGATCCTATCCCAGTACAGGGCTACGCAGATGATGTCCTGATGGTCTCCAGAGAAGAGTGTGTAATTAAGAACATGCTGGCCAGAAGCGATGCTTTTCTGGAATGGTCAGGTCTGGAGATTAAGGACACAAAATGTGCTGTTCTGTATGAGAGGAGGAGTGGAGGGAACAGGTGGTACCGTTCAAAATCTGATAAAGGTCCAGTGTTTAGAGTAGCAACAAAACCCATACGGGTATATTCTCTTCATGAGACATATGCTTATCTTGGACATAAAATTAATATTGCAGGAGAATGGAAAGAGCAAGTAAACATCATCTTGTCAGAGTTTACATCTAAGCTGAACCTGATTGATAAATGCCCACTGCCACTGACTATGAAGCTGGAGGCTATTAGACAGGTGGCACTGTCTAAAGTACAACATCTGTTCTCCAACGTTCACATCCAACAGAAAGTGCTGAGCGAAATGGATAACAAAACAGTGAGTTTAGTGCGAAAGTGGTTTGGACTTAACACACACAGCACTCGGGATGTTATTTTTCATCCCCAGTGGGAAAAAGGGTTGGGGGTACCAAACGTGATATGGATTTATACCAGCGTGCGGATTTCCCATCTTCTGAACATGCTGAATAATGATGATAAAGACGTTAGGGAGTTAGCTCGATCCTCCCTGTTCTTGGATCTAAGGAGACGCAAGGTGCCGCTGGGCAGGGAGTCAGAGCCCCAGTTCCTTGGCTTCAAAAGGAAACCCAGCGGGAAACTGGACACTCATTCTGCTGGCTTTGGTGTCTGGTCAGATTGGCCGGACCTGAATGACCTCTGCGTTCGAACTGGAGTATCACTGGAGTGGGTGAGGTCTGACTCTGAGAGTGTGAGAGTCTCGGAGGATATCATCACTGACCCCCTGACCTATGTCAGAGCAACAGCCACATACGGTGGTGATAGCCACCCGCTAACATCTGCAGGAGCCCGGCGAACTCTCTTCGATCTACATCAATACCAACACAAACAACACTGGACTGAAACTTCAGGGAAAACTTGCATGTCTTTCCTCTGCTGATCATTCTGTTTCACATTCATATCTGAAGAATACTGCACTCAGTGAGGACATTGGTATTTTCACAGTAAAAGCCAGACTACAAGTTCTCCCTACTAGACTCAACCTTTCTATCTGGTTTCCTACAACTCAGGTCCCTCATTGTTTGCATCACACTACAGAACAGATCACTGAAACACTGCCACACATCTTGAATGGCTGCCATGCTTACAAGGGAATGTACATAGCACGCCACGACAGAATAGTGGACCTGGTAGTGAAGGACATATCAAATAATTGATCACCTTTAGTAAGAGTATACAAACATTCTAATGTAAAACCCTCTATGTTTCAGTATCTCAATAATAATTCTGAAATGTTTTCTGAACTGTCTGCTAATACACCTGATGTTGTTGTGATTAATGAGGAGTGTAGAGAGGTGTTTGTTTTGGAGATAGCATGCACCTTTGATTCTAGTATGGAAAAGCTTTTATGACCAAAGTCATTAAATACCAACCACTCCTAAATATTATTTCAGAGATAGGTTATCAGGGCCGATTACTTGTTTTCATATTTGGCAGTTTAGGACACACACACAGGCTGGTTGTAAGAGGCCTTCAACAATTTGTGATGCCCAAAAAGAGTGTGTGTGTGTGTTGTGTGTGTGTGTGTGTGGTCTGTGTGTGTGGTGTGTGTGTGTTGTGTGGTGTGTGTGTGTGTGTGTTTGTGTGTGTGTGTGTGTGTGTGTGTGTGGTGTGTGTGTGTGTGTGTGTGTGTGTGCGAGAAACTGGTATATATGGTTTATGAGGACACAAATGTATTAATAACATGGGTATTACAACATAAAGGTGGGTTTATGAGGACACTGCCTATGTCCCCGTAAATCAAAAGGCTTTAAAAAATATACTAAATGGTATTTTTTAAAAATCTAATAAAAATGCACAAGTCTCCTGGGAGGGCTAAGTTTAGGTGTAGTGCCAATAGCACATACAATTTGTACAGTATAAAAAACTATTACGCCTATGGAGGAGTCCCCGTAAACCACATATGCCAGACTGTGTGTGTGTGTGTGTGTGTGTGTGTGTTGTGTGTGTGTGTGTGTGTGTGTGCTGTGTGTGTGTGTGATGTGTGTGTGTGTGTGTGTGTGTGGTGTGTGTGTGTGTGTGTGTGTTGTGTGTGTGTGTGTGTGTGTGTGTGTGTGAGCTGGTATTTATGTGACGTCATGGGGACCAAATGTCCTCACAAAGTGATAGTAATACCAGTATATCTGTGTACCTTGTGGGGACATTTTTTTGGTCCCCATGAGGAAGTGTGTAAGCTTAGAATCATGTGTTTTTTGAAAATCTAAAAATGCAGAATGTCTCCTGTGAGGCTAGTTTAGGTGTGGAGGGTAGGTGGTGGGCAATAGCACATACAGTGTACAGTAATAAAAAACCATTACGCCTATGTGTTCACCATAATACATGAACCCAACGTGTGTGGCGTGTGTGTGTGTGTGTGTGTGTGATTGTGTGTGTGTGTGTGTGTGTGTGTGTGTGTGTGTGTGTGTGTGTGTGTGTGTGTGTCGTGTGTGTGTGTTGTGTGGTGTGTGTGTGTGTGTGTGTGTGTTGTGTGTGTGTGTGTGTGTGTGTTGTGTGAGTGTGTGTGTGTGTGGAGAGGTGTCTTAGTTTGTCAAAAAATCATGCAAAAGGAACTTTTTCTACAATACAAATAATATTATAACTTTTAATTTTTTTAGTACAATATTTTTGAATGTTTACATTTACATACATAACAAATTCAATGAAGAGCCAAGTGATATATTTAGATTCTGTACATGTTTCCACTTTAAAATAAAATAAAACAAGCAATTGTAAGATAAAATAAAAAAAAAACACACACACACACAAAAAAAAGCAAATCACATTTGAAAATATGTATCGTCACTTAAGGGAAGTACATCGCTATTGTGTATCCATACTAAACATCTGCACAACTGTGAGAAAGTCACAAATACTAAAATAAATGTCATTATTAGAAGAAATGTGTTGCAATCCTGGTATATAAAGACATATTGTAAGATATAATGTCCAAATTACAAAAAATAAAGTTCAAATTTTAAGAATTAAAAGATTTATGGGAAATTACATTACAGTTGTGAAATATGAAGACACAATTTTAAGATATAACATCTGAATTACAATAAATAAAGTTACAATAAAACATCAAGTCAAATAAAAGTCAGTTTAAGCAGACTAAACAATTGGAGAAGGCTGGCATGCGTCATCAGAGAGAATAAAGTAACAAAGTCATGTTCAAGACAGTGTGAGATATAAAGTCACATTACAAAAACAATAGTCATAATTATGAGATATAGTTGCAATTTTGAAATATACAGTGGTTTTCAAGAGAAATAAAGTTTGTGATATAGAAAATCCTAGTTACCTTATTTTACAATGTGTACAATATACCCAATTTATATACGTATTTGTAAAATCCACTTTATGTATTATAAAGTTCATATAGTGGCCGCAAAATATAAATGAGTAATAGTGTATAAGTGAATATAAATTTGTAAACATGCACTGTGTGAACAAACATGCTCGAATAGATCAGAAAGTGTTTCAGCACATAGAGACATTACATATTTAATCATCTATTATCTAAAAGGCCCTTAATCAAGAAATGGCCATGTCAAGTAAAGTCAAGTCAAGTCACCTTTATTTATATAGCGCTTTTAACAATACAAATTGTGACAAAGCAACTGCACAATATCAAAATGGGAAAATAGTGTCAATAATGTAAAATGACAAGATTAAACCCAAATTTTCAGTTAAAGGCATTCAATTGAATTCAGTGATGTTATCGTCCAGTCAGTTCAGTTCAGTTCAGTTTCTGTTCAATCAAGTCGACGATATTGCTGGAAATTAAGTGTCCCCAACTAAGCAAGCCAGAGGCGACAGCGGCAAGGAACGAAAACTCCATTGGTGACAGAACGAGAAAAAAACCTTGGGAGAAACCAGGCTCAGTCGGGGGGCATTTCTCCTCTGGCCAGATGACGCAGCAGTTCAATTCCAACTGCTGCAAAGTCAGATTGGAGGGCTCAACTGGTTCCCGAGGTCTTTTCCTGATGGCTGTCTAGGTGACGGGGTCCTCACTGGGGGTCTGTCTCTGGGACTCATCTAGGTGTCCTGCTCCGTTCAGGGCTGTAGAGGTCGTCTCTAGGTGCTGATCCACCATCTGATCTGGTGAATGCAGTGACCTCGGAATAAGAAAGAAACAGACTAGACTGTGAAAGTCAATGAAAGACTTAACAGCTGTTGGTCAATAAGTTAACAGTCTAACTGACACACAGAGGCTGATGGACTTGCAGCGAGATGGGAATCGGTGACCATTAACTGGTTTTTGCTGTTTCTGTTTAGCACCACCTTGGTCATGACTTGATTTGACATCCTCAGTGGCTCCAAGTATCACAGATACACAAACATGCACATAAATGATTTCAAATGCATTAATTCACATCTACATCTCATTTGATATTTAGAAACAAAAGAGCATTTCTCCTGCACTGTAGCCCCGTGAACACAAACACAGACACATGCATCTTAAAAACAAAATACTCCCCTTTGGGCAATCAACTCTGTGTGGGATATTTTTTTATAATAATAAATGTTACCCAATGCACCCATAAAGGAGGTGGAGTGTTTCGAAAATGTGAATTTGAGCACCTTATGACTATTTTTTTCACATGCTTTATTGTTACATAGTAATACACAGAGCAGTACATTGAAAAGAACATAGTCTGCATTTTTTTTCTTATCCCCACGTTTAACCCCAGTGAATTCAGTGAATCCAAGTCGAAATTAAAACAGTACATAACCTCCCCCCACCCATAAACCCCTCAGGAGGATTGAAAAGAAGCGGCATTATCTTTAATAACACTACATGAGAAATCATAACCGCAGCCATGTAGTACTGTACCTAAATGTAGACATTCACACAACGACCAAACTCAGTCAGAATCTATTGAGGTCAAATAATCAAAGAAATTTGGAACGGGGTTCCAAGTTTTGTAGATTTTCAGTTGAGCCCTGAATGGTGTGCTTCAGTTTTTCTAAAGAAAGGAATGACATGAGATCTTTTAATCAAGAGGTAGTGGGGGTGGAGTTGGACACTTCCAATGTAGCAAAATGCATCTTCTAGCAACCAAGGAAGCAAATGCAATAACATCTGCTTGTTGTTTCGAAAGAGCAGAAGAAAATACAGACACACAAAGATAGCAACCATAGGACATGGAAGGAGAGAAATACGTAAAGCCCTTGAAAGAAAAACCACAAAGAAAGCCCAGTATGAGGCCAGTTTAGGGCAACTGAAAAATGTATGAAGATGGTCAGCTGGAGAAAAGGAGCATCTAATACAACAGTCATCTGTTTCTGGGAACAATTTATGGAGTCTAGCTTGGGTAAAGTGGATTCGGTTCTAAACTTTTAACTGAATCAGATTAAACCGAGCACAAGCAGAAGTAAAATTAACTCTAACAAGGGCCTCGGACCAGAGCTCTTCAGTAAAGCTGAACTCTTTCTCCCATGTTGACTTCAAACATGAGAGAGATGAAGTTCTAGATGAAAGCATCATGAGATAGATAGAAGACATAAGGTTACCACTTATAGGGGCGGACATTAAAACTCTCAAGCGGGGATTTTTCTGGCAATTGAGGGAAACTAGAGAAGTGAGTTCTTACAAAATTATGAAGCTGAAAGTACCTGAATAAGTCGGTTGCATGTAAATTATATTTGGATATAAGGTCACTGAATGTAGCAAAATGATCATCAATAAAAAGATCTGAGAAATAAACAATACCTTTATCACTCCATCTTTTAAAAGTGTGATCAATCATAGATGGCAAAAACAAGTGGTTGTTGCAAATAGGGCTGAATACAGAAAGTGATTCTAACTGAAAATGTTTTCGAAATTCTTTCCAAATATTCAGAGTTGACAGCACAATGGGATTTCTTGTATGACTAGAAGGTTGGACGGACAAAGGAGCAAAGACTAGAGCTGGAAGGGAAGTAGAGGTACAAGTAGCAGCTTCTAGTGTACACCAGATAGACTCTGAAGCATTACACCATAAAGAAATCTTGGAAATATTAGCGGCCCAGTAATAAAATAGAACATTTGGCAGGGCTAAACCACCACCACATTTACGGCGCTGAAGAATAACTTTGCTTACTTTGGGAATCTTACCTGCCCAAATAAAGGAAGAAATTGTTTTATCAAGGCAGTTGAAAAAAGATTTAGCTAGAAAAATATGGAGAGACTGAAAGAGGAATAAAAGACGTGGAAGAACATTCATTTTAATAGTCTCCACTCTCCGAATAGAGAAAGAGGTAGACAATCCCAATGTTTTAAATCAAGTTTAATTTGTTCGACCAAATTAGTGAAATGATTCTTAATGATGAAAATGAAAAGAGTTCAATGAAATGAAAGGGTAGGGCACTTTTAGGTATTTTTCTAGCTGCCTTATTTATGGGGAAACATTCACTTTTTGTAAGATTTAATTTGTAACCAGAGAAAGAGCCAAAGGTGTCAAGCAGGCGCATAACCTCATCAACAGAGCCTACAGGATCCTGGAGATACAGCAGCATATCGTCTGCATATAAAGAGACTCGATGTTCAGCGCCTTCCCTACGGATACCTGATATTAACGGGGAAGATTTTAATGCAATAGAAAGCGGCTCAATTGCCAAAGCAAAAAGAAGAGGGGATAGAGGGCATCCCTGCCTTGTCCCCCGGGAAAGAGGAAAGAAAGACGAATTGTCAAAATTGGTCTTAACACTTGCGATGGGAGCAACGTATAAAAGACGAATCCATGAAATCAAATTGTGCCTGAAGTCAAAATTTTCTAACACATCAAATTAATTATTCAATTCTACGCGGTCAAATGCTTTTTCAGCGTCAAGAGATATAATCATTTCAGGAGCAACAGATAGAGGTGGGTCAAAAATTCTGTTTAACAAACGTCGATATTAGATTACATCTGACGTCCCCTAATGAACCCAGTTTGGTTATCAGATATAATATCAGGCAGACATTAATCCATGAGCCTAGCTAACACCTTTGCTAAAAAAATTTATATCAGCATTCAATAAACTAATGGGTCTGTAACTACTACATAAATTATAAAATATATTATATAATAACTTATACATTTTAATAGAAGAGAGATAGATGCTTGATTTAACAAGACTGGAAGACAGCCCTGTTGAAAAGATTCAGTATACATATCAAACAGTTAGGGGGCTACTTGTGAAGAGAATCTCTTATAAAAATCTAAAGGGAAGCCATCAGGCCCTGGAGCCTTGTTACTCTGCATGAGGCCAACACAAATAATAATTTCATCTAACCTGATAGGTTCCTCCAATGTCTTTGCACTGTTTGTGTCCACAGTAGGTATTTTTAAAATATCGAAAAAAGAGTCGGTAGGGGGCTGTGAAGTATAAAGCTTAGAGTAAAAAGTGGAAAAGACAAAATACATTTTTTGAGGATCATACACCAGCTTGTTTGAAGAATTATAAAAAATTTGTGTTATAGCGAGATGTATACTGGTGTTTGAGCTGGGAAGCAAGAAGGCGACCCGCCCTATCCCCATGTTCATAGTAGGTGGCTTTGGATCTTTTAAGTAAATATTCTGCTTTGTTTGTTGAAAGCAAATCAAGTTCAGTTTGTAACTTTAAACGTACAAGAATACAGACTGTCCACCTCTAGAATAGAACGGATAAGCTCTAGCTGCTGTGATGTTCTCTTCTTAACTAAATGGGCAGTATAAGAAATGATCTTGCCACGAATGAAGGCTTTAAACGTTTCCCATAATAGCGACGCAGAAATGGTGTCTGTTTTGTTAGTCTCAATTTAAAAAATCTATATTTTTTGAGCAAAATTCACAGAAATCATTTATAGCTAGAAGCCCTGTGTCAAATTTCCAACCGGGCCGGCTCTTAAAGGCAGGCAAAAAGGCGATGTCTAACACATGTGGGGCATGGTCAGAAATAATAACTATGGCTGAGTAATCAGAGGAAATTACAGAAGAAAGTAGAGCCTTGTCAAGAAAAAAGTAATCAATGCGTGAGTAAACATGGTGTACACTATAAAAGAAAGAGAATAGCTTATCAGATGGATGGAAGAAGCGCCAGGGGTCCACACAGATTATTTGATTCATCAGTGAAACTAAGGACCTGGACATAGCGGAAGACGTAGAAGATTTGGGCACAGATTTATCAAGATTGTTTTCAACGACACAATTAAGGTCCCCCCAAAAAATAAGATGATGAGAGTCAAGATTTGGAATCTTTGAAAAAAGCGTGGACATAAAGTAGGATTATCCCAGTTTGGAGCATAGACGTTAACTAAAATGTTTTTGAAAAATAACTCAACTAACAAGAACAAAGCGATCCTCAGGATCAGAGATTACTTGCTCCATGAGAAAAAATACTCTCTTATGTTTCAAGATAGCTGTACCTCTTGACCTGCTATGAAAACTGGAATGATAAACCTGACCAACGCATGGTTTACATAGTCTAGTATGGTCACTTATATGCAAATGTGTATCCTGGAGAAATACAATATCAGAAGAAAGAATCTTAAGGTGGGAAAAAACTTTGGAATGTTTAATTTGACCACCCAACCCACGAAAATTCCATGTAACAATTCTAATGGAGTGACCAACTCCCCCCTAAAAATGAACAGTAGGCTTGTCTATTCAAACGGTTTCAAAAAGAAAGATTTTGTGAAATTAACTGTTAAGAAAAAGAAAAAGCCAGTTTTTTTTTAAACCTCAACAAGATAAACAAAACAAGTTCTCCTTTGAACACAACCCATGAACATACCGTGAACACAGAGAACAAAAACACAAATTAAATGAAAAAAGACAAATGAAGATACTTCAAAGACTAATTTCGGATACTCATCCATCTAAACATGGCGAGTGGCCAGAAAAACTTTTATCTCAACCGATTACGTAGTGGAGTTGGCTCCAACACCATGAAAAAAAGATTGCTACAAAATACAAAGTAAAACTTTGGATGCTGTGCAAAATGACAATAATCGCTGTAAGTCTGGCAAGAAAGAGGAAAGCAATGATATTAAAAAATATATATTAATAATAATAAAAAGTCTTTCAGATATAAAAAAACTAACTCTGGCTTTGTCCCTCATTACTCCCGGGGGAAAAAATAAGTAAATAAATAGTCTCTGAAATACCTATCTGTCATTATCCAGTAAGTTATCCAGGAAAGTTTTGATCGTAGAACCGTTCTGCAGCCTCGGGAGAGTCGAAATAGTGCTCCGAGCCGTTGTGTGACACACGGCGTCTAGCCGGGTAAATCATGCCAAAACGAACACCACGCTTGTATAACAGACCCTTGACGTTGTTGAACGAGGCTCTCTTTTTAGCCACTGAAGTGTAGAATTTGACTCAATGTCCCATGTATAGAATCTCCTTCGTGGTCCTCACCCAGTTGAGAATGACTTCCTTCTCAATATAATGGTGAAATCATACAATAACCGGATGGGGATATTGGCCTTGGTGAGGTTTAGGTCTCAAGCTGCAATGCGCTCTGTCAAGCTCTGGTGGAGCAGAAAGGACGTCACCGAAAAATCAGCAAAATCACCAAAAAGTCTGTCATGATCTGCCTGACATCCCTTCCCTCAACATCCTCTGGAAGGCTGAGCACACAGAATATTCTGGCGTTTAGATCACGAAACAAGGTCCTCCATGTTAGCTCTTAAAGCGACATTCTCCTCGGTTACCGCGTCATCGCGCACCTTTACTCATTGGGAACAGGTTGCCGGATCCAAAAATTGCCCATAGAAAAATAACTAACCGCAAATAAGGTGTTATTAAGGAAAAGTCTGGAAAGTATTTCGGAGCACTGACACCACGCGTCTCTCCTCTACATGGCGAAACCGGAAGCCTGCACCTTAAGACTCTTAACAAGAATTGTGTGGACTAATGCACCCTTAACATTTATACAGTCATTTGTACACATCTCACAATATCATAACTTCTACAGCTTTAATCAGTGATGTCATGGTCAGGATATTATATCATAACATGCACAATGTTAATATCAAACCACACCTTACTCGAAATAATTTACTTAAAAAAGTGACTCACCTTCATTAGCTCACCATCATTTAATTCCAAAGCCATATTACTCTCATCGGTTGAGCACAAGGAGATCATTTAATTAATATTCTGTTGGGTGAATTCAATTCTTACTTTAAAGTTTAATAAAACACTCAAGCAAGATCAGTTTTGGTATAAAACAACTTGATATTTAAGCAAATTATTGTAAAAAGTTGCCATTGCTCTCCTGTCTGCTGTCCAGCGGTTTACACTCCAGTCCAGTAGGTGGCAGAAATGTTAATCTGATTATTCGATGTGCCAACGTAAATTAATTTCCGGCACTACTGTAATGGACTGTGAAGCACTGAATGGCAGACAAGAGGAGATTGGCAGCCACCATGGTGGTTTTGTTGCCTCTTTTGTTTCAAAGAGGAAAAATAGTTTTGAGCAACATGAGTTACATCCATTTTTGGCAGAACTATCCCTTTAAGACCACTTAACACACAATCCCTTATAATCCTAATTTCTCTTGAACACTCCCCACATCTGACAATTAATTCATATAAAGTGCTGCAGGGATGACATATGTTTCAAGTTTTAACACGTCTGATTCCATCACCCTCAAATGCAATGTTTTGTTTTTTATAGGTTTTTGGTTAAATGCCTTAAATAAGGTCTGTGGTTCACACAAGCGCAGATATTTTCACATTTTATTCTACGACATAAAATATGTCAATACCCTCTTTTGATATGTTTTAAGCTTTGTCTTGAAAAAGGCGGTTACTAACAAGTGGCTGAATGGGACTACAAAGATTGTCAGGACATTAAACTACATCAAGTGCAGCTCCTATGTCTTTGAATGGGGAATCATCTAATTCTTTAAAGCTGTTCACTAAGCTTACATAAAAATTTCATATTTCAAATCACCAATGAAATCTGACAATAACTGTCTCAATTTTGTTTCTTATGCTCAAAAATAGCATTTAAAAAAGCTTATTTTTCAGGGTAGACGCATGTATGCACAGTCCTAGCACATGTTAACTGTTTCTATAGCAACTGGAGCTTCCAACGATTAGTGGATTTTGGCTCTTTTATTTAGAAGGTGGGACTATTCCACCATAGAGCTTCTAACTCTCACACATTCAGCATGAGACTCACACAATTGACACTGTTTCTCACATTTTCTCATGCAGTCAAAAGCACCCTCAGTTAAAACTGTAATAACAGGATATTGGTGAAACATATTTGGTAAAGGCTCCAGTGCATTTTTGTGTTTGCGCTCTGGAAAGCGTCAAAAGTTTCTATTTACTACGTGTTTTTGTAGCGCTGTGCAATGTAGCTAACCACAGACATACCTATTGATTTCTTGAACACGTGTGATTGGTCACTTCAAGTTAGTCAGAATTCACTCACCTCTAAATGCAGCTTCATTGATTATAATGGAACATTGTGAGATTGCAATAAAAAGTGAAGGAGTGGCACAGGCAGCTTTTTAGTGATTATATGGAAGCACTATTTGCTTGCTTTCTAGGTTAACATAATCCATCCAGAATTTGAATAAAAGTTTTGATTTTCATGCTACTTACAGGACCAATGGCCACATAACCTGTACATGCAGCAAAGTTTCAGGAGTGACAACCCAAACCAACCCAATCAAACCGTCCACCCATTCCACAATGGAAATGATCACTCCAAGTTGAACTCGAAACTTGGCAGGCCTGGCGTTACACCTTCTCCTGTTTATAAGTAATTTGAGTGCACTGTCTGTGTATAACTAAAGTCTTTGTGTTGAAGTGTTGATGTGACTGTGGTGTTGTTCATTTATAGCCTACATTTAGATTTCACTTCCCCTATGAAAATTAACCATGGCTTTATTGTAGTAAAAAGTGTAGTAGCCATGTTTTTTGGTGTATTGATTAGCATTTGCATAGCCATATTTTTACTACAAATACCATGATTAAAGTATGGTTAGTGCAGCAAAACCATGGTTGATTTGTGGTTTCCATGGTTTAACTATGTTTTTTGGTTATATTTATAGTAAAACCAGGGTTCTGGCAATTGTATTTGTGCTTCAAAATTCATGATAAACAAATCATAAACTTTTGTTGTTATTACAGAGTTTATTTTCTGCAATAATTCGATACTAACTAATGGGTCACAAAATACATAATCTCTGTGGCACAATATGGGTTAATAACTAGAAGAAGAATTGTAAACTATTAGTACTTCAAATCAATGTGTTTACCAGTTATGATAATCAATGTAAATAATTCCAACTTGCAGTATATAACAAAAAGTCACAAATAAAGACAGTAAGCCTTCACATTCAGTTTTTACATGGTCGCACCCGCTCTTACATCAAAAATGAGGTGGATAAGGCAAAGTATTTTAACAAAGACTTGTTCCACTTGCTTCACATCTAACCAGACAACAATCTCTCTGAACCTCTTTTTGGAATTAGGCCATTTAAAAGGGATTTTAACTGAAACTCTGAGCAAATAGCCAATATAACAAAATAATTAAAAACTGGAAGAGGGGCTTCACGATATGTGACTCAATTCTCTGTATCTTGATTCTGCCGAATCAATCCCGTCACTGCAAGTACAACTCATTGCGGTGGGAATTAGAATGTCACATTGGGTCATGAACTAGAAGAAAAGAGGTATGTGAGAGAAAGATTGCAGAAAAAGACAGAAGTGCTAATCCGTTAACCCCACCTTTAAACAAGGATCAATACAGCCCAAATAAAAAGCGAAGGAAATCATTTCACACTTTCACACCTACCTTCCACACACACGTACATGTAATGACACACATATATTCACATGGTGCCACCCCTCACACCATTTGAATAGCAATGCAACGGTTTTGAAGAAAGCTGATAATCTACAGAGCAATATTCCAAACAGACAACAAAAAAATAGAAGAATTGCAACCTGAAGCTTTTTTCAGTACGTGATGGGAATGTCATTCTACGTGTACCAACAAATTACATTGATATTATACTTGTAGCAACCCGTTAAGCCTAGTTTAAATCATAATACCTCAACGACCCCTGATCCCGGCATTCAGAGTGTTGAACCCGTTCCCTGTCAGCAAATTCATTTTGACAAGAGCAAGCTGGCTAGTTTCAAAGCCTTCAGGTCACGACATTTCAAGATGTCACACAGAACTGAAGGGTTTATTAAGATTTGTCACTGTGCCCCAGTGGAGGAGGTTTGGCATAATAATATTAAAAGTGAAGCAACTAGCTTTCAAACCATGATTTCAGGCACATTAATGAGACATACATCGCACTTTACAAGAATGATATGCCAGCTTGACATTGGTGGCACTGACTGCCATAAATTAACAGTGGCTCTGGTCCAAATCCGAAGTGAGCTTTATTGCGCCATTGCCCACACAGCTACCTTCGAAACTAAGGCAACATGCTATCTGAAATACGTCTGGTTCTACATCAACAGAACATAAAGTTCCACATGAAGATTCACAGTTAATTACAATAGTTTGACATTAGCATGTTGCTAAGCTTAGCACTTAACCACGTGTTATTTACAATTAAATGAAAACGTATCATGGTTAAAACTTATATTATTAATAATAATAATAATGTTTATTTTATATAGCGCCTTACTACAAACTCATGGCCACTTTACAATATCATAACAGATAAACATGACAGTAGACAGAAAAGCAATGACATGAATCAGATCATCCAGTCAGAGATCAGATAAAACAAGAAAGGAAAATATATGTTTTTAATGATTAAGGGTTTTGAAGTCATGTAATTATGAGAGATCACAAATGTGTTTGGGAATAGAATTCCAGAGTGTGGGGGCAGAGATACAAAATACCTGTCCACCAACAGATGCTAAATTGTGCCATGAAATTCACAGCAGATCAGTATCAGAAGATCATAGTGTGTGAACTGGGGAGTAGGTATGAATGAGATCAGAAATATACATGGGTGAGAGACCATGAAGTGCT
This sequence comes from Ptychobarbus kaznakovi, assembly GCA_027422405.1. Taxonomy (NCBI): domain Eukaryota; kingdom Metazoa; phylum Chordata; class Actinopteri; order Cypriniformes; family Cyprinidae; genus Ptychobarbus; species Ptychobarbus kaznakovi. The sequence goes on from CM049810.1 coordinate 4,627,754, forward strand.
TCAAAGGTGATGAGGAGTATCATTGAATACGAAAATAAATGGGTAGTTAATGAAGTCTGTGTAGAATGGGAGTAATGTGAGAAGATTTCTTTGAAAAAGTGAGAACCCTAGCTGCAGAGTTCTGGATATATTGGAGCGTATTTATTGTTGTGTTTGGTAGACCATAGAAAAGAGAAATAGTAGTCGAGTCGAGAATTAATGAAGGCATGAACCAGTGTCTCAGCATCATTGATATTTAAGAAGGGATGTAAACAAGCAATATTACGGAGGTGAAAGAAGGCATATTTAATGAGAGAAAAAATGTGAGGAAGGAAGAGAGAGGAGTCAAAGATTTTACCCTGGTTTTTAACAGTGGTGGAAGGTCAAACCAAGACTCCAGCAATGTTAACATTGTCGAGACACATTTTGTTTTGGTGAACCAAAAAATAGATCTGTTTTATCAGTGATAATTTACTGGTCATCCAAGCATTTATATCATTGATACAAGCCGATATAGAGTTGGTGGGAAAAGGACAGTTTTGTTGAGACTGGATATAGAGCTGGGTGTCTTCTGCATAGCAATGGAAGTTGAAGCCATGATGATAGATAATGTTACGTAATGGGAGATGATGAAGTGTAATGGCCCAAGAACAGAACCCTGAGGAACACCGTGAGAGACAGAGGCAGTAGTGGACTTAGAGTGGACTTAGCCTGGCGAATAGAAATGTTATGCTGATGGTCAAACAGGTAGGGCAGTTCCAGAAATACCAAGAGTAGAGAGTCGTGAGATGAGAATGCTGAATATTAAATGTATTTAATTGAACTTAAGAGTGCCTGTTTACTCACTTAATTAGAACCTAATTTCATCTTTATATATAATTTTATTATGACTTTTATTGGGCCCCATTTTAACGATCTAAGTGCATGGTCTAAAGTGCATGGCGCAGGTGCACTCAGGGCGTGTCCGAATCCACTTTTGCTAGTTTCAGGACGGGAAAACGGTCGGTGCGCCAAGGGCGCATGGTCTAAACGGGTTGTCCCTATTCTCTTGATGAGTACTGGGTTTTTTTTGGGCATAACGTGCAATAAACCAATCAGAGTCTCATCTCCCATTCCTTTTAATAGCGAGTTGCATTCACTCTGTGGCGGACTCTCTTTTTAAACAGCATAATTTTAAGGTGCACAGACTGAACGTGTCTCCAGAGAGCAAACGGATCTGCTCATGAGCAAATAGGTAGGCTAATTCTGATACACGTAATGACTATCCATTATGACATGTATGACATTTTTATATTTATGTAGCCTACACAATAATATTATTTTACACTGTAATCCTTTAATTTTTTATATTTGGCATGTTTGTGTGCTGCTGCCCTGTGTGTAATAAGTAAAGTGAACGCATGTTGTGGACCCGCCCACAGGCGCATTTTCCTGCGAATGCGCTCTTTAAATAAAAATATTGCGCCATTGACTTTAGAACAGGTTTGAGTTGGTCTATGGCACAGTCTATTTTCAGTTCCTCAAAATAGCAATGCCCAACAGTGTGCCTGAACACACCTCGTTTTCAGACCAGCACACCCATGAGCGCACAAATGGACACAAATACATTTGCTATTTAAATAACTATTTAAATATGGCCTTTTATTGTGGCCAGCCTAAGGCACACCTGTGCAATAATCATGCTGTCTAATCAGCATCTTGATATGCCACACCTGTGAGGAGGATGGATTATCTCGGCAAAGGAGAAGTGCTCACTAACACAGATTTAGACATATTTGTGAACAATATTTGAGAGCAATAGGCCTTTTGTGTACATAGAAAAAGTCTTAGATCTTTGAGTTCAGCTCATGAAAAATGGGGCAAAAACAAAAATGTTGCATTTATAATTTTGTTCAGTATAGGTTTAGTAACAGAGCAAGGGTTTTAAATGTCTGTATCAAGAAAAGGTAGCAGTGAACACTGGAAATTTGAAATCCATTCTCATAGATTTACATGCTTTACGAGCAGTAGTGCGTCACGGAAATTTAGCATTTTTACATGTCCAGTTATCTTTTCCCTCTTCCTCTTGTCTATAAAATATAATATGATAAATATAAAATTTATATAAAATGTCTCTGCTATCCAATTAGTGTAGTACTTATACATAATGAGGTGTGAATCATTTGTGAGAGGTCAACAGTATGAATACTTCCCATTTTAAAATCTATTCAGTCTCCCGAACAACAAAACTACAGTGTGAAACTGTATTCCAGTGTTGCTCACTTACAAAAGAGATGAACCAGTGAGATAATTACAAGTCTAGCTTTCACTCTTAACTATAGCCCAGCTAATGAACCTCTATGTTTAGCTTTTGTGTAGAGTTAAATAGATAGCATGGGCATGGCTGACATTGATTTCATTGTGCACCTATGACATAGTTAAAGCCAGATGCCTAGCAACCATTATGTAAAAAAAGAGGTTTGCTGCTAAAGCACTATTAGCCTACTATTTAATTTCCCTGTCTAATTCAGCCCACACCGTTTGTGCTATGAATATTATCAAATCATGCAAGCTTGATCTCTGTCACAGTGCACACACGGGGAGGATACAGGAACACACAGACGAGGAGTAAAATCAAATAATAGGCTTTAATTTAGATAAACAAGGCTGGGCAGGACAAGGCAAGGCTGACACAGACAGGAACACCGGGGAGTAACGAGTAGACCAGGCAACACAAAACTGAACAGGCAGGAACTTAAATACACTGGCTAATGAGACAAAAACACGGGTGGAACAGACTTAACTAATAATCACATTAAACAAGGACAGGAAACAAACCCTATATGGACACAAGAGGCAGGAACACGTGACACACACAACAGAGGACTGACAATCAGAGGATGTGCACAATTATTTTTCCATGTGATTGGATGATCAATTTTCTGTCAACGAAAATATTTAGAAACAATGTCAAAATCTGTCAACGTGGCGATGTTTCTACAACAACGATATTATGTCCCTTATTGCATATTTCGTGGCAGTTTCAAAGAGAAATGTCCAGTGATTAGCACTCAAACTTGCATTAAATACATGACCATGGCCATGCTTTTATTACATTGGTCCAGGCATGTGTTGCAGCGGTTCAAAACTCAAATACAAGTTGAAAGTGTTGAAAAATAACATTCCCTCTACACCAAACCCAACCATCAGCCTAACCGATAGTGCTAAAAAAAGCAAAAGTGATGTAAAATGGCATTTGTTTATGCAACCGTGCTATTTTACCTTCTTTATACGCGGGTTAAGCTGTTTTGTCAAACCATAGTTTCACGGAATTTATACCCAGCTAACCTACTGCATTAGACCATGTGAAAATACATGTGAAGCTGTATATGTGACACATATCAGTTCAAACGTATCAGTTTTCAAATCTTGCAGCATGTTAAAACTGCTTGGAGGCCATAAAATAATATTGTGCAAAGAATTGTCCGAAAATTAGGCTTTCTTAAAGGAACTTCAGAGTGCAGAAATAAGATCAGTTGCACTAACATTTTAAAAAGAAATCTGTGACATGCAATAATTTAGAACAATAGTATATATGTCAGAATAAAAGCCATAAGGCTCAGGGTTTGAGTGGCTCTGCACCATCACACTTTCTATGCATATTATTTACGTTAGGAGTACATGAGTATGAAAGGAATATTCTACATCTACATTTTAAACTTTTAACACTTAAATGGACTCAAGTAAATAAATTTAACATCTCAAAAATGACATCTCAATTGTCGTTACTTAAGAATTATTTGGTGACAGCTTGGTTGTATCCAGGATTATCTTAAAATGTGCACTTGAGCTCCGTTGCATAGCTTCAGTTAAGCACATAAATCAGTCTAAAAAGCATCAAACACCCTAGAGTGACATTGAAGAACTTCCACACCAACATCCGTAGGTTGGTCTCCAGGACCCTCTGAAAGAAAGATGTACATGCCCACTGTTGTCTGTGCAATTCCAGACTCAGCCTCTGCACTTTCACAATCCTGGAGGATAAACACAGAAAATGAGTGTTCCAATGCCAGTCACAGTGTCATATTCAGACATTTTAAGGGCATATTATTTACAAACTCTGACATTTTGGATATGTAGACTCATTCAAATGTACACTGCCTGGTGTAAAACAAAAGTCACCATTTGGATTTAAATAAGCAAATACGAAAGAGTCTAGAATTGGATAATTTTTGCAGTGATTTATGTTTCCGGCTTGTTGCATGCTCTGCAATAATTATTTTATCCCAAACTGATGCAGTGTGTAGCCTTTCATTTCTTAAACAACCATGTCGCAGGACGTACCAATGTACACATTCCAGCATGAAAATAAAATTAATCAGGCTCAATTTGTGAAGTAGTGGTTCAGTGAGCACGAGGAATCATTTTCATGTAGGAAGTGATCACCAGTCCTTAGCTTAACTCTCCTGAATGTCTTGAGGATGTGCTGGAGCCGACTTTATAGAGTGGCTAGACTCTCCCATTGTCAATACAAGATCCAGGCCAAAAATAAATGCAACTCTTGATGGAAATAAATGTTGTGATGTTGCATAATGTTGTTTAAACAATGCCACAACACAGCACGTTATGAAAGCTAGAGGTGGTCCAATTAAATATTAGAGTGTGCAACTACTTTTTGGACAGGCTAGTCGACTCCAGCACATCCTAAAGACTTTCAATAGGGATTAGGTCAGGACTCTGTGGTGGACAATCTTTCACAGTTGAGCCTGAAGAATCTTGACATCGTTATCCTGGAATATAGACACGAATACGACTTCCGACCTGGTTGTTTGAGAAATAAAAGGCCACACACTGCATCAGTTAGGGCTAAAATAATTGTTACAAAACACACAACATGCCAGAAACATTAATCACTTCAAGTAATGAGTCAATCCTTAAATATCAAGTATTTACTCATTTAAATCCAGACAGCAACCTTTTTCGGCCTGGCAGTATAAAATAAGAATTCAATGTATAGACATATATTGTATGTATAGTTAAAGGAACTTTGCTGCTGTACCATGGGTGCAGCAGGCGCAATGATATTACGCAGCACCTGAAAGTAATCCCCAGCTTTGTAACTAGTTATGATATAGTAGGGGACTACTTTCAGGAGCTGCGTAATATCATTGCGCCTGCTGCACCCATAGTACGGCAGCAAAGTTCCTTTATTATTACGCCGGAATGAGAGTATAGTTCCTAGCCAAATCGGCCTAGAAAAAAAAAAAAATTATATTTTCCGTCGGTCTTAGTACTATGATGTAACTACAGAAGTACTTAGTACTTACTATGATGTAACTACAGAAGAGTCAAGCTTTAAATAGGAAAAATATCGAAACTCTTTGGTTATTTTTTAGCGAGATGCTAACGGTCTAATCCGATTCAATGATCTATGCTAAGCTAAGCTAAAAGTGCTACCGCCAGACCCGGAGATTGGCTGAATGGATTCAAAAACGGTAAAACTCAACCGTTTAACTCTTGGGGAGTTGTAAAATGAGCCTATTTATAAAAAAAAGTGGAGTGTTCTTTTAAACGTTGAGTGCATTTTACAAGAAAACACCATTTCAGTATTTTACTTCGAAATGTCATATTTTTTTAAATGTATTAATCGAACTTTCTTTGTAATTATTTGTACTTAACTTTTAACTTTAGTGATACAATTGACAGAATCTGTAATCTGACACTTTGTTTCATATCACAAGTAATAAAACTTAATGTGATTTATTGTGTTTCATTAAGTTTTGTTCACGCAACAAGTGAAAACAGCATCTATCGATTCTTAGGATTTACAATGAGATCACTGTCACAATGAGAAACGATTAAAATAAAAAACAGATTTCATCCCAGCCCTAATTAGTACCATTAGCTAGCTAGTGAAATAAACTATAGGCCATGCATCGGATAGAAGTGTAATACGATATAAACCGCACTAATAATACATGTATATACAATGAAATCTGTCAAATAATTTACACTGAGTACCGATAAGATATATCTATTTGATTATTTATGAAAAAAATGCAAAATTCAGTTTCACTTTTTCTTTTTTTTTTTTTTTTTTTGCACATGCATTTACGCGTCCACCCGCCACCTACCGACTGGAGGATGGTAATTAAATTTATGCATTTATCTCATTTTCTTAATTTATAATTTCTGTTGTTTCGGAGAAAGCTTTACGTAAACCCTATTCATAAATAACATAAATCTATTTATTGTTCTAAGTTTATATTAATTCTAAGTAATTACATAAATAAAAATGTACATAAATTTTTTTTTAAAATAAATGTTTTGTACCAAGAATAATTTTTTTGAGTATTCCACACACCCTCCAACCTAGTCATCTTACAGGCAAGCTAGTCAACTTCTAGGCATGCTAGGAAACTTCCAGCAGGGTGATGAGGCAGGACACCGCTGCCGGGCCCCCAGGACCGGTGTGACTTGCAGGGTGCCAATTACTTAATCAAAAGAAGTACCTACTTAGAGAGTATGTGATTTCAGACAGGGCCCATCACTTTGTACAGTATGTCCTCAAGTGTGTCTAAAGACTAGTAGACATAGAAGCAGAGCGATACTAGTCAAAAGTCTCAATGTTTGTATTGGCTGCTGAGGCAATCGATTTGGAATATTTTTTAAAAGAACTGTTTTAATAAGTAAGCTATAACACACAATTTTAAAATAACAAATCCATATCATCACCACAGACAATATGCATTGCAGTCAGGCTTTGCATATTGTCAAAGGTTAGCAGCTTTTATGTTCAAAGCCCAAGTTATTCAAATAAATATCCTTAAAAATGAAATTTGAACAACACGTTGCCAGAGATAGCATCCTTTCAGAATAATTGAAGATACGGTTGAGCAGCAGACATTCCTATAAGTACAGATAATCCCAAATCTGTGAGCTGAGAACAGTCCTGTTAAAATATTTCATGTGAAGGTTGAGATAATAAAAACACGCTGGCTTTTGCAGAGAATCTCACGCTGGTTCACAGTTATCGTTAGATATGCAAAGGAGACTCCTCATACATAAACAACATTCTGTTCTGTGCAGCGCAGAGACTTGTGTTTTTGTAAATCAAAGGGAATCTCTGGCTCATAACCTGCACAGAACTCTGTATGAAGGCCCGGGACGCCCATCACTCGCTCTGCCCTCTGGGGAACTGTAAATCAGGCGCTAATGTGAATGTACGCTGTCAGTTTCCACAGAATGTATTTTTTCTCCTAACAAGCCCAACTGGGAAGAATTACACTTCTTTTCCTCTTGTTTTCGCTCCTACTCTTTTCCTCATTGTTCTTATATTCTCATCTGACCCTCATAAAAGGCATTTCTTCTGTTCCTCATACTTCAGACTTTGTGAAGTGTTGTTTTTGGTTATGTTTGACTAGAACCGGTGAAATTATCCTTAAGACTTACTGTGAAAGAGGGACCAGGGTGTATAGATATTTAAGGGTGGGCTTTTTAATGATACTTTTGACAAAAATAAATACAAATAAAACTTACAGCATCTGTGAATAATCAATCAAGTCATCATTGAATACATCATGCACAAGCGTTTGAGGTTGTGTGTTTCCTGCAGTTATGTTCAGATGAGTGAAAGAGACTGATATAATGTGAGTATATTTGAGTCTGATTGGTGTCTGCCAGAGGCAGCAGATGTTGGGTGGATGCCGATGCAGAAAGCTCATTACACCAGTGGGGAATGGAGAATATTGTCATTTCCTAACATTCAACCATCTGCAATTACTTACCACACGACTTCTGAGTTTTCTGACTTTTAAATGGCACACCGTCAAGCCATGTGTCTTCTCAAAATATTGTCATTTTGACTGGCCAAGCGTCGAGTTCATGTAATTGCCATCGCTGTTGGTTTTGTACCTGGTTAGAAGTAAGTACCTGGAATGCAATTTAAAAAAGGGCCATTTCCCAATGAATCCCTCAGCTGAAGTTCCACCAAACACCCTAAACCAGACCTGAGTGTTTTCTGTCACAGTGAATCAATCATCATTCTAATAGCAACCAACCAAAGGCAGAAAAGATAAAGTGAGTATGATCAGCACATTTATGCTTGTTTCGGTCAGAATGAAAGATAAGGACCAAGGTGACTTTTTACATCAGTTGTAAGCGTCATTCACAAATATTATAAAAATTTTTTGATGTGCTCAACAAAATGCAAACCATTCTGGAAGTCCCCTACTGACTTGAGCCTGGCTTGAGGAGAGAACAGGCCTCGACTCCTTCAGTATCCTGAGAGTCTGAATCACTGCAGGACATAGAGGCCACGGCACACTCAGACATGATGGATGCTCTCTCATCAGAGTGACAAATGGAGCAAAATACCTAATGATTCCACAGAGATCACATGAAAAGAAAAACTATTTTATAAGACATACAAAAATATGTGTGGTCGGGGTTCATTAGTCAGTTTTTGTTTTCTTTGTCAATGTATTATTTATTAGCTGCTAAACTACTTATAATGAAGTACTTGCAGCATGAAAATGTAAGGTATTTAAAAAGCAAGAGAAAACATTACCAAACATAATATAATCTTAGCATTATTATATTAATTATATTATATTATGTTGTATTAGGCTTGACAGATCATTAGTTAATATGTCACAGCGATGTGATACAAAAATACACTCACTGGCCACTTTATTAGGTGCACCTTGCTAGTACCGGGTTGGACCCACTTTTGCCTTCAGAAGTGCCTTAATTCTTCGTGGCATAGATTCAACAAGGTGTTGAAACATTCCTCAGAGATTTTGGTCCATATTGACATGATAGCATCACGCAGTTGCTGCAGATTTGTCGGCTGCACATCCATGATGTGAATCTCCCGTTCCACCACATCCCAAAGATGCTCTATTGGATTGAGATCTGGGGACTGTGGAGGCCATTTGAGTAAAGTGAACTCATTGTCATGTTCAACAAACCAGTCTGAGATGATTTGAGCTTTGTGACATGGTGCATTATCCTGCTGGAAGTAGCATCAGAAGATGGGTACACTGTAGTCATAAAGGTATGGACATGATCAGCAACAATACTCAGGAAGGCTGTGGTGTTTAAACGATGATCAATTGGTACTAAGGGGCTCAAAGTGTGCCAAGAAAACATCCCCAACACTATTACACCACCAGCAGCAGCCTGAACCGTTGAGACAAGGCAGGATGGATCCATGCTTTCATGTTCTTTACGCCAAATTCTGACCCTACCATCTGAATGTCGCAGCAGAAATCGAGACTCATCAGACCAGGCAACGTTTTTCAATCTTCTATTGTCCAATTTTGGTGAGCCTGTGCGAATTGTAGCCGCTCACTGGATATTTTCTCTTTTTTGGACCATTCTCTTTAAACCCTAGAGATGGTTGTGCGTGAAAATCCCAGTAGATCAGCAGTTTTTGAAATACTCAGACCAGCCCGTCTGGCACCAACAACCATTCCACGTTCAAAGTCACTTAAATCCCCTTTCTTCCCCATTCTGATGCTCGGTTTGAACTTCAGCAAGTCGTCTTCACCACATCTAGATGCCTAAATGCATTGAGTTGCTGTCATGTGATTGGCTGATTAGCAATTTGTGTTACCAAGCAATTGAACAGGTGTACCTAATAAAGTGGCCGGTGAGTGTATATATTTTGATTATGTTTTTGTAATTTTTATAATTATACTATTTTCTATAATAAAACCAACATGAGGAAAGACCGATAACATCACATTTCACAACATCCATTTAATAATAATAATATTAATTGGATGCATTTATATATTTATTTCTCCCACTCAAAGTTATAAACCAACTAGAGTTTGGGGAGACATTTTTAATTATATTATATTTCATATTTTTTATATGTATTATATTATAATTCTATGTTATGTATTTTTAATGACTTATTAAAGTTATACAATTTTATCAAAGAAACAGGCTGGAACTTGTTCTTTAATTAATTAAAATGTATTCACCTATTACGCTCATGACACATAACTGTTTAATATTATAAATAATTGTTTAATATTATAATTTATATTTAATACCTAAAATACAACCTCTCACGTGTGTGTATCATTTTTCAAAGTGTGTACTTACATAATAAGCTGCACATAACAAATCCTGTCCAAAAGCACCATCCTCAGTTCCTCTGCTTTGAATAAATCTGCATCCACTCTGATGAATGGATATGTTCCAAAACCACGAGAGCAAGACCTGCATGGGCTAAGAGAGAATACTGCTCTATTAAAATTATATTTCATTAGGAGAGTGAAAAGTAAATGCAACTCTCCCAGGATTAAATCTTCTCTCTCTCCATTTCCTCCTGTATGAATCTTGATTCTTCCTCTCTGCTTTTGTTCAGAGTCACTTAGTAATGCATGCACATGTTTGCTAAATGTTAAATCTCCTTCATCCTTCATCATATTTGTACGTTTCTAATGTCCAGACCACCTCCATTTGAGCACATCAGAGGTTGAGCCAAATTCATTATAGGCAATGACTTAACCTAATTTACAACTTAAATGAATAAAATTAAAATCCTGTCATTGAATTAGTATTACTCAACCTCATGTCGTTCCAAACCTATACTTTTATTGTATTAAAAAAGCAGCATGAACGTTCTGCTGAAATTTCTCCTTTTGTGTTCCACAGAAGAAAGGGGGTCATACAGGTTTGGAACAACATGAATGTGTGTGTAAATGATGACAGAACTGCAATTTCTGACGAATCTTTTTCTTTGTTCAGCGTCTCGCAGATGTATTTGGATTGAGAACATGCTTTCTCGTTCATAACGACGGGTATGAGAGCACAGATTAGGGTGAATGAATCCATAGTGAATTACTTAGCTGTTCTGTTACCAGCCATGATTTGTGCTTAATATTTATCTTTAAGTGTGTGTGTGTGTGTGTGTGTGTGTGTGTGTGTGTGTGTGTGTGTGTGTGTGTGTGTGTGTGTGTGTGTGTGTGTGTGTGTGTGTGTGTGTGTGTGTGTGTGTGTGTGTGTGTGTGTGTGTGTGTGTGTGTGTGTGTGTGTGTGTGTGTGTGTGGTGTGCGTGTGTGTGTGTGTGTTGTGCGCATTGCTTTGTTACGCGACTGTGGACTTTAAAAAAAAAAAGCACAACCATCTCATTAAAGCACAGTTTAATAACGGTTATCCTCTTGACCACTTTTAAAAGCAATCATTTAGAAATACATCTCAATTGCTTGACAAATAAATTTGCCCCAAACTAGTTCATTCAGGAATCTATTTAAATCAATGAAATTATCAATTAAATATTCACTCTCTAAACATAGAAATGTATATATTAGACTCAAATTCACTTTTGTAATACACTACACATACATCCAGGTTGCCATAGGACTGTACGTGCAGTGAAAATCAGAAAATGGTACAATATGGTACAAAAATGTCTAAATAAAGATGTCCACATAATAGAGTAGCTAGAGCATCACCCCGCAGAGGTTGATGAAATGATCCAGCTAAACCCTGATGCCTCAGTAAAAATTACAATTTTAAAGTTTTAAGTACACTACAAGTGCATATTCAAAACAACTGAGCACATTCTGGACAAACTTCCAGAAATGTGCTTGCTCTTGTACTTAAATGTATTTGATTATTATCCTGATTATTTACACAACGATAAAATTAACTGATGCTGTCTAACAGGACGAAAATTTAGAACTAAATTTAGCCATAGCTCAATAAGGAGCTGACAGTCATTATTGTTAGCCTTTTAAAAAATAGCAATTTTGATAATATATCAATTTCTATTATGCAATGTCATGTAATGATGTCATTTTTTAGAAAATTATGTCATTAAGGAACTTGGTTTTGTTATTTAAAGGGATATTACAAAACACTAACAGAACAATAAAAAAAATATTATTTATATAGCACTTTTAACAATACACAATTGTATGAAAGCAGCTTTACATAAAATCATGTTGTTCATCTTTAATATCTTCATGTTTTATTGTCGCATTAAGTAGATTGGAATTAGGTGATAATGTAGTTTATATTTTGCATTGATAACAGCAATCAAAGAGTTGATTTTCAATCACAGATTTTCTGTAGTATATATCGCCCCAAAAAAATAAACGTTCCAAAAAGGGAAAAATAAATATGTTCCAAAACATCTTTCTTAGCGTGAAGAACATTTAAAAAATATAAAGTACACTTTTCTACTAAAGAACCTCCTGTGGCGTGGAAAGATTTCATGAATGTTAAAGGTTCTTCACGAAACCATCAATGCCAATTAAGAACCTTTATTTTACGATTATGCAGGTATACTGTATGCATCGGACATACTCATATATATAACTTGATTTGGCAAGTTTAATATTTTATCCAGTATATTAAAGGTTCAGGATTTGACAGCTAATGGTTGAAATGGGTACTTCAGTCCAAATTCAAAATACTGGAAAGAATCGTTTCTCCCTCACCTCCTCTTCAGACTTGATGCTCACATGGGTTGCCAGATTGAGGAAATGCAACAGGAACAAGAGAAGCTGACAATAGAAGGCAATGAGCCTTACAATGTACTCTTATTTTATTTATCCATATTTACTATGCCTTAGGTCATAGAGCTTTTTAGTTGAATGCCGATGCTTTTTAATTATGTTGTTTGCTGTTTTCTGTTGCTGCACTGTGTTTTCCATCAACTGGCAACCCAAGGCGTTGAAATACTGAGTAAACTGGTAGTGGGCAGAATCACACAGACCAAAACAAAAACAGACATTCTGACATGAAACACACATTTCAAAGTAGAATAACTGGCTGTAGCACTATTTTTCAGAGATACAATATGAGAACATGTTTCCTAAATATCTGCAATCATGATATGGTATTGTTATGCTTTAGTACAGTCAAAAAATGACATACAGCACTTTTAGCCACATATGATGGATACATGCGTACAGCTTAGTAAGAAAGACCCACAGAATCAGTTCAGCTCACCTTCCCATCTTCAATTCGGCTGAGGCAAAGCCATTAGTCCCTGACCTCAGAGTTGAACGGGTCACCCCTGCACTACATTACTGTTTCACAGAAAGGCCTCCAACAACTCACACATTTACCAAGAGCTCATCAGGGGCATAGGGTGGGATGGGCAAAGGACACAACAGCTACAGTGGAGCAAGAACAGCACTGGCCTGAGAAGACGTCATCAGCTATTGACCACATCTTTCCACCAACATGAAAGAAACATAACTCAAATGTTGAACAACTCTTCTGAGTCTTTTAGAAAAGCCTCCATTCATGCGCCAGGTCCACTGTACACGGCTGAGAAACAGATGCTTTCTTTGCTGTGAGCCAAATTAATATTGACTGGTATTTACCTCTGCCCTACTGTCTACCCTGTCTTTCCTAATATAGTTTCTGAAATGCTCTTTCTGGAAAAGGACCTCAAATCGTTCCACCTGCCCTCAAGTCTAAACTTTCAGCTGGTGTGGGATAGATCGAGAGAGACTGAAAAGACCTTGGGTGACATGACCTGACCGACAAAACAAAGCCAAAACTGCCAGCGCTGGAAGATTGTGTTGCATAAACATGACAGGTGGAAGCTCATGTCTTATTCAGAAGATCCCACGCACATACTCACACTCATTTCAGTACAGCTACAAAAAGATGACTTGGCCAGTTGAATACAGTCCACATGTATTTTGTTTCAATATTTGTCTTTTTATCTACTCTTCTACTACATCAGTCTATGTTGTGGTTTGGATGCTGGTGTCCAAAGTCAACTAAGTATCTAAGTCAACATGAAAATCAAAGTTAATTGTAGAGTGTATTGATTTTATTTCATCAGCTAGGTAAGAAGATTAATGTTCTTCTAGACCAAATGTCACTACATTTCAACACATGTATTGTATGAGTATGGTCTTATTAATCTTGATCTTTATCTCAATATCAGCATTTATTGGATTTATTCCATTTGACAGTTTTATTCCAATACAAATATTTTTTGTCATAGAGATTTATGTCATATAATGATTTCATTTTATCTTTTACTTTTTGTATTTTTTATTTATTTTATTATTTTTTATGGATATTAAAATTGCATGTATACTTTTAAATGGGGAATTTTGATAGATTAATTTAGATTTTCATGGCATAAAAAATGTTTTTATTTTAAGAAACAGGGAATAAGGTGTTGTTTTATTTATTATTTAATTTAATAATTATTAGATTTCAGGTAATTTCAAATGTAATATTTGTATTATTTAGTTAATTTCTCATAACCTATAGACTATGACTGGAATAGTCTGAATTCATAGTTTATTGCCATTATTATATTACTAATATGTTGGATTTTTAATGGTCAAAATCCATATATTGAGAAAATATTTTATACATTTAACATTAAAAGCATTAAAAATGACAAATATTACTGTAAAGTAAAACTTTTCATTTGACATTAAGACGAAGTTCACTTTTTAAAAGTGTTCTTATGTGTGTTCAGAAATATAGTCATAAAAGTGTACTCTCTTTAATTAAATTGTTTTTCATGAATTAATTACTATATTAAGGTTTGAAGTGCACTACAAGTGAACATGCAATACAATTAAGCACACTTCTTTTTCACAAACCAGTGTCAAAACAGCATTAATTAGCATAACCAGCATGGAAGTCCTTGTCTAATTGAATCTTTTTGCCATGTCTTGGGGGATGCAGGTTGAGGATCAGGGTCAGCTATAGGTCAGCTGTATAGGTCCACAACTGAGATATTGATTAAATCCTTTGATAGCGTTCCAATTTAATCAGGAGGTTTTCCTGAAGCCCTATCAAAGCTCAATCTTGAAAAACGAAAAGAGTCTTGGTTCAGAAGTAGCTCTTCCTGCAAGCGGAGACAAGTGGGAAATGGCAATCCATTCCTGTGATACACAGCCAGTGACTTTGACAAAAATAATTTGTCACGGCAGTTTTTGTGGTCGGCACAACTGTCTCTTCATGACTGATTCAGAAGGTCGGGGGGGAAGAAAAAGAGCATAACGTTTTCGATTTATTATTGTGAAGGGCGAGAGTAATGTGTCTCTATGAAAGTGCCCGAGGAGACAGAGTGTTGAGATCTGACAAGCGTTGGTTGTAGTCTTATAGGATTTTTCTCTGTGGCTGAGAATTGATCACGCGGCTGTGCTCGGTGAGAGGCAAAGACAAAATTGCTCTTGTCAGGGTCAGCCAGCTGTCAAGACACCATCCAGACCTGATTAATAGAGTCCAGCGGTAAGCCGGCCCGCAGGAGTACTCAGAGAACCAGGACCGAGCGCTGCACTACTACAGCTGAATTCGATAGTGTCTGAGCACAGGTAAATTTGATCTGCCAACCTTTCTGAGCAGTTACAACATGCTAAATTTGATGCTTTTCTGTGAGAACAAAATCCGTAGCTCCCAGTGAAGTATTTGATCAGACGAGCGACTGTAGGGAACAGGCTAATTCAGTTCAGAGGTGCAAACTCAAGCAGATCAATGGAAATGTTAACGATGTTGAACACACTAAGAGCTGAAGATAAGGTTATGATGAAGGCCTAGAAGTGCTTTAGATATGGATGTTTACAATGCTGAATACATTATACTGAAAGGCATGGACAATAACTTTTCCAAATAAAATAAAAAATAATTAATTAGACGATTTTCCAACAAGAATAAAGCGGTATTTTCAAGCATACTCACAATTACGACATGAGTCGACATGAGTTTGTGAAGCCAATTTTATTGACTGTGTTTGAAGTCATGAAGTGTGAAGTTCTCACAGTGTGATATCAATCTTAAAACAAATGGCTGTGTTGCTGTGATTTTAATTGTGGACAATTAAAAAAAGTTTCAAATATCTACTGTATGTTAATGTTTTAAACCTTCCTAACAGGATACATGATAATATGTTTCTGTACTCTCTTGACGCGCTTGCTTGATGAATAAGAACCAATGAGGTTTAGATCACATGTTACATGACTAGGTTGAACTTTTGTTTACCATATGTGATGTATGTGTACTGATCAATGTTTATATGTTGTACTAATCAGTGTTTATATGTGAATACAAATCCTAAAATAAATCAGCATGTGTAATTCATCATAAAGCAATAGTCTTCTCAGAAGACTTGTATTAACCCACTTGATTCACACATGACCCTGGACCACAAAGCCAGTCATACGGGTCTTTTTTAGATTTATACATCACATGACAGCTGCATCCTGAAAATCTGGAATCTGAGAGGAGCAAAAAATCAAAATACTGAGAAAATCACCTTTAAAGTTGTCCAAATTAAGTTCTTAGCAAAGCATATTACTAATCAAAATTGTATATATTTCAAAATTGTATATATAATCAAAATAAAGTTTGATATATTTCTGATAGGAGATTTGCAAAATATCTTCATGGAGTATAATCATTACTTAATATCCTAATAATTTCAATGAAGGAACAGAAATCAATAATTTGACAATGTTGTTGGCATATTAAAATGTCATCATTTTTGTGTCCAGGGTCACATGTGATTTTAAATAACTTTTAAGAAGTTTGAAGCATCATATGTGTGGGCTGAAAGGGACAGAAACAATTTTAATTAATGTTTTAATCATACTGTTTTAATTAATTATTTTTCCCCCAAATCTATTCTTAGTTTTATTTTACATAATGGTTTATACACACATATTATATATATATATATATATGACCAAAGCATATTCAAGTTGCAGTTATATAATGAATACGGGCTTTAAATGCACACTTTAATTTGAGGGTATTCTCATCACATTTGGAGGAAAGGATAAAGAATTACAGCTCTTTAATTTGTACCTCCCCCTTTTTCAAGGGACCATAAGTAATTGGACAATTGACTCAAAAGCTGTTTCATGGACAGATGAGGGCTATTCTTCATTATTTCTACATCAATTAAGCAGATAAAAGGTCTGGAGTTGATTCTAATGTGTCATTTGCATTTGGAGGCTGTTGCTGTGAACTCACATCATGCAGTCAAAAGAACTCTCCATGCAAGTGAAATTTCATTAGCTGAAGACAAAACTAAAGGCAGAAAGAGACAATAACTGAAGTCAGCTGCGGTAAAGGCCTGGCAAAGCATCACACAGGAGGAAACCCAGTCTCTGGTGATGTCCATGAGTTCCAGACTTAAGGCAGTCATTGCCTGCAAAGGATTCTCAACAAAATAATAAAAATGATTATTTTATTTATGATTATATTTATTTGTCCAATTACATTTGAGCCCTTTGACGGTGTATAAAAAAGGTTGTAATTCCTAAGCATTTTATGTTATATTTTTGTTCAACTCCTTGAATTAAAGCTTAAAGTCTGCACTACAATTTAATTTTGATTATTATAGATACTAATAAATACTGTATACAGTATTGTATTGTATTGTATAACTTTATTGTCCACCTAAGTGGAAAATTATCTTTGGCTCACCAACACAGCAGAACAACAACATGCATATAAAAACTCAATAACTAGTCACGTACACGTATAACAAAAAAATAAATAAATGAAAGGCATGGACAATACAGTTCAAGCCTTACACACTGCTCAATTAAAAGTTGCTGAATTAATGATTCTAATTGCATTGGGGATGAAAGACTTCTTAAACACTTTTTTTTACTAGAGGAACTATAACGTCTAGCAGACTTCAAGACTCAAATGGCTGAAAAGAGAATGAGAGCATCTGCAAGAATAACTCTCGTCTTCTTCTTTGTCCTTTCCACATAGAGTTGTGTTAATTGATTCTGAGGCTTGCCAATTATTTTATTTGCTGAGGATACAATTCTGGAAAGTTTGTTCTTGAGTCTACAATTTAGATGTTCGTACCAGACAGGAAGGTGAAAGGTTAAAACACTTTCAACAATGGATTTATACACAAGTTCCAAAATGTGCTTACTAACACCAAGGCCACTAAGCTGTCTGAGAAGATAAAGTCGCTGAGAGCATCTTTTAAAAATGTACTCTGAATTATCAGCAAAGCTCAACTGAGAATCCCAAATTGATCCAAGATACTTAAAATGTTCCAAAGCCAGATAATGGCTTTACTCACACTAGTAATTCTAAAACACGTATTAGTAGGAAATGAGTCACATAATGGTGTATTCTCACTGGATCTGTACAAACTTTGTAAAGCAACCAAACTGGTAAAAAATTGCTTTATTAAGAATTGCAGCTGTATCGTAAGGGTGGATTGTACCTTGCAGTGAGCAGAGATAATGTTGTCATTGATTGGTGTTCTAAGGGAACATTGGGATCCTCAAGTCTCAGGAGATTTTGAAGATATAGGGCCAGAAATATGTATTAAGGGAGTAGTTCACCCTAGTGAAAATGTGATGAAAATTACTCACACTCAGGTCATCCAAGATGTGGATGAGTTTATTATTCATCAGAACAGATTTGGAGAAGTGTAGCATTACATCACTTGCTCACCAATGGATCCTCTGTAGTGAATGGATGCCAAGATCCACACAGCTGATAAAAACATCACATCACAAACCCATTGAATGGTCTGTGAGCAAAATGTAGTTTTGGATGAACTATTCTCTTAAATAAATATTAGGTTCAGTACAAGCTATGGCTATTTAACAGCATTTGTGACATGATAAGTCAAAAGCTTTATATAAATAAACTTGAATTGAATTTAATTGATAATGCTTACCAGAAAAACTGATTTTTATATATTTGTATAACTCACTAATTTAAAAAAGAAGCAAAAACTAGATTACTTACTATATTTAAACCCTAGTGCAAAAGACACAACACTTGTGAAAAAAAGTGCACTTAATTCTATCGGATGTGCATGTAATTTACTGCTGTTGATGTGTTGTATTGAACCCAGAATACTCCATGGAGTAAACAGGTTACATTTAACCCATTTAGGTTGAGTTTTAACAACATACATTTACTAAAAACACTGATTCATATACAAATGCATTATTCAGGGGGGAAGGAGGCAGGCATAAAAAGCACACCATCTGGGATCCTATGGCAGAATATTTAACGCACTGTGATGGGATGGACTAATCAGCACAGATAGTATGTGAATTAGGATGCAACCAGAGAAAACACATTATCTGGTTCCTTCCTGACCTCTACCAGACCAACCAGTCGGCATGGAAACCAACCACCTCAGCTGTGCACTAATTAGAGTCATCATGTGCAGATCAGCCACTCCCTTGCACAAGCTTCCGCTCCAGAGAACACTGCACACACCTGCTGGACTTATTAGCAAAAGCACAATATTTACTGAGTGAATATCTCATACTCATGTTCACAGCAATAAAACACCAAACACCCCGGAGAGCAAGACTGAGAGACTCGGTGGCTCTGTAAATGCAGTCAGTGAATGTGTGCGCTAAGTCAAATAGTTTTTTCTCTCTGGAGCAAAGAACAAGCTTTCCATATATGTCCAATTAAAGAGTCATTCAAACTCTGTTCCAGAATTTTGGAACAATACTTAATGTCATGGACCGACTCACTATGTGATGTATTACTCTGGCATGCAGCTCAAGGGACAGAGCAATGAACCGACAACAATCTGGTAAAGACATTTATCACACGAGGGGTGACGGGGAAGAACAGGGAAAGTCAGCTTTTCCTGGGCTGCATCCCAGGTCGCATACTTCTACAACACAACAACTTCTTACAAGTTTGTAATTGGTGGTGGGAAAGCACATACTTTTAAGTATGTATAGCAGTACAACAATATGGCAGTATTGGTACATATATTTCATATTTGTAATAAAACTGTTGTGGAATCTTTCATTCCTGGATATTTTGAAACATCACAAACTCTGTGTAGTGGGCAATATTATGCCTACCATTATAAGAAACAAATACATTTTAGCATACTTTAAAAACGAGCATTTATTATGGAATAATGCATATTAAAGAATATACCAATACATAAGGTGAACTGAATGTAAAGTTCTGGACACTTAATTGCATGTTAAATGTAATTAAAAGAAAATGTATTATAGTTCAAATTGATATTAAATGCAATTAGCTGAACTTAACTTGACCTACTTAAGTATGATTTCTTTATAATTTTTTATATAATAGGACATCTTTATAATTTCATAATTACTCCTATTGACTTTGAAATATGTTTAAAGTGTACTGCTGAATGAAATTACATATTTGCAATGATGAAGTTGCAATTTAGTATATTTCAAATAAACATAATATTGAATAACACACTAGAGTTGAAATGATATCCTAGATACCAGACCAGATTCAACATTGAATTAATGCTGAAATCAACACTGAATCAATGTTGAAATTGAACATAGATTTTGTTTCATCACGTTTGCACCCTGAAATAATGTTATTTCAACAATGAAAAATAAATCAAGATGGACATAAAATCGATGAGATGGTCTCTGATTAAAAGAAGTCAAAACAGGCATGACTTGCTGTTATAGAATCTTGCTGTATAAAGCTAAATTGATTTGATACTGTTTCAATGTTCACTGGTGGTGGTTGAGGAGAGACCCCCCCCCCCCCCCTCCACATGATTGTAAAGCGCTTTGGGTGTAAAGCAATACACAATAAAGCGCTATATAAGTGCATCATTCATTCATTCAGTCATTCAATGTTGATTCAATACAAAAAATTGGTTTAATTTCAGTTTGAATTTCTCATCGTTGAAATAAGATTATTTCATGGTAGAAACATTATGAAAATCTATGTTAAATTTCAACATTGATTCAGTGTTGGTCTGCTATCTCATCAAGTACTTTACATGTGCTTTAGTACGATAGTCAACACAACAAAATAACTGCACTTCTTTAAAGCATGACAAAAGATTATTAAAACAATGATTTAACATGTACTCTAAAGAAAAACTTTTAACATTATAATGAAGTGCACTTAAAAAATTGTGTTTGGAATCATAGTCATAAAAGTGTGCTCTCTTTAAATACACTCAAGTGGCTTTTATTTCATTAATAATATTATAAGATTTGCAAGGTCTTATTTTTTTAATAACACTTTCTATGGGTTTAATATTTTATTTATTTTAATTAAAAAAATTGCCGTTTTGTCTTTATTACAATAGCACAGTGCAGTGTAGACAGGAAGTGAAGTGGGAGAGAAAGAGGGGGCGGGATCAGGAAAAGTCCTCGAGCTGGGATGCTGTACACAACAGCATTATTTGTCTGCGCACTACCCACTAGGCCAGTGGTCAGCAACAGATGGCCCGTGGGCCAAAACTGGCCCGCCAGCAATCATTTCTGGCCCGCGCCCATAGCCAGATTATTTTGATAGCGGCTGGTTCTGTAATAGATCTGTCATGACAGCAATAGTTACTCACAATCAGAGTATGAGCGGTGTGATTCTGAATGGAGTGAGGAGTGATTTTTTAAAAGTCGGAATGTCGTGGTTTTCACTCGCTCCAAGAGCGCTCCACCACGAGTACAATTCAAGGCCAACAACCCGTAATATAACTGCATATTTAGACAGAATTCACGTGTTAAACATATTTAGCTGGCTTGATAGAGAAGGATCACTCAAATCAGAAAGAATGTGAAGGCTATGATGACTGCAGTGGACATGAGCGGGAAGTTATAGTTCTCAGAGAATTTATTTGCTCCTTCTGAATATTTTCAGCTGAAAGCATAATTTACTACAACACTTATTCACACGCAATCGCTCTCTCAATAATGCATTCAAACACATGTAATCTTACAGTGCTACTTCATCTGTATCAGATTTCGAATGAGCAGAAATCTGCAAGAAATACATCGATCCATAGGTAAAATAACTGATGAAAATGTAGGCTACTGTTATTTTCATCACAAACAAAATTTGCACCGCAAAAAGCAGCAGTTGTCAAGCTTGTCCTGTGGTAGGAAAAAGTTTGCACACTAGTGTTCCAATAAGCCACTTTGAAACTCTCCTGTTATTTTATTTATTTAGTTTTTTGTACGTTATGAACAGAACTGATATTTCAAACATACTGAAATACTTTAGACGCGGAACGGTGTTTCTGATATCAGTGAGCGCGGAGGGGAAATTGTTGGTGCTCCACTCCGCTCACATACTCTGATCGGACACCCCCACACAAATGTGACTTTTTGTTAATGACTATCGCAGGATTTTACACAGAGTAACAGCTCACTACCAGTTACAAAATATACTGTAACAGTCAGTTAGAGGCAATTCTAGTTGCATTTTTCATCAAATAATATCTTAAATTATCCTTTGACTATGTTCTGGCCTGTCTTCTAGTAGCGAAATATGTTTTTGGCCCGATGCCAAACTTACATGTCGACCCCTGCATTAGGCTATCAGCGCCGACTTTAAATCACACTTTTAAGATTTTAAGTACACTACAAGTGCACATTCAATCAGTAGACCCTCACTGCAGAACACAGGATGATCCAGGGGGTGAGGTTGGATCCACATCTAGAGGGTGCGACGGGTAGGTTTAGGGATATGTAAGTTGGGAGGAGTTGGATCTGGATCCAGCCTTGGCCCTATATGTTGTGTTCTGCAGTGAGGACCATCTCCATTCAATACGATTAAACACTTGTTTTTCAAAAGGAAAGAGGGTCTACCAGGGGTAGGCAATGTCGGTCCTGGAGTGCCGCTGTCCTGTAGAGTTTAGCTCCAACCCTAATCAAACACACCTGAACAAGAGAAGAAGAAGAGAAGAGAAGAATGATTAGAAGCTGATCATGGTCTTCAGAATTACTAGGGCTACAGGCAGATGAGGGTTTTTTCAGGGTTGGAGCTAAACTCTGCAGAACATCGGCACTCCAGGACCGACGTTGCCTACCCCTGGGACTCTAGACAGATGGATAATTAACTTTCAGAAACAGCATACCATGTGGCCACTTTTGACTTTTTTCAAGCGTTGTGATATCAACAATTATGTCGATAACCCAAAGCACAGGACTTTAAACTTTCACAATATTAAATTTTGTATTGCACAAAATGTGTCCAAATGTAAAGTCTGGCAGGCACACTGATGGATGTAATTGCTGTGGAAATCTATTAGTGCACCTGCCGTTATGTAACATGTTTGTCCCTTAATCACTTCCTATAAAGTGCCCTTGGGAAATCCTGTGAAAGCCAGAAGCAGACATACTGTACACAGCAATGTCTTGAGCAAATCTGTATCAAGACGACATTGATCCAGTGCCAGTCAGTTTAATTAAATATTCCGCCGGAGACAGCAGCCATGACGCTCATATCAAGTATGTACTACAGCCGCTTTCTGACATGTACTATAGTTTATGTCACAGCAAGGGGAGAATCGGTTTTGACGTTTGCAACCTCCATGATCTGGCTAAATGAAAATGTATTTATCATTCTGAAAGAAAATTGACAAGTGAGATGATTTCAATATCAAAGCCATGAGTTTAAATACAGAGAAACCCAATAATATCACGTGTGCCTGCTCTATAGTTTCAGAAAGACGTCAACAACGTCTCACACTGCACTCAGATTTGCCAAGACAATATAATGAAAAGTCAGAAATCTCAATATAACTTGAAAAATCTTTCATGCAGTTCTTACAAAACTTGTGGGGGGGGGGGGGTGCGAGGACTGGAATTGAGAACCGCTGATTTACACACAGCATGTCTTCTCCAGGTCGTGCTTACCAAGTTGTTCATAAAAGCAAGATGTCCGCTTTTTGAAGTAGTTGAAGCATTTTTTATTATATGCACACTCACCTTTTGCCTCCGTCCGCCATTGTATGCTCCCGCGACAAAGCTTGTATGTGACAAATGACGTCAGAAAAGCTTCAGTACATTATATGGTCTATTATGGTCTATTACTAAATAGATATCGAATCGTCTTCGTCTGCATCGCGATGCACCGTAGAAACTATTAATTTCGACACCCCTACCTTCTGGTCATTTTGTTTTGTTGTTGGTTTCTGTAATTTTCTACAGTACATAATTGCTTATTGTGTTTTGTACAATACATTGGTAGTTACTGTGATTTTCTACAGTACATAATTGCTTATTGTGTTTTCTACAATACATTGGTAGTTACTGTGATTTTCTACAGTAAATCATTAGTTATTGTGTTTTCTACAATACACTGGTAATTACTGTGATTTTCCTAGTTACATCATTAGTTATTGTGTTTTCTACAATACATTGGTAATTACTGTGATTTTCTACAGTACATCATTAGTTATTGTGTTTTCTACAATACATTGGTAATTACTGTGATTTTCTACAGTACATCATTAGTTATTGTGTTTTCTACAATACATTGGTAATTACTGTGATTTTCTACAGTACATCATTAGTTATTGTGTTTTCTACAATACATGGTAATTACTGTGATTTTCTACAGTAAATCATTATTTATTGTGTTTTCTACAATACATTGGTAGTTACTGTGATTTTCTACAGTACAATCATTAGTTATTGTGTTTTCTACAATACATTGGTAGTTACTGTGATTTTCTACAGTAAATCATTAGTTATTGTGTTTTATACAATACATTGGTAATTACTGTGATTTTCTACAGTACATCATTAGTTATTGTGTTTTCTACAATACATTGGTAATTACTGTGATTTTCTACAGTACATCATTAGTTATTGTGTTTTCTACAATACATTGGTAGTTACTGTGATTTTCTACAGTACATCATTAGTTATTTTGTTTTCTACAATACATTGGTAGTTACTGTGATTTTCTACAGTACATCATTATTAGTTATTGTGTTTTCTACAATACATTGGTAATTACTGTGATTTTCTACAGTACATCATTAGTTATTGTGTTTTCTACAATACATTGGTAATTACTGTGATTTTCTACAGTACATCATTAGTTATTGTGTTTTCTACAATACATTGGTAGTTACTGTGATTTTCTACAGTAAATCATTAGTTATTGTGTTTTCTACAATACATTGGTAGTTACTGTGATTTTCTACAGTACATCATTAGTTATTGTGTTTTCTACAATACATTGGTAGTTACTGTGATTTTCTACAGTAAATCATTAGTTATTGTGTTTTTACAATACATTGGTATTACTGTGATTTTCAACAGTAAATCATTAGTTATTGTGTTTTCTACAATACATTGGTAATTACTGTGATTTTCTACAGTAATCATTAGTTATTGTGTTTTCTACAATACATTGGTAATTACTTTGATTTTCTACAGTAAATCATTAGTTATTGTATTTTCTACAATACATTGGTAGTTACTGTGATTTTCTACAGTACATAATTAGTTATTGTGTTTTCTACAATACATTGGTAGTTACTGTGATTTTCTACAGTACATCATTAGTTATTGTGTTTTCTACAATACATTGGTAATTACTGTGATTTTCTACAGTACATAATAGTTATTGTGTTTTCTACAATACACTGGTAGTTACTGTGATTTTCTAATTACTGTGATTTTCTACAGTACATAATTAGTTATTGTGTTTTCTACAATACATTGGTAATTACTGTGATTTTCTACAGTACATCGTTAGTTATTGTGTTTTCTACAATACATTGGTAATTACTGTGATTTTCTACAGTACATTGTTGAAGACGTGATTTCTTTAAGAATGCAAGGAAAGATCAGATTTCCCCCTATAATTGTCAAAAAGAATGGTCAAATATATGTACTATTATTTAACATTTTATTGGACTAAAAATATATTTAACAGTTCATCTCGAAACCAAAACAAATTAGTTCAGAATCACTAATTAGGTCGGCTGACTCGATTTCTTTCTCATTCATTACCGTAGCGTTCAGTGCATACTCTGTTGAAGCCCAGCGTCCATTGACTTCAAAGGGGCTGCTTTAAACAGTTTTTTTCAGTGC
>CM049810.1:4653622-4807165 GCA_027422405.1 Ptychobarbus kaznakovi
GAGAGAAAGCAATTCACTGAATAATAACATCAGCTGCTTGCTTGAAAGGGTTGTCAAAACGATGCAAGTTCACAGTAAAAAAGATGTTCTGGAGTTATAAATAAAGACGACTGGAGTATGTTTTACAGGAAAATACTATTTCAGTCTTTCTGCTTCAAAATGTCACATTAGATTCAGTATTTGTGAAATTTACCGAATTTACAATTTCTGAATATAAATAGTTTCAAAGCAAATCTCACACCAATTTTCTTTTTTCAGTGTATGATACAAGAAAGCAGAACAAGATTTCACTTGACGACTCTTTTTCTGTTATTTGACCGTACCGGACCGTTCCAGGAAAACAGAAGTGTTTGAAAATCCTGGCTGGCTGTTCATTGGAAGGTCAAAATAAATTAATGTATTAATTTATCACTGGGGCATTACCTTTTTGAAAGTACTACTTTTAAGTACTAAATAGTACCTTTAAGGTACTAAAATGCACTATTTTGGGGTAAACAGGGTACGGTGTAACTTCTGAAAGCGTACCTCCCCAGCGACAGCTTTGTAACTTTTTTTCTGAAAGTGTACACATTATTTTCTATATAATGTGTTTATTATTTTATTAAAATGTTGGAAAATAAATTGAAAAAGCAACGAGGGTAGCTTTCCATGTTCGTTTATTGCAGTCCAAAACAATCTCTATAAAGCATTTATCAGCATACCTGTTGTAAGTGTGTTCATTCAATATTATTGATAAATGATATCCAGAATGTGAGGTGGGGGGGGGGGCTAAAAAAACATCTTCCTTTTCCTGAGATGCTCTCAGAAATAGAGTTCTAGCGTCCTCTGCTGGTCATGAGATGCTGACCTCTGTTGGGCTCTTTACACTAAACTAACAGATATACATGAATTACTTCCAAATTTAATCCGTTACTGATTCATATATATACACTACTTGCTTCCACTTCTGTTTCAGTTTTATAAACATTTTATTATTAAATCATAAAATTAACCATTCAATTAAATTATATATAAATTTTATATTATTTTATATTGTATCATTATGGTACAAGATTATCCTAAATCAATGTTATAAATGAGTTAGGTAAAACATAATCTAAAAGTAATCTGATTATGTTATTTAAATATGTGTAATGTAACGGATTACATTACTGACTAAAATCTTTGTCATGTAATTTGGTATTTATAATTGAGCTTTCCATTTACACAGCAAAGCTGTTCAAATATAACAAAAGTACTTTGTTCACGTGTGGACAAAGTAGTAAATATGTTAATATGTGTGCTACAACTAGTTTATAATTAATATGATTAATATATAATATGCCTATAATCAAAGCTGGGTAGTAACTGATTACATGTAATCTGGATTACATAATCAGATGAAGTACTTGTTCTTAGAGTATATTACATTTCAAAATGTTCATAATCAGATTACAGTTACTTATTTATGGATTAAATGCTTACATATTATTCACACACAATGGCAGTAAATTATTAATAATTTATTGATTCTCCCTAATTCTTCTTTTTTATCGTTTACATTTTCCTTACATGTTTCAAGGAATATATAAATATCTTTCTTTTTACTTTTTTATATCAATATGGTACTTTAAATGGTAAATTGACAACAAGTTTCATAAAAAGTAATCTAAAAGTAATCTAAAAAGTACTTTGAATACATTACCTAAAATAAGTAACATTAACAAATTTCATTAACTACAATTTTCATCGAATACAATTTGTAAGTAATCTACCCTCTGCCAATAATATAATATAATATAATACAATACAATACTATACCCATACCATATACGATACGATACGATACGATACGATACGATAACCATACTACACTACACTACACTACACTACACTACACTATTACATTATATAATATAATATAATATAATATAATATCAGTTATCATCAAGCAGCATAACAGACTGCAGTGAAGTGGTGCTCCGGTGCTTTTCATTTGACAGTAGCTGCTGCTGTCATTTGTTTTGCTCTGTACCGGAAGTGCTGCTGTGACATCACGGGGAAACTCAGAAAAACGATCAGAAAACAAACATACCGAAACATCTTTGTCATAACCATCATCATTACCATAGAGTAACTGTTGTCGTCTGACTGCAACGGGCTTCTTTAAACCGTCCGGTTATTTCCGGTAAGTGCAGCGACAGCTGAAGTGTTGATGATATCACACTGCCTCGTGCACAAACTCATAACATCTACTGTACTGTAAGTTTATATAACGACCACACACTGCTGTCAGCTGAATAAATCACACCTTTTTGTTCGCATCGTTTTTATTATCGTGTTGTTTATTTGCACGTTCTGCTAATATCATTTTTATTTGAAGAATAAACATAGGCCACTACAGCTAAATTATGTTAACATTATGTACAAATATAAAGGCAACAGATGGTGTTGCAATCATAGTTTGTCTGCTTATTTTGAGTACAAACTTAACATTGCCCTTCAAATTTAATTTGGTCTTATTTATAGTAATTAACATATCATTTTGATCTAGTTCTTGTTTCTCTTTGTGACACAGGACTTTGTTTCCTGTATCAAAATATGTCTTCTTTCTGTTGTCGTTGTGTTGTGATATATATGCTTGTCATATTTACTTTCCATGATTAATATCAGTTGATGACTCACACGGGGTGGGGAAACCTGTCAGGTTTTGTGTGTATTTACTCATTTCTCTCCCTGTTCTTTCATTTAGCATCAGTGTGGAGCTTCGCACAAAAATGTGAGCAGGTTCACTTTCTGTTTGCATTTTCATATCAAGATGGCTGATGATTTGGTCTCCTGCGCGGCTGGAGCCGTTCACTCCGCTCAGCCCTGTGCCAAGCAGAAGTACCGCAGTAATGCCCATTCACAGGGACTGTTAGACGGGCTTCTGATGCTGCGACAAGGAGGGATTCTGTTTGATGTGGTGCTCTTGGTAGAAGGAAAGGCCATTCAGGCTCACCGCATTCTCCTGGCGGCCTCGTGTGACTACTTCAGGTATGTCTGGCACTCCTGAAGTGTTTAGGGATGATACGACTTTTTAAATGTCTCCAATGCTCACCAAGGCTGCAATTATTTCTTCAAAAATACAGTAATATTGTGAATTATTATTATTACAACTCTTTTGTATTTGAATGTATTTTAAAATGCAATTTATTCCTGTGATGCAAAGCTGAATTTTCAGCATCATTAATCCAGTCTTCAGTGTCAGAAATTATTCTAATATGCCGATTTGCTGCTCGAGAAACATTTCTAATTATTATTAATGTTGAAAACAGTTGTGCTGCTTAATGTTTTTCCAGATACTGTGATAAATATTTAGATTTGTATGATTTGATGAATATAATGGTTAAAAGAACAGCATTTATAAAAAAAAATTGTAATATTATTAGTGTCTTTACTGTCACGTATGATCAATTTAATGCATCTATGCTGAATTAAAGGATTCATTTCTTAAAATAAAATAAAAAAGCTTACTGACTTTAAAATTGTTATTGGTAGCGTATATATATATATAATAAAATAAAGTGCATATTTTAGGTGCTGGACACTTTAAGTTTTTAAATATTAAATATTACATGTTAATTGTTTTTTATTTCAGCTCACAAAAAAAAAAAAATATATATATATAGCTCTGCTGTCACTCCTTGAAATTTCACTTAAACTACCCAATAAGTACAGAGAATG
The DNA here is from genome assembly GCA_027422405.1 of Ptychobarbus kaznakovi. Taxonomy (NCBI): domain Eukaryota; kingdom Metazoa; phylum Chordata; class Actinopteri; order Cypriniformes; family Cyprinidae; genus Ptychobarbus; species Ptychobarbus kaznakovi. The sequence goes on from CM049810.1 coordinate 4,657,328, forward strand.
CACACATCAATTCGTTACCAAACATGTCAGAGATGAATAACCTCTTTGTGTGTGTGTGTGTGTGTGTGTGTGTGTGTGTGTGTGTGTGTGTGTGTGTGTGTTGTGTGTGTGTGTGTGTGTGTGTGTGTGTGTGTGTGTGTGTGTGTGTGTGTGTGTGTGTGTGTGTGTGTGTGTGTGTGTGTGTGTGTGTGTGTGTGTGTGTGTGTGTGTGTGTGTGTGTGTGTGTGTGTGTGTGTGTGTGTGTGTGGGCCCACAACATCAATAATACAGCAGTATATTTCATTGTACACATGGGGTACTTTTTATCCCTGTGTTCACCAAACCCATCTTGAGTGTTTGCTGCTAAAAAGATAATTTTTCAGTTTCATCTGACCATAGAAGCCAGTCCCATTTGAAGTTCCAGTCGTGTCTGATAACTGAATATGCTGGAGAGTGTTTTTTGGTGAAAGTATTTTCTTTTCTTTCCCAAACAACGTGTGGTGGAGCTGTTTGATTTATTTTTTTAGGTTTTCTGACCCCGAATATCAACCATTTTCTGCAATTCTCCAGCTGTGGTCCTTGGATAGCCTTTAGCCACTCAAATTCTCCTTCTCATCGTGCATTAGGACAATATAGACACACGTCCTCTTCCAGGCAGATTCGTAACATTTTCTGTTGATTGGAAATTCTTAATTTTTGCCCTGATGGTGGAAATAGACATTCATAATCACGCTGGTGTGCTCAAAATTGTAAATATGAATGGGAATATATTTCTAATATATTTTACTCATACGAATTTCTAGGGGTACCAATAATTGTCAAATGTTTGAGAAAAAACATTTATTTCAAATGAATTTCCCCCATGTATTTCTTATTCTCAAATGAGCTTAATTGTATGATTTAAAACCTGATAGAATGTTGTATTCAAATCTTGTATGTGTGAATAGTATTGGGGAGAATTTAATAATGAATTAATAGTAATGACCTATGGTTACTTAGAAGAGTATATTTGAAGAGTATTCTAAAACAATTGATTAACTAAATCGTCTTTATTGAACCTGACTCTCTAACACAAAGCATATTGTTTTGTGACAGTGATTTATTATATGTTAATTTCAAAAGATTGAGCTACATGATTATTGTTCCCCTGTACAGTCCTTCTTTTCTCTGTGTTTAGGGGTATGTTTGCTGGCGGTTTGCGGGAGATGCAGCAAACTGAGATCCCCGTCCATGGAGTCACATACACAGCGATGACCAAACTGCTGGACTTCATCTACACATCTGAGCTGGAGCTGGACCTGGACACGGTGCAGGAAGTGCTGTGTGCGGCCACTCTGCTGCAGGTCCAAGATGTGATCAGCTTCTGCTGCGACTTCCTGTTCTCCTGGCTGGATGATGACAACATCCTGGAGGTGGAAAAGCTAGCTGATATCTATGGGCTCAACCAGCTCGGCGAAAAAATTCGCTCATATCTACTCAAGAACATCCAGACCTTCTCACGTACGGCGGTGTATCGAAAGCTTCCTCCGGAAAAGATCCTGAGTGTCCTTTCCAGCAACGATCTGGAGGTGAACTCCGAGAACGAGGTGTTCGAAGCAGCCCTGCACTACCATTACACTCCTGAACAGGTGGAGAAGGATGATGTTTGCTTACAGGTGATGATCCTGAGTTCACAAATATCAATAAAAACTTTCCACATTTCATCACAATTAATTGTTTCACAAAATAAGAACAGAGATTTGTTACATTATATATACTACTGTATGTATCATTGTTTAGTATCCTTGAGATACTATTATAGTTTTTATTTCTAATATTTTAGTTAAATTTTAGTTAAGTTTTAGTTTTTGTTTCATTTTTTGTAGGTTTTTTATAAATGTGTGTGTGTGTGTATATTTTTTATTCAAATTTTAGTTATTTTAGTACATCAAATTAAACTAAAATGAAATAAGAATCAAGTCAAATTTCCAAACTTAACAGGAGAGATCAACAACCATCGTTGTGACATCATTTTATATATATTTATGTGGGTCAATGATACATACAAGTGTCCATGATAAAGCAGAAATATTGTTTATGAATTTTAAGTAAATCACAATTAGATTTAGATTGGTTATGTCATATATATATATATATTCAGCTTTAATGTTAAAATAAGAAAAGCAGTCAAATGTTAAAAGTTTGGGTTTTAATGACCAAATTTTACTTACATTCTTCAAACGAGTGGAACAGTATGTTCAAATGATCCATTTAATGTCCAAAAACTTTACTTAAAAACAGTTATTTATGTTTTTTCAACAACATTTTTATTTTCTGTCTCTGATTTAGTGAAACACCCACAGATGTAGTAGAAAACATCTGGCTCATGTTTGCATTTTCTTCCATAATTCTAACCTTGAAATCAGGATTAGGCATAAAATTATGTCATACATGTGAAAATCATCTGAGTAATGAACATGTAGTTGTAACCGGCTCAGAGGAAGATATGAACCATGTCTTTGTGGGAGTTTTCTGGTGATTAAATATAAAAGTCTTCTTCACCTTCCAAATGGTTGTCATAAGCAAAAAATGCTACAAAATGCACATCATATTTTGTGAGAAAGTGTGACATAGCATAGCAAAACAGACACTATTTCTGGACTCGAATCCCCAAAGTTAGTAAGAAACGAGTTTTGGATTTGATTCAACAAATGTTTGGATAAGTGATTTTATGACAAATCAACTTTTCCTTCAGGATCCGTTGCGGATGTTGGAAGCGGTGCGGTTCTGTCTGATGGAGAAGCACGTGTTGCAGCGCTTGCACAGCCGGTTAAAGCAGTGTCCGCTGCGGGACTCAGTGGCCGGCGCTCTGCGTTACCACAGTCAGGAGCTGTGGCAGCCGGTGATGCAATCCCCACTCACTCAGCCTCGCTGCAGCTCCCAGTGCATTGTGGGATTCGGTGGCATGTGTTCATCCAGCGCACTGGTGGACAATGAAGAGCGCTTCCAGGTGTTGCACCCCTCCTGGGGCGAGTGGCGTAGTCTGGCTGCAGACCGCGTTCCTCGCATGTCCAACATGGGCATCGCGGTGCTCAATAACTTTGTGTACTTGATTGGTGGAGACAAAAACACCAGCGGCTTCCGTGCTGAAGCTCGATGCTGGAGGTAAGTGATGCTGAATATTAATATGCATTGCGTTTTTACAGACGTGAAGTGCAACTATGAAGCTCGAACAATTGTTAGAAGAACATTGCTTGTGTAATCTTGTTAAAACTGTTTTATACGTTACATTGTAGAAGAGAATGAAAAATGTTGCTTTTGCTTTACTTTTACCAAATTTCTCATTTTATTAAATTACGATTCCTAGTTTTCAAAATTATTACATACTTTTATTTTGTTTAATTTTTAATACATTCTAATGCATTTCATTTTTGTTGGCAATTATAATAAATTTGTAACACTTTATTTTATTTGGCCTTTGTTACATGCATTTATGTGGGTCAATAATAACAATTATGCATAATTTATATAATTCAAATATTATTTTCTGTCCATGACAAAGCAGAAACTGGATATGGCGTTAACCCCCACAAACAATTATGCAAAATTGAAATGCAGTAACCCTAAAACTAAACCCTAATCCACAATTAGATTTAGATTGGTTATGTCATATATATTGATATATATATATATATATATATATATCAGCTTAAATAAATAATGTAAAATAACCTTAAAATTAAGCAGTGTACAAATGTTAAAATACGTTCACGAATTTTTATGGGTTTTAATGACCAGTCATTTATTTGACTTAAAAATACATTCTTCAAACGAGTGAGAACAGTATGTTCAAAAACTGATCCATTTAATTTGTCAAAAAACTTTACTTATTGTGCAAAACTGTTATTTAGCATCTTTTACAGTTTCATCCTTCAGAAATCATTCTATTACGCAGATTTGCTGCTCAAGAATCATTTCTTTTTTTTTAATGAGGTTTTTCATTTTTACAAGCATAGCTTTGACTTGGCCATTGCAGATTAGTAGAAAACTCCCATCTGGCTCATGTTTGGATTATTGGATTTTGTTCCATAATTCTAACCCAAATTGAAATATAATCAAATAAGGCTGATTAGGCATATTGGACAAAATTGTTGTTTATCATCTTACATGTGAAAATCAAGGCCACTCCGAGTAATGAACATTTAGTTGTAACCGGCTCAGAGGAAGAATATGAACATCTCAAAGTTTGTGGAAAGAAATTTTTTTTCTGGTGATTAAATAATAAGTTTCAGCTTCACCTTCCAAATGGTTGTCATAAGCAAAAACTGCTACAAAATATAAATAAAATACATTAAAATCAAGGATAACAATGCTAATCCACAATTAAACATTCGAGAAAGGCATAGATTAAAGACATAGCATAGCAAAAACAGAAATCAGACGGCACTCTTATTAAGGTGGCAATGATTCTGGCGGGACAGCCTCGAAGGCTCTGTCCCTTTAACTTAGTTAGTACCGAGAAACGAGTATTAGGATTGAGGGGCTTAGATAGATCAACACATGTTTGGATAAGTGGGGCTTTTATGATTAAAAACAATCAACAAAATTTGAATGAATTCCTAAAGGAGACAGCCAATGATGAGGCCGTACAAAATGCGGATGTTCATGTTTTTTGCAAGTTACATTGGTGCGGTTCTGGACCATCTGATGGAGAAGCACGTGTTGCAGCGCTTGCACAGCCTTGGTTAAAGAATTACAGTGTCCGCTGCGGGACTCGTGATGGCCGGCGCTAATAAATGCGTTAATTTTTCCACAGTCTTTGAGGAGCTGTGATTTTTAAGTCTGCAGAAATGATTATCAATTGATGATGCTGTTTTTAAAACCCCACTCACTCAGCTTATTTGCTTTTCGCAAAGCTGCAGAGTCTAATATTACCCTACATTGTGCATTGTGGGATAACATCGGTGGCATGTTTAAGTTCATCCAGCGCACTATAGGTGGACAATGATTTTTAGAGCGCCAAAAATAAATCAGTTTTTTCATTATTTAACTTGGTGGAAATTATCCCCTCCTGGGGCGAGTGGGCGTTCAAACAGTCCATGGCTGCAGAAATGCGTTCCCGCATGTCCAACATGGGAAAGTATAACACAATCATCAGCGGAAATGCTCAATAAGATGATTTGTGTAATTCTTGATTTACAAGTGGAACATGACAAAAAGTAAGGGCACCAGAATTACACTTGGGTAACTTAATAAAGAGAAATGATTATATACCTCCGTGCCACTGAAGCTCGATGCTGGATTAGATATGTAATACTCGTGATGCTGAATATTAATATGCACCCACTTTAAGCAGTGACTATGGTGATGTCAGTGCAACTATGAAGCGGCGCTTAAGGCGAATAAAATCAAAACTGCATTTTTCACCAGAAGTCAACCGCATTGCTTAATCTTGTTAAAACTGTTTAGAAAAAGCCTATATGTTGCTACAGGATTGAGATCTTCAAAATCATAGAGAATTTAAATCGAAATGTTGCTTTTGCTTTACTTTTACCAAATTTCTCATTTTATTAAATTACGATTCCTAGTTTTCAAAATTATTACATACTTTTATTTTGTTTAATTTTTAATACATTCTAATGCATTTCATTTTTGTTGGTTTAATTATAAATAAATTGGTAACACTTTATTTTAAGATGTCCTTGTTACACATGTTATGTATACTTACTAATATAATAACAATTAATTATGCATAATTGATATAATTCAGCAATATTATTTCTCGTCATGAAAATAGCCACAGAAGCTGGAATGGCGTTAAAAACAACAAATACATGGATGCAAAATTTTAAATGCAAGTAAGTGACAACTAAACAAACCCTCAAAAGATTAACCATTTAAGTCACAGAAACAACGGAAAGCATACATGTAGTTATCCATTAATAAACATTACTCAGAAATAAGATGCAAATCATCAGTAATTACAAATGTAACATGACACCTAAAGGTAAAGTAAAAAACAGTCGAGAAACTAAATGTAAATATACACTACGGCCCTTCAGTGTTTGCATTTTTTATGTTTTTGAAAGAAGTCATTTATTTGATTAAAAATACAGTTAAAAAAAGTATTGTGAAACACTATATTAAAAACTATTTTATATTTGTAAAATGTAATTTGTTTCTGTGATGCAAAGCTGAATTTTCAGCATCATTTCTCCAGTCTTCAATCCTTCAGAAATCATTCTAATACGCAGATTTGCTGCTCAAGAAACATTTCTTATTATTACAGTGTGAGGTTTTACATTTTACAAAGCATAGCTTTGACTTGGCCATTGCAGGACTTTAGATCCTCCCATATGGCCTTGTGTTTAGGATTATTGGATTTGTATTATACCCAAATCATAGAGCAATATAATCCAATAAGTGCTGATTGGATTATTGGACTTGTTGTTTATCCACATCTTAAATCAATATAATTGCAAGGCCACTCAGAGTTTGAATGCATTTCTAAGTTTATCAAATTAAATAAAACTCAAAAGATTTAGTTTTCACAGAAACAACAATGGAAAGCATACGAATCCATTATAAACATGAAGAAATTAAGATGCACATCATCAGTAATATTACAAATGATGGGCTAAAGGTTAAAAAACAGTCGAGAAACTTTGCTAAATCTGGCCCTCTTGTTTGCATATGGTATGCTCAACTATATATCAAAACTGTTTTACTTTAGTCATTTAGCAGCTGCTTTTATCAATAACTGTACAAGTAAGTTTGTCACACAAGAGCCGAAATATACTCACAATATCGCAATGCGAGTAGATGAGGGAAGTGAAAGAGAGAATAGTTTCTTTGATTGTTGTTGTGGTTTTAGTTACATCGTAGTAATGAAAAACTGCTGATTGCTCAATAAAAACAGTATATCAGCAATAGTTGAATAGTAATAGTATGAAATCTAGTTGAAGTATAACAATTTGAAAATCAGACAGTGTATAATGTACTTATATAATATAAGTAGTGAAGTTTTTCAATAATATATTGCTAAAAACAGGGCAGAAAATATATAAAAGCTATTAATATAACATTAAACAAATGATATACAACAATATTTACGTTCATGCCATTGTCTTCTCATCAAGGTACGATCCCCGTCACAACACCTGGTGTACTATCGAGCCTTTACGGCAGCAGCACGCGGATCATTGCGTCTGTGTGGTTGATAAATATATCTACACCATTGGAGGACGAGACTACACCAACGAACTGGACTGTGTGGAGCGCTACAACCCACAAACCAACACCTGGGAATACGTGGCGCCGCTGAAACGAGAGGTGGACTGTTATCGATCAACCATTATAGACCTTTACACTGAAATTGAAATCATTGTGGCTGAGTGTGAACTACATTGGTTATCTGTAGATAGAGTATTGTATCTCATATAATCAAGCAGTCACATGAGTCAGAGGCAGTCAGATGATTCATGGTGCTTATCAGTGCACTTCAGACACTTCAGAATTCACTTTCCTGTTAATGTACAATATAAGATACACACAATCATTCCTGAAAGAGGAAGCTTGAAAGTATTGTCTGCTTAAACATTGTACACTACTGCTGGTCAAATGATTGGAATAATTCAGATTTATTCATATTTTTGAAATAATTTATTTGAAGTAATATTAAATAATTAATACATATTAATTATATTAATATTGATTCATATTTAAATTTAAAATAACTTTTATTTGAATATATATTTAAAATGTAATTTATTTCTGTGATGTAAAGCTGAATTTTCAGCATCATTACTCCAGTCTTCAGTGTCACATGATCTTCAGAAATCATTCAATGCTGATTTGCTGCTCAGTTATTATCAGTTTTTATCTGTGCTCGATTATTAATAATGGTTCTAATTATCATGCAGCTCAGTAACGTATTATCAGTTTTTATCGGTATTAATAGCATTTATTTGATTTTAATAATGGTTCTAATTATCAGTGTTGAAAACAGCTGCTTAGTTTTTTGTGAAAACCGTGATACAATTTTTTCAGGATTCTTTTAATGAATAGAAAGTTCAAAAGAATAGCATTTATTTGAAATCTTTTGTAAGATTATCAATGTCTTTACTGTAATTATTGATCAATTTAATGCATCCTTTTTCCTTTTTATTATACTTACCCCAAACATTTGAATGGGAGTTTATCACAGTTTCTGAAGATCATGTGACACTGAAGACTGGAGTAATGATGCTGAAAATTCAACTTTGCATCACAGGAATAAAATACATATTAAATACATTTAAACTGAAAACAGTTGTTGTAATATTTCACAGTGTTACTGTTTTTACTGTATTTTTGATCAAATAAATGCAGCTTTGTTGAGCAGAAGAAATATCAATTATTCCAAGCTTTAGGCCAGTAGTGTAAGTTGGTAACTGTATTTACATAAGGGCTGTAACTACCACAAGAACATGACTTGAGTTTATGAACGTTCAATTTAATGCACACAACATATGTTTATACTCTGACATGCCTGTGTCTGCAGGTATATGCCCACGCTGGTGCAGTGATTGATGGGAAGATCTACATAGCATGTGGCCGGCGGGGAATGGCTTATCTGAAGGAGACCTACTGTTACGATCCCAGCGGCAATCACTGGAGCATCTGTGCCGAGGGCCCGGTGGAGCGCGCCTGGCACGGCATGGCAGCACTTAACGGCCGAGCTTATGTCATTGGAGGCAGCAACGATGGTTGCGGTTACCGGCGAGACGTCCTCAAGGTACTGAACTTCTGAAATGACTGACACGACACTGTTAGTTCAGTCATGCTGTTTGACGTTTCATTAGTAATTCATGATATTTGTGACACTGGAGATCATACATTTTTCTTTTATGCCAAAAATCATTAGGATATTAAGTAAAGATCATGTCCCATAAAGATATTTTGTAAATTTCCTACTGTAAATATATCAAAACTTAATTTTTTATTAGTAATATGCATTGCTAAGAACTTCATTTGGACAGTTTTAAAGGCGATTTTCTCAATATTTGGATTTTTGTTGCACCCTCAGATTCCAGATTTTCAAATAGTTGTATCTCGGCTAAAAGTATTTTTTATTTATTGTTTGTTGGTTTTAAATACAAAACTTGGTGAAATGATTTATGATTCAGTACTTTTTGAACATTTCCAGCACATTTTAACAATACCATGATAATACTGATATAACGTTATAATTTAGGTCACTATAATTGTGAAAAGCAATTTTCATACGTTACATCCCTACTTGCATGTATTCAATATGAATGCAAAATAAGTTATTACTTTTACTTGATGTTACACCATATGACATTAAATTATTTCAATTTAAACTTTTCTTGATTTTTCAAAACCATGTGAAACCATGAATACAAACAGTACATTTAAAAATATTTGGCAAGTGTTATAAAGTAGTATTTTTTTTACCTGGCACACTCTTATATTCATTGACCTTTATTTGTTTAATTATTTGATATATTATTTAATATATTACCAGTATATGCTACTGTTCCTAGGTTTGGGTTTGGTACACATTTTTGTAAAAAAATCTCTTATGCTGAGCAAGACTGCATTTATTTGATCAAAAATGCAATAAAAAAACTGGACTTGTGAAATATTATTACAATTTAAAAAATAACTCTTTTTCTGTTTTAATATATTTTAAAATGTAATTGAACTTGAAATATTTGTAAGTTTCAAGTTTGTTTTATTTATGTAGCACATTTAAAAACAGCAAGCACGGCTGACCAAAGTGCTGAACAAACAGAGACGTAAAACACAAGACAACCCACAGATTGATACCATAAACTCCCAGTGAATTAAAAGCCAAAGAAATAGATTTTAAGAGATGATTTAAAAACAGTTAAAGACTGTGCCGATCTGATATAGGCTGGAAGGCTGTTCCACAGCCTAGGTCCAGCAACCACAAAGGCTCTATCCCATCTATGCTTTAGTATCTGGGGACAGAGAGATAGTTTGATCCAACTCAGATTTCGAGTAGGATGTATGGATGTTGATCAGATAGATAGCGGTGCAGGAGTATTTAAAGTAAAAACATAGAGAAGAATTTGAACAATCTAAGATGTACAGGTAAAGTAACAATTTCAGAATTGGAGTAATGTGATCAAATTTACGTTGTCCTTTGAGAATTTTGCGTTTTGTAATTGGAAGACGAGCGATGGAAGATTTAGAAATGCCGATTAAAGAGAGTTGGAATCCAGAGTTGTAGGCGTTTATAGCATCTCTAAAGCTTTCGAAAAAAATATTTGTTTTGGAGAGAATGCTGCGAAAAAAAAACAGGAACTTACCACATTTATTTGTTTAATTTAGATTCTGATTCCGAAAAACTAGGGTGGGAGAAAAAAAATCGATCCATCAATGCATCGCGATTCTCTCTCCAACGATTCTGGATCGAGTCTGAGAATTTCAGAATCGATTATCTGAGCTTAGTTTTTAACCAGATGTGCGATACGCTGTGTTTGCTTTAGAAACACCCGTATGCTGCTTGCTTCCATTTCTCAACACACATACACCACTCGAACCTTCCGTAAAATAATCTTTCATAAAGTGAAAGGTTTGAAGCGAATTACAAGCATCCACGGGCTTCATTGCACAGGAGCAGTCCTGTGAGGACGCACGCTTTGTTTGATGTTACACTTGAAGTGTGCATCAGTATTTTCCTTACAAATGCTTATGAAAGTTATCATTTATGTGGTTTAGAATGCAGTTGACATATACCTGTATTTAAAATATGAACCTCACTAACAGAAGGCTGCTTTCAATTTCAAATGCTGACGCACGCTTTATTTGTGTAGTCACGCATGCGTCTGTGCGTGACTCTGTATTAGTGGTTTAATGTACTTGCGTCTCAAAATGTTTTTATGATGCAAAATTAATGTAAACCACAGCCATTTATCTCTTAAGGATTAAACAAACAGGACAAACCACATTACTTTTTTATATTTCAAACGGATATCCATGAGTGAATGCATAGATCTCCCACTGTCTATGATGTCATGGTTAAAAAAACAACAGTTAAAGATGAAGAAAAATCACTCACATTCTTGAATGGAAAACGTTCAGATAATCTTAAATTACTAAAAGCACTCTGTTTGTTGTTTGTTATATGTTTCAATGCTCCTCTTTATTATTTGCTACTTGCTTGTATTTTGAAGTTATATTAGTAAAAATTCTTAACATAATTTTTTTAAATTTGTAATTATTTCAAAAAAGTATTTAATTACTTATGTAAGGACATGTAAATGTAAGGATTTTAAGATTATCAAGTCAGTAAACTAATGAATTAATAAGGGGGGCAAAAGTAGATCAAGAATCATTCTGGAATCGGATCGTGACCCCCAGAATCGGATCGGATCGTGATGTGACTAAAGATTCCAACCCCTAGAAAACACCCAGGTTCTTCATACAGGAAGAATTAAAAGGAGCAAGGTAGTCCAGATCGATATTTATTCTCCTTGAATTTTCACTAGGGCCAAAGACTATAACCTCTGTCTTTGATTCATTCAGAAAAAAAAATTGAGAGAAGCAAGTTTTCACTTCATCCAGGCATGCAAAAAGAGATTCCAGAGCAGCATGTTTACTTTGTTTCAGAGGTAGATGAATTTGAGTATCATCTGCATAGCAGTTAAATTATACACCATGCATTCTGAAAAAAGAGCCAAAGGAAGTAAATACAAAGAAAAAAGAATGGGTGCGAGAATAGAACCCTGCGGCACTCGTCAGGAAAGTTTAGCAGGCAATGAAGAAAAATTACCCAATCTGACAGAGAAAATTCTATTTGTTAGATATGATTTGAACCAGCTAAGAACAGTTCCCTGGATGCCCACAAAATATTCTAGTCGAGAATAGAGCCGTTAGCTCGCTGACAAGCTACACAATCAGATCAATGAATTGCTCTATGAACGTGGATTGCGTATTGTCAGCGATATGCTTGTGTATTAAATGCCGCTCTCCATGAAAACAGATGAGGAGATTTACGGATCACAGAACCGTTTTACTGACGAGATGCGAAAACTATCGTGCAAAATGGCCCTATCGGATATTCTTTGTGTGGCCCTATTAAAGAGTGTTTTTATGAGGTTTCATTGTTGACTGCATGCTGCCTTTAAAGACAGCTGTCCGTGTAGAGCATAGACAACAAAGCAGCACACTGTGTTTTGATCCAGAGCCAGCGACTGAACTAAAGGTGTGTCTGTCTCTATAGGTGGCGTGCTATAACCCAACAGCAGATGTGTGGTCTGTGGTGAGCCCGCTGCCTGCTGGACACGGAGAGCCAGGTGTGGCCGTCCTGGATGGGTGCATCTACATCCTGGGCGGAAGGTCGCATGATAAGGGCAGTCGAATGAAGTACGTTCACATTTATAACGCAGAGGAGGACCGATGGGGGAGCGGGACAACCCTCGAGGACCGCGTATCTGGGCTTTCAGCATGTCTCCTGCTTTTGCCACGAGCAGCCATGGCTCATGCGCGCAGCTGGGAGCAAAGGGCTAAAGCATCATGGGAAGATGTGGACTGGGATGACTCGGACAACTCAAGCGAGGACTGAAGGTGTTAGCGCTGCTCAGGTGGGGCATACAATTGCAAGAGTGAGGGAATTTAACTTTATTAAATTGAGCACTTGTACGAAATTCCATAATTCTTTACTAGATTGAGTTTTGGGAGTGTCCTTGTTGTGCCTGTCTGCAAGTAACTGAAGGTAAGATGGAAGTGTTCTGGTTTAGATAATTTCCAAATTATGCTTGTGGGTTAATTTTACTGACTCTTTTAGGTTGATGTGCCATTTTATATTGTTTTACGTCCAAAACTTAATTCAGAACTATGAGAAACTGTTTGAGATGCGCTGTACATGCACTTTACAAACACTGGTTTGATTTTGTTTATAATGACGGTGCCTTTATTTTACAAATGTGTTTTGGTAAGTCCAATGCATTTTTATTAATAGATTTGAATTAAGTGCAATAACGATTTCAAAAGAGTAAGGAAAGGGTGAGGAACGTGGTAAACAAGATGCTCTAGTGCAGGGGTTGGCAACCTTACACACATGTGCTACCATTAGCAGAGTAAATATTGGCACAAATGTGTGATTAAAAACAGTAATATTATGAAATGTTATTACAATTTAAAAGAGCTGTTTTCTTTTTGAATATATTTTAGAATGTAATTTATTCTTGTGATCAAAGCTGAATCTTCAGCATCATTACTCCAGTCTTCAGTGTAATATGATCCTTCAGAAATCAATATATTATACTGGTTTACTGCATTTCTTATCAATGTTGAAAATAATTGTGGGGGGGTAAATAATATTTAAAGAAAATAAATAATACTTTTATTAATCAGCCACACATTAAATTGATAAAACCTGACAGTAAAGGCGTTTATAATGTTACAAAATATTTATATTTAAAATAAATACTGTTCTTTTGAACTTTTTATTCATCAAGAATCCTGAAAAAAGTATTGATGTTTTAAGCAGCACAGTTGTTTTCAAGAACCACAATTAACAGGTGAGCATCAACAATAACTGGCAATAAGAGACGTCAGAAAGTGCTTTATTACCAAGTATGTTTACACACGCGAGGAATTTGACTTGGTGACAGGAGCTTCCAGTGCAGAAGAAAGTACAGACAAAGTGCAGACATACATAGGAATTGCACTGAATTGCACATGGAATATAACACTAATATAGGAAAAACAGAAATTAAATAATGCACCATATACAGAAGTAGAAATATAGAGGACAACAATTCTTATAAATATAAATGAATGTACATATATGTTATTTACAAGCGTACAGTTTATGTAATTTACAAATGTGCAATTTCCAGATGCTATGTATAAATGTGTCACTTATGATGGACAATGTATGGTTATGAAAGTTTTTGAATTGTTCAGGCTGAATATAGCCTGCGGTCTGGCTGTTCTGGTGGTCAGTTCTCTGTGTAGCGTCGACCAGAAGGCAACAGTTGGAAGAGAGAGTGTGAGGGGTCCAGAGGGATTTTCTTAGACCTTTTCCTCACTCTGGAGGTGTAAAGTTCTTGGAGGCTGGGCAGAAGGGCACTGATAAACCTCTCAGCAGTCCTGACTGTCCGCTGTAGGTTCTTGATGTGTGATTTGGTAGCTGAACCAAACCAGACAGTTATGGATGAACACAGGACAGACTCAATGGTGGCAGAGTAGAACTGTATCAGCAGCTCCTGTGGCAGGTTGAACTTCCTCAGCTGGCGAAGGAAATACAGCCTCTGCTGGGCCTTTTTAGCAATGGAGTCGATGTGATTGTCCTGAGAGGTGGTGTGCCCAGGAACTGGAACAACTCTAGTCACTGCAGTCACAGTGCTGTTCATGATGGTGAGTGAGGGGAGTGCAGGAGGCTTTCTCCTGAAGTCCATGATCATCTCCACTGTTTTGAGTGTGTTTAGTTCCAGATTGTTATAGCTGCACCAGACAGCCAGCTCTTTAAAGGGGTAGTTCACCCAAAAATGAAAATCCTTACACGATCAGGGTCCAGAAACATATCAAGGACATCGTTAAAATAGGATAACATGGATTATTTTAACAATGTCCTTGCTATGTTTCTGGACCCTGATCGTGTAAGGACCCTTGCTATCTATGGGAGGTCAGAGAGCTCTCGGAATTCATCAAAAATATCTTAATTTGTGTTCTGAAGATGAACAAAGATCTTACAGATTTGGAACAACATTTGAGGGTGTGTAATTCATGTCAGGATTAAAATTTTTGTGTGAACTACCCCTTTAACCTGCTTGTCTGTAAGCAGACTCGTCTCCACTGTGTATGAGGCCGATGACGGTAGTATCATCTTCATATCTCAGGAGCTTGACAGAGGGGTCTTTTGCAGTGCATCCGTTCATAACTGAGCAGCAAATCAGCATATTAGAATGATTTCTGAAGGATCATGTGACACAGGAGTAATGATGCTGAAAATTCAGCTTTGCCAATTCAATAGCATTTTTCAATATATTAAAATAGAAAACAGTTATTTTAGATGTGATATTTCACATTAATATTGTTTTAACTGTTTTTGATCAAATAAATGCAGCTTTGGTGAGCAGAAGAGACTAATAAAAAAAATAAAAAAAATCTTAACATGTCAGCTTTTAAAAGCTAGTGTTATGCGTATAGAAATGGGGAATGAGTCGCAGTGATTGCTATTATCAATTCAAAATGTCACTTCATCTCAGACAGGTTGCCAACTGCTGCTCTAATGAATGCTGATGTACTAGAATGCTGACAGTCAAGTCACTCCAAAGAGAAATCATCAAAACATTGTACGTGTTATATGCGCTAGTTTAACGTGAACTGTTATTCAAGAGTTCCTCTGGTGTCTTCTGCCATGTAAAAAGCAATTCTATTCAAAATTCCTTTAAATAGTATGCACTCCTTGTTACTGTTTGCTTTTTGTTTTATTTATTTTCTGTCTTCAGTATATCAGACGTATCGCCTCTTCTAAACATTTCTGATTTGTTTGACCCTTTTGAATGTCAGAAGGATCACATGAAATCTAAAAATAACCGATTTTCTTATTTTTAATAAATGATTTGTGTAATATTTGATTTTTGTATCAAATTTACATTATATTTGACATGAAATGGTATAAATATACATTCACTCTGACTGTAATTGCTAATATTTTGGAAATACATTACACATTTAAACTGCATTGTTACCAGTTTGCAATGTAACATTTATGCATTATTACATTTACAATAAAGTCAACTGATTGTACTGTAGTTGTTTGGGTGGCTTTAAAGGTTTCGAACAAGGCCGGATCAATACAACGAGTCTGAATAGGAACTAAGAAGAGGAGAGGGAAATAATTTGATATAAGCAGAATACTTTGTAACTGGTATTTGGATAATGTGACGATTGATTTGGTGGCAGATGCAGATGCTAGTATCCAGTGTGATGGTTTTTTACACGTGCTTGTCTATTAAAGTCACCCAGAGGAGCTCTTACTGCCTCACTTCAGAGGTAAATGGTGTTTAAAGGGTTTTACACAGCGGACGTTTGTGTTCTTTCACTCGTGCATTCACTTCACTCAGTCATAAAAACCCTTTCAGCATCTGGTTTCATTTCCCTTTCTCTGACAACAATCTCAAGTCTTTCCAGCACACAAGTCAAGTTTATAGGACATCATGCAACAGCTCCTTTTTCAGCTTTTTGCCTCCAACTTTTTATTAGCTAGCATTAATACAGCTTGATTACCTGACAATGAAATGTGTTCGATACAGTTAAACAGAAGTACTACCTCATGTATAATTCATAACACTGTGCATGTTGCATGTGATAAACAGTGAAATTATAAAGCAAATTGTTCGCATGACAAAAACAAGGAAATGTTTTATAGTCATAACAATGGTGAAACAATATGACAAAATAATTATTATTTGATTGGTCTTTATAGATGGCCTAAACAAACAGCAAACGTCCAAGCAGATGTGAAAATATACACACTTCAGCTTGCTTTTAAAAAGCACAGAATATACTTAATTACTAATTTAATTGCATGTTCTTTACAATTAAATGAAAATCTATTTCAATTGTAATATACATGTATATTAAGCCACATATTTGTTTCAATATAACATTTTTAAATCAAATAATTGTACATTTCTACATGAAAAATTTTATATTCAACGTGAAATGTATACAAAATATGTGAGCTAATAAATCAATATAACAAATCATCAAACATTCTTTAACATCTTACGTTTATGATATTTGTGGGCAAACACGATCTAACAGAAATACTGAGTGAATGTGAAAGTTTTCTTAGAAAAATACAGTAAAAGCATAACTTTCCTTTCCAGCCCATGCATTCTGCTTACATAGTTTAATTAAAAATGATTTGTGTAATATGGCTCGATAATTTTTCTCTTTTTCTTGCAACATTTTGCGATTTTGGCTCTTTTGAGGCCTAATACATTTTGTTTTCATACTTACATGCACCTATTTAATATAAGTACAGTTCATGTGAGTGTTTATTTACCCTGTTCCTTCCACAAAATGAAATAAAACAGAACTTGCATGCCAATATTTTTCTTTTATAACTCTCAAAGCTTGAAAAGAGCCAACTGCATATGTAGAAATAGACTAGAATATAAATAACACATTCTCATCAGTGTTATCACCATATCAAGAAAAATGGCTATTTCAGATATTGTTAATGTTTGAGGTAAATGATCTTGTTTGTGCCACAGAAGTAGCTTAGTAAATATAAACAAATAAGTATCGAATAACTGCTAAGCTTGTCTAAAAGATGCTAAAGAGCTCTGTAATGAATTGAGCTTGGCTAATTCTCCCACTCAGGACATACAAACACACAAATACACCTCCTCCCCCCTTTACGACAGTCATTAGTGCCTGACATCCGTGACGGGCCGTCTGCATTTGAGTGGTGAAAAGAGCTCTGAAATACCCCCATTTTCACGCCTCTTAAGACTCTTTCATAGGCACAGAGGGCCTATATGAAATGCTTTGTTATGTAAGGCGGTACCTTAAGTGTCCTGAGGATGCAACATCAAATAATGTGTGTGTAGATAGACAGAGATGGGTGGGGTTCCAATTAGAGCAAACAAAGGGGTGAAAAAGGGAAAGAAAAACAAAAATAGGGCACCGAAAGTGTTTTTTTTAGCTTTTAAGCAAAAAGTTGACAGAAATTAACAAACAAAAAGCTAATGTAGTCATTCTGAATGTGAAAATACTTTCATTCATTAGTAATTAGTTACAAATAAATTTAACATAAAATACCTTGCTTGTTATTTGTTGAACTGATTTTCATATGATTTTTAGGATTTAACAAAATTGTGTGCAATCATGCTAATAAAATGTTTGAAAAATATATTTCTATAAACTTGAGCTTCTTATATTAGTGATATTTATATATTAATGTTTATATACATCAATATATCACGAGTCACCATGAGACAAATTACTATTAGGATCTCACACGGACTTTCAAAGTGCTCTCATTAACTCTTATAGCAGATGTTTGTCTACTTCCCTTCCTCTTGAACTGAACTTCTTTATCACCCATGGATTTATTCATATAAGCTTATTAGATGCTTATTTATTTGAAAAGAAAAAGACCATGACCACAGCATCTTTGAAGATATTTACTGATCATTCTGAATTTCAGACATACAACATTGTAATTTCCAAACAGCATTTTACACTACACATTTAGCATTTTATCCAAAGCGACTTACAGTGCATTCAGACTATACATTTTTTGTCAGTATGTGTGTTCCCTGGGAATTGAACCCACAACCTTTGCGCTGCTAACGCAATGCTTTACCACTGAGCCACAGGAACACGATTATCTCTTTTTGATAAAATAAAATAAAGTAGCAGCAAACGCAAACACAGAATAAATAGACATTCTAACAACAAAGCCAAGAAAACCAGTCCGTTCTTGGTCCTCGGTATGCAGGCATGAGTTTTCAAGTCGAAAGGTATCAAAAGTCCATTTTCAAATAAGTTTAATGCAGCACAATTGACAAGCACGCTGTCTTTTCTCACAGAAGACACTCAGATCAGCAGACGGACTTTTTCATTTAAACTGAAGCAGGTACTTTATTTTCTATTCATTGACTCATGAACAACATTCTAGTTAGTGCCACTTCCTCATTACATTCGTTCAGGGTTTATCTGGCGATCGCAGGTACCGGGCGACGTACCCCATCGTCTGAACATCCAGACCTCAACGTGCAAGACACTTTAGAAAGTGTCCCATCTCTCGCTCACCAGCACGAGTAAGAGAACAGTGGGTATTGGCTCCAGTCCCCTACATTTCCGTGGTGATAGCCGTGATGGACGGCCTGGGTGCTGTATTCGGTGGGCAGGTGGTGATGGGGAGGTGGAGGAGGGGGGTATTGAGTGGATGCTGCCCCGCTCCACTGTCCCAGAGACTGTTCTGTGCTGTAGGGCGTGTAGAGAGGATGGGGGCCCAGCACACCTGGCTTGGCCTGGGCTATGGCCATGTTCAGCACCCCTGTGTAGTCCTGGTGCCCCGCGGAGGGATGTGGCAGGCAGGGAGGCAGGCCGAACTCAGGGGTGGAGGGCTTGCTGGAGATTTCTTGATCGGGCACGGTGGCAACATCCGGCAATCGGGACTCAAAGGTGGAGCGGCTTCCACATACACTGCTGCTGCCAACACTGGAGGAGGACGGCGAGGGGGACTTGCCATACTCATGAAATCTGTGAAAAAATGAGAATTTAACATCGAGACACTGACAAGCGGAAAAAATTGCTTTAAGTCTTTTTTGAGGTCATCAGCCTGTACCTGTAAGGCTGGCATGCGTTTTGTCCCGGTACGAGCTGCTCAGAGCTGTAAATTTCCCGAGGGTCCGAGGCTACAGGGGACTCTGTACGGAGAGCGTGGCCGCTGTCCCGGTCACACCCACCTACCCATGTGGAGTACCGCTCTGGCTTCACCTCCGACTCCTTACGGCCCGCGTGTTCATCATCAAGACCCTCACATGAGGACTGCTGGCTATCTGAAGAGATAAATATCAAGGAGGCTTTAATAAATTACAAATAAAATAACTATTTGATAATTTTGTATAAAAAAAATATATATATAAAAACATCTGTACTCGTCAGCTAGGACAACTGAACCCAGGTTGCTAGTTAAAAGCCTACAAATCCTGTACGTACATGGAGATATGCATTTAAATGTAAAGACCATTACCTCGTGGGCTTCCATGTTCTGAATCTTTTGACATG
Source organism: Ptychobarbus kaznakovi (assembly GCA_027422405.1). NCBI lineage: Eukaryota > Metazoa > Chordata > Actinopteri > Cypriniformes > Cyprinidae > Ptychobarbus > Ptychobarbus kaznakovi. The sequence continues at coordinate 4,677,080 of CM049810.1, forward strand.
TTCATCTTCTTTGCAACTCTTTCAGGATCAGCCAGATTTCTATTTGTTCGTCTGTCAATGTAAAAGTAAAATAGTTAACAATGCAAAACTGTAAAGCCCCGTTCACACCAAGGATGATAACTATAAAGATAACGATTCTAAAAATTATTTCTCAATTTTAAAGAATAGCAGCATCCACACCAAAACTATAACGATAAAGGCACAGAGAAATTATATAGTTGGAATAATTTTCAGAATGATTTTTTCCAGCTGATGAACAATACAAACATTGACAGCCAATCAGAATCCATCCTGCTATAAGGAGCTCGAGAATGTATAGCGGCAGATGAGCGTGCGCTTAGAATTAACAGACGATATCATTCACTGGTGTGGACGCTAATATCGTTATCTTTATAGTTATCGTCCTTGGTGTGAACAGGGCTTAAACAAATGTATTGAACTTTATTAGAATTTCAAAATATGGAATACATTTTTTGATCATAAATTTAAAAATAAATCAAAGTGTGTACTTCATTTCATATTTTGTCCATTTTGATTCCATTTTTAAGTCAAATTTTAGAGCAATGGGTCATGAACATAATAACATTAAGATAAGCTTACCTTTTAGAGTTTGTGCCCTCATCTCTGAATCCTTTGGCAAAGGGGTTGTGGTCGATTTTCAACTTTGTAATCTGTGAGAGAAATAACGTAACCACCAATCTCAGTTCTAATTAATGCTAATAAAAAATTACTATGATCTAGTCAACTTTAAAATGTATGCATAAGAACATATATATGCTTCACATAACATAAGAATTGGTGCCGTAACAACCATATATGACAAAGGGATGAGTCCCCACCCCAGTTTTCAAAATAGTGGACAATCAGTGTTGCTGATAATTACATTTTTATAAAACTCTTACCTTTGTGTTCTGGTATGCAGTGACAGCAGTGAAGGATGTCTCAGGGAAGGTAAAGGTTTGGAAGACGCTCCAGCGTACGCTGTACAGATCATCAGCCTGGACGATATGGAAACGCGGATGGTAGCGGTGCATGGAGTGAAGGATAATCTGAATCGAAAGGAGAGACTGGTTAAAATTAAAGTCAAATTACTATTAAACTAATCTAGGAATCAGAACAGGCTCTTACATGTCCATGTTGGTCCAGGGCATTGTTGGTAAGCTTGAGCTTGAGGAAGAACACGGGCTGTTTCATCCAGTGGCTGCCGGGCGCTGGAGAATCAGGGTGTAGATACGTCCTGTAGGGCGGCTGAGGCTCAGACTTACCAGCGACCTCCCACTTGTCCTTGTTCCACTAAGAAACAATAAGCATTTCATTAAATAACTGAAGACGGAATAGTGAACTAGAGCTTCTAGAGTGGCCATGACATAAGGTGCAGGGGGTGCTGGGGTGTGAGAGTATGTGTGAACGAGCGTGTGTGTCGGAGCAAAACCCCCCAGTGGGCTCTGTAAAACAGGAAGAGTTGGGGCTCTTTGAAGTTGAGGAGCGCAATCAGTGGTGAGAACGTTCTGGGGAGACACATGGGACAACGTCCCCCAATGCTCCAGCCGTTCACAACTGATTCCCAATTCAACAGCTCTTCATTTCAATAGGACTCTAGATTAGCCTGCGACCAGAGCATTCAAATGGATAAGACTTTAATGTTTGTGATCTATGAACTTTCTTAGAATAGGGTTTTTAATTGCATTAGAGAAAGACTAGATGAGGTTTTGGTTCAAACCTTATATCTCAGACCATCTTCAGGCACCATGTCCACCAGTAAGATGTACTTTGCATATGGCACCAATCCAGACAAGCTGATTTTGCAGTGTGGAAACGTCCTCCTGTAATATAAGCACACAAAAGCAAGTTTAGGTCCAAGAATTGAGGTCTCAGGCATACATTATGGTTTAAGAGTTTATCTGATCCAAAACTTGAGTCAACAGATTAAGTTGTTATTGGTTCTGAGACAGACCTGCCAGGTTTGGTGATGATCATCTCAGTGCCGATCTCATGGAAGGATCTCCACAGCTCCGAATCTTCCAGAGTCATTCGGATGTTGCCCTGGTGATAGGAATCACCGGCTCCAGCCATGGAAGGCGGGGGAGGGAGACTGAAATTATGCTTGAGGTCTGAGGAAATATGGAATATTTGAGATTTTCTGTCAATGGCGTTCAATGGGAGCCTCTTTTGGAATCTCGTTCAGTGCAAAACAAGTTAACAATGAAGCCAAGTCTGTAAATAAATGGTGCACACCAAGAGTAAGAGCCCTCAAGTTTCATTAGAGTTAAAACAAGTACTCACCTCTGATAGCCTGCATTATTTAGGCTTCTCAAAAGATGTCCTCCGCAAGAAAATGAGACAGACCAAAGAGAAGATCTGAATGAGCAATATCTAGATGATTCAATTAAAAATACAAGTTCTCCATAATAACTCAAAGGGCTTGAGTTAATTCCAACGTTAAGTCCAAGGATGAAGAGGTCCAGTGTGTTGTATCTGTCTGTTGCTTCTGCCACCAATGCAGAGGAGGTGTCCCACACCTTTAAGTGGGATCTGGATGTGGGCGGGGTTTAGACCCCCATTCCCAGCCTTTGAAGTGACACAGTGATGAGTCAATGTCATGATCTCATTGGCTGATGGGCAGAATCAAAGAGACTTAGCAGAGCCTTGATAGAGTCCCAACAGGAAGGGGACAAGCGGAGGAAACATGTCTTTATGAACTGCTAAAGGACTTTTAAGCAAATACGTACAGGCCCAAAGCATACAGGATGGAAAATCAAGCACAAAATTCCCTTCATTAATCCAGCTAATGTGAGGAAGAGCAAAGACTTCACCTTCTAATTGACAGCATTGACCCCTTCACACAAACATAATCTGACACACTCAGTGCTCGTGTTTGCTAATTCACACACACATATCCACTAATTCTCACTGATGCTACAGACACCAGGTCCTGAGTTTTACAACCAGGTCAGCCATGGCAAATAATTTAAAATGCAATTGAAGTCGTCACTAGAGCATGAGGTTCTTGTGAACATTTTTTCTTTTGACATGTTCCAATCTTGGCCTTCACATTGAATTTGAATGGAAATGCTTTTACAACTTTAGGCCGTGGGTTAAACACATCTGCAGTGTTAATATTCATCTTAAATCATGAAGAAACTACAAAAGAACCACACAGAAATATCTTAACCTTTATTACCTTTAGGTTTGGTTACAGTTGTCTTTTCTCAACAGTTGTTTAACAGCAGTTTTGAGACAAATATTGACACACAGTCTTAAAACTAAAGCTTCTTAATGGTTCTTTGAAGCCCTGAGCAACACTCTTCTTATCAATAATTAGTATTTGCGGTTCAGAGTGGCTATATGGTTCTTTTGAGATTCAAATATTCTTGATATTGTATTGAAAATATCAGATCAGACTTTTGGTTCTTTTAAACAAGAGCAAATAAATAGGTTCTTTAGAACTCAAGTACAGATGTTTTTAGAGAATTGTGAAACTTTAAACATTCTGCTATGGCATGCTGTAGAGTCCTTTTTGGTACTTATTTGAACCTTTGTTTTCAGGGGATTGATTTTACACCCTTAAAAAGAACGTTTCCAAAAGTTTTTGCAGCAGCAATGCCATTGAAGAAATTTTTTTTGTTTCCCCAAATAACCTTTTAGTGAACAATTCTTAAAAGAACCATTTTCTCGGTGTGAAGAACATTCTAAAGTACCTTCAGTGGAGTGGAAATGTCCCATGGATGTTAAAGGTTCTTTTTGGAATCATAGATGCCAATAAGGAACCTTAATAGAGAATGTTTGAAGACTTTTTGTATGCTTTAATGTTTCAAAAACGAACTGTTTTGAGGGATATTCCAAAATGAATGATGGACTATCAAGTACTGAATCATCTCACTGAATGTCTCAGTGAAAGTGCACCACATAAAGTCATTAAAGAGTTATTGTAGAAAGCAAACCCTGGGGCAAATGTATAGGTGAGGTTTACCTGTGAAGGAGCCTGTGGATGTGTGTGTGATAGGAGGGAGGGGGTTGTGTATTCAGGTTGTCTAGACATGGCCGTTCCTTGATGGTTAATCTCATTAGGAAGAAATGCTCTCTGGAGGCAGCAGGCTTTCTATTCATGCAGAGAGATACAGGCAGAGATACATAAAGAGGGACAGATAGATAGAGAACAGAAAAAAGAAATATGGATCCAAAAGAAATGGGAATGTTTTAGTGGTTCACGGTCTGTTAGCAGCACTCACCGCAGGTTTCTTGTCTTTTTTTTAAGAGTAAACATGAATAGGGAGAGTTTACCTGTGTGGATATCAGGCATTGTTATACCTGTGACTAAGCTGAAAGGAGTGCTCGACTGACTGTTCACAAATTGATTGCAAGCAGATGTGTCTTTATTGCTCTGTCTTTGGTAAGTTGAAGATTGAAAGGCTTGATTTGTATTTTTTGATATGTAGAATCGAGAAAGTAGAGAGTTGAAAGTTTAAAGATTATACAATGGGGTCAAATAGAGAGAACATCTGGGATTCTTTCCAATTTAAAAATAAAGGTTTTATTTAAGTAAAGTTACGACAAATAATACAATTCCTGACTTAAAATGAATTAGAAATATTAAAGATTCTGAAGTATTTCTTGGTTCATTTGTGATATTGGTCTTGGGAACTCTAAAAATCTAAAATTCTTTTACATTTAAAAATTAAAAGGAAAGAAAACATTTGACATAAAATGTTTTAAAAAAATTTAAAATAATGCAATATTTCTGTAGCTAAATTTGTGACATTGATCATGTGACTTGATCAAGTATCTGAAATCCTGCTGCCTTTACAGTGAAAGGGGGACAAACCAAATAAAGATATTTGGAATATTAATGTTTTAAAATGAATATAAGTAAATAAATATAAATTATTGGAAATTAATAGCTTTTTTCCCAAGGCAGGGCCTTACATAATTCTTAGTTGTTTCAATCCAAACTGGACCCAGATGGAACACTTTAGGACTGATTCAAAAGAAGTTTGATTTAGGGTGTTTTTAAAACAGGAGACAGAGACAGAACTGATGGCTATTGACTGGTTCTGATGTTTTAGTCATCAGAAAACAATCCCCAGTTCGTTCCGTTTCTCCACCCTGGCATAGAGCACTGTTAGCACAACTCTTTCTTATGCTAAACGCTAACTCCATCAAAACAGACTCTTAATCACCACCATTTCCTACATTTGAAAGAACTCTCAAAGAACTGAACCACTTGAGAACAAATACTGCCATATACAAAAGACCCCAAAAATGATGGCAAACACCATTCGCATGAAGACACAATGTTGTATCGCTGATACACACGATGAACATACTGGAAGAGATGGATGTCAGTTGACAAATGTTTCACATATGTAAAGTCAATGTATTATTTATTATACGTTATATGGCATATAAAGCTAGACACATTACAGTAATGTTTCTTCCTGGTCATGGAAACATTCATAAATGAGCTATTAATGTGTAATAACACATTTAGCAGCACTCTTAACACAAATGCAGTCTTGAGTGCATTTCTCTGCATTGATCAATGGCAAATCAACCTAAAGCTTGTTTTAACTGTTATTGTTTAGTGGCTGCAATCAAGACAATTAAAACACTTGTTCTTAAAGCAGCCGTTAAATCAGAGATGCGTTTTTACGAGCTAAAAGCCCTCAAAAGCTGTGATAGTATTGATTGGGAATATAAGATAGCCTAGAAGATCTATGTTAGTCTTATACTCAAATTCATCTATACAAGTAAAGAAGAGCATTGAAAATCTCTCACACCTCCGGGTCGCTCTGGAGATTAACACTGAGAGACCTAAACCTGGAGAAAACGGCAGAAGACATTAGTCAAGCACACGTTCAGCCATCTTTCCATCATGAAGGTGTGATGGCCAGGTTTCATTTCCTTCACCTGATACTGGTCAGTATGATTCACACATGGCGCGTGGCTCTCCTCACTCCTCTGAGGCATTACTGCAAGACTAACGTATAGCTTTCCTAAACTTAATCCACCGGGAGCACACTTGTATTAGCACTCATGCTAATTATCATTATGTATCATCAGAGTGATTTTCAGACCCATTTCAGACATTTTACACTAGATTAGGTTTGTGGTTGGTGTAAATTACTTGAGTAGCTTCACTACTAACTACAGTATTGCGTAATTAAATTACATATTTCTGTGAATTAATATTTTACTTGAGTACTGTTGAAACTGAATCATGCTCTTTCACTCCGTTTCATTTCAAAGTCAATATCATACTTTTACATCTTACAGTGATTTAGACTTCCAAAGTAAAAAGTCCTTTTTGTAGATCATAACTTAAAACGTTCCTTCTTACAAGACAGTCAAATTACACTCGTTGAGTTTTAATAGCCATCAACAGCCATTTCAGTTTAAACTGTTTGGCTATAATAGCCATCTGTACTTGTGAGAACACAAGAACAAATCTGTCACCACAACATACTTGATCTAAAGTAATGTGTTTTAATCATAGACATGTTTAAGATGGACAAACTTGACTCAATGTGAACATGGTTGACAAGCAGTCCATGAACAACTACAGTATATTCCACGGTCAAATGACTAAAATCAGCTGCATTGGCCATTTGACCAATTCCAGCAGGTTTGATGGTGTTCCTGTGTAACATCTGCTGTGTCCTACTGAGAATACTGTCGAGAACCTGACATTGAGAACATTGTGATTAAGGAGTTGATTTTATTACCCAGTGTACTTATTTGAAATATATACTTTCTACTTTTAAATACAATAAAAGTTGTCTAGATGCTTGAGTTTACGATGCAAAAGTTTAGCGTAGGAAAGCCAATCTCGAGTTTGATTAGCAGAGAACACACAGGAATTAAATGTAATTTAATAATAATGTAATACATGTCACTTTGGATAAAACTGCATCCCAAATGCATAAATAGGCTATAAAATCACTTCAGCAGAATTGTTTCTGCTGTTTAGTCTCATAATGAATGATTGAATGACACGGGGAAAAACCTCTTATTCTGACAAAGTGTAACATATTTTTGATGTGGACAATTAATGCATGCCCAACCCAAGATGGAGGGGGGGGGGATACAGAAAAATATCCATTGAAGTCTAAAAACTAGAGCCTGCCAAAGAAAAAAAACAAAATGAAGAAAAAAACAGTCTCGCAGCAAATTTACTTTTTTGTTGAAATTTACATCTACATTTATGCATTTAGCAGACGCTTTTATCCAAAGCGACTTACAGTGCATTTCAGGCTATACATTTTTTGTCAGTACATGTGTTCCCTGGGAATCGAACCCACAACCTTTGCGCTGCTAACGCAATGCTCTACCACTGAGCCACAGGAACACTTTTTCATACAAATTTGTATGAATTTTGTACAATTAGGATCTGCCTATGGCCCACTGATTGTTATGTTTAGAGTCAGATCTTCATGTTTTTCCCCCCTAAAAACATATGTTTTTGTATAAATTATATGAATTCATACAATAATTCCACCTCCTAAAATAGTTATGTTTTCTCCTGTAATCAGGTTGGAAGAAATTAGCTTAGCATAAGCTAGCGTGTGAAGAGCTAATGCTGTCATTTGAAACAAGTCAGTCGTTGAAACGGACACCAGCCTCCATTTTAAATTCAGGCATGTGAGACATGAACTCGCTGGCTCATTAACACCTGCGAGGTGCTTGTACGCTTGGAAATCAGACACATTAGACGGGTTTAATTATTGTATCATTCCCTAAAGATATTTCTCAAAGCTTACACTAGGAGTTACATCTGTTTCTTTTTTATTATTCTTATGGCAATAAATACAGCCATGTGAGGCTAAATATTCTTTAGTTTCAAGAAACCAATGCCATGGTATAATGACACCGCAAACGTGAGCTGCAAAAGGTTACATTTTACTTGACCCTCAAAATCTGCGAAGCGCATCATAAAGTGATCCATATCCCCTTTGATCAGGTTAAAACATCATTACTGTGTAACTGAAAACACATGGCTGCTCTTTAGAGGAAATGTATGGTTCCATGAAGTGTCGTATCTAAACGTTACGGGAGGTTTCCTACTGTAGACCCCACAGGGATCAAGAGAGTCCCGCTGGGACACGGCACACTCACGCTGGGCTCCCTGTGTTTGCTTTGGGACTCCGGCAGCTGACCTCAAACCAGTTCTGCTGCTGGTTTTTAGGACGGGTGACAGTTTGGGTGAGAGAGAGAGAGAGAAAAGGGCGGAAAGGTCAGAAGGGACAAACTGGAGGAAGTGGCAAATGTCATGGCCAAGACCACGACACATGCTTGCTTTCTGCTTTTCCCTGCATTTTGGCTCACAAGAACAATGAAATTGTGTTTTCCTTATCACACCAAGTTAATCGCATTATATCCCAGAGATGTTTCTCTATCTGAGAGTCGAATTTGCAGGACATTCAAATACAGGAAATGCTGGAAAGAATCAAACACTGTCACTCGGTCGGATACTCAGCATGTCTTAAATCTCTTCTTCCTCCTCCAGCTCAGCTCTGCATCCATCCCGTATCGCAGACGCTACAGTCAGGAGGTGTTAGCCATCTCTGCCATTTGCTGTGCCCTGTCACTCAATAGCTTAACAGCTGCCAATACACAGGCGCTCCGGGCTGGGATCAGACGGCTGTGGGGTCTATAAAGAGCCCCCCGCTATGGGGCAACGAGAACTCTCACACCTTTCCCTGCATTAGCCATGCAATCTACCCTTTTGATGCTCTAACTGGCCACTTTAAGTGCTCAGGTACGGCCATCAGGGGGGACGACGAGGACGTTAAACTGGATGATTTTTGGATGATAAGTGGGGATTCTTAAAGGGGTTCAAGAACTGGCATTGGATACCAAGCTTTTACAGGATTCCCAAATGGTCTGTTCCATGATTTTTTCCCAGTCGTTCATGATCACTGGAGAAGGTTCTTCGTTTACACGACAACGGCATTTTGGGGATTGAAAACGCATAATTTTGAAAATGAGTTTCAAAGTGGAAGTTTTTGAAAACGCCACCGTTATTGTTTCCGTATAAACACCTAATACGGAATCTTTGAAATGGGGACATCATGCGCACATGTAGTATGTGTTAGGTATGTAGACATGCGCAGTACGTGTCGATTTTAAAAGCAAGCACAAACAAACATACACAACAATGGCGGAGTACATGCTTGTGTTGTTGCTGCTAAAGAGATTGCTAACGCTTCTTCAGCAAAGAGTGGATTTACTTCATCAATATTACAACCAACAGCGGAGACATCATATAGTCCACAAAGACTATAATTGTCCACAAAGAGCTAATCATCACCTCCCTACAGGTACTGTTTACTAACAAGGTGACAGCGCCAACTGCTGGTCTGGCATACGTAATACAGCGTTTTTAGCAGTTTTCGCGGATATGCGTAAACGCGAATCATTTGAAAACGTTGTCGTGTCTACGTGAAACCTTTTAAAAATGCAAGGGAAAAACATTTCAGTTTTTGACTACATCGTTGTCGTGTAATCGTAGCTTCAAATTTTTTTTTTTTTTAGAATTAAACATGATTAGAAAAGTGTAATTCAGAAGGATTTAAAGATTTAACTTCCTATTTTTTATATTTCATTTTATTATACATTTTTTTTGTGAAAATTACCATTTCAAAATCCCCTGGTATTTCTAGGGTTTCCATGATGGTGGCAACACAATATTTAAACATTTTATTAATGTGCTTTTTTATTTTATTGTAGTTAAAAAAAAAGCATGACGCTAGCAGCACCAAGGTCATAGGTTCAATTCCCAGGGAAAACCAGGATGCAATGCAAGTAGCTTTGGATAAAAACATCTGCCAAATGCATAAATGTAAATAGAAATTTACAGGACTTATTTTTTTATAATTGTTTTAATTCTTTAAAATGTCCATGTCTTTTTACTTCCAAAGGAAACACTATTTTAATATTTGTAGTTCCAAAGGTCTATATGTCTGACCGAGTTCAAATACCTACTGTAGTGAAACTCACTTTAAAACTTAGTGTTACTATAGTGTTATTTATATACTATTGTATGTATGTTCAATATTCACTTATAATTTTTTTCAGTAAAATTTGGTCATGTGCTTAAACATATTTAAGTAGAAGTTTTGATCCAATATTTACATTTTATTTTAGTTCAGCTTTATTTCAATTAAGACATATTTTTGTAGTTTTAGATTTTGTTCACAATATCACAGACCAACAAAAAAATTTTTTTTCTCAATATTTTCTTTAGATGATGTTTTTATTCACATATTTTTGTTTTGATTTTGTCAAGACATTGAGCATTGATGTACATTTGAGCATTGGCTCATTCACCTGAACTAAAGGCCAGTTCCCTTACATTTGAGCGCTTTACTACAAGTCCCAAATAGCCGAAGGCCACTACATATTGATTGGCTATTCACCTAATTTAAAGGCCAGTTCCCTTACAGCGCTCAAACTGTCCCAACCGTACCATAAGTATTCAGTCAGATGGAGGCCAGCAGAGGCACACAGGAGGCAAACAATCACCACCTTCCCCCACATCCCCTAAAAAAGATCTGACACACATTTGGTCCCGTATGTAAGAAAACAAACCCAGAGTGTAGCGTGCCTGACAAAGGGACTAAATGACACATTGGCAGCACTTCATAAGAAACCTCTGGGAGCTGCTAATGGCCTTCCTCGAGTCTGAGGGCTTCACACCAGCCTGGACTCGGCCTTTGACATGGCCTGGCTAAAAGACGGGGTGGTCTTCAGCCCACGAGGATCACAGGACGACTTTGAGGAGATGATGTCATCAATTCTCATAACTCCCTTTATGGAATAATGGTCAAAAAGTGGACAGATTTTATAGAAACAGCATGCATGTGTATAAACACAATCATCTATGAATGGGTAACTTGTGGTAAGGCACTGAAAAATAATGTTATTGTGTATATATAAATGTGTGTGTGTGTGTGTGTGTGTGTGTGCGTGCGTGCGTGCGTGCGTGCATATACAGTATATATAACATTTAATCTCAACATTTAACGGCTGGTCTGTGTGGTAATACAATCGGCAGGACACCAAACGCTCATTTTCATCAACCTCAAATATGCTTTTCATGTGTGTAGTAGCAACTTTACATGTTGTTTAACTAGAGAAATGTGCTACGCGTTTGCTGCATTTTTTTCTTAAAATCTAACAGAAAAAGTAAATCTTAGTATATAGGTTCATGTTGCGCTTTTATGATGTCTCAAGTTATCGAATATATCTAAAAATACATCTATAGAAGAATGTCAATGAAGACGTTATTTTACGAAATTTAATCTGATTTTATGCACAAATTGTTGAAATTAAGGTGGGCACACTCTATAATTTTACTAGAAAGCAACAACAACAACACGGGAGTGGGAGGGAATGGGAGTCTGGGACGGATTTTCAGTTGCATAAACACTGTTCTAAAGACACACCAAGCCGACGGTGGCCGTCGGGCAGTTTTTGGTCGTCGGCACTTGTGTGTTCCGCACTGACCAAAGGGTAGCTTGTCGGTCATCAGTCTTATTTTATGGAACCAGAGCGCGAGAAAAAAAGTTCAGAGTGCGCTTTCTCCGTAGCAGCCGCTTCTTCTTTCCCTCTTCCAGCAGAAGACAAGGGCTATGCCAGTTCAGACATACGTAACTGTGCTGCTTTTTCACTTTGTTTATGTTTTGTAAGCTCTTCGGTTTCCAGCTTTGAGTAACAAACACAGACTATTGAGCAAAGGGATTTCTCTAGACGCAGAACGGATAAGGCCGCCGGGTCTAGTCTGCCGAGTCGGCCGCTCCGCAGTCTGATTCGTCGCCAGAGGCCTTTATGCAATGGGCCACTGATTGGACACAAATCAGTGTAGTGCAAGATGAGCCATTAAGTCATTTTGCTCCATCTTTCTTTTGGAAGAGACAAGATTGTTCATTTTAAATGTTTATATCTGCTAAAAGTGAATTCTGACAAGATGAGCGTGTTTTTCTTTTGGAAGAGACAAGATCATTTTAAATGTTTATATCTGTTATAGAAGTATAGAAGTATCGCAAGTAGATTGTGACGTACTCGCAAAACGGATCATAAAAAAAGAACTGCAGTTGAAAAGGATGAAGTTTAAACTGATTAAATGACTGGAGAAGTCCTGCATAAGTCCCCAATGAGAAGTCTTGTCATTACAATTACATTTTGATTAAACTGTTTTTTTTTATTAAACGTGAATAGTTTAGAATATCAATATCATGCATTCACAAAATAGGGTGAACGGCCATTTCATGCTGACTTTAAGTGTACACTAGCATATAGCTCAATTCTGATTTCATAAGGTCTTTGTAATCTCAAAAAATAACCAAACAACAAAGATCAGGTAAAAATGTTGTAAGTGTATTTTTGGTTTTGTGATATCATCAATGCAGCAAGTCAGAAATATCAACCTTCTCAGAAAAAAAGCCTGAGGACAGCAATACCCCATAAATCTCCAAAGAGCTCAGAAAACCTCCCATCTCTAGAGACAAGAGGATATATCCACCGCCGTCTTACATTCTTAACACAAGCATAGAGTCAGCATACAAAAGACAACAACAAACTAAATATTATTTTACAAAGAGGAAAAAATAGAAACATCTCTTTATCGGTTTACAGGTAGTTTGGTCACACATGCCCATTGCATCGAAACATTTCATCCCTTCAGTCTTTTCTTCTTATATTGAAAAATTCTGCACTCAAAAAATACTGGTAGCTATTTATCCGTCTACAAGGTAGAAAACGTTCGGTAAAAAACATTCCTCCATCTAAATGTTTCTTTATAACAACTGGAAATGATCTGGTGGGGAAACACGACCAGCACCACCCATGAGCGACGTCCACATACAGACACATCACAAAAAATCATTCACTTGAACAGAAAATCACCAAGACATGCTCTTAATGCTCCAAGAGACAGCAGTGCTACTCCAAATCCAAACAAAACCCCACAAGTCAAGAACATAACCTCAATACCACTAACATGTGGGCACTTTTCTTTGGTTAAAGGGAAAGTTCACCCAAAAAGTAAGTTTCGGTCTTCATTTTCAATATAAACTCCAAAAGGAGATGTTTGGTAGGATGCTCATGCTGCTCTTTCCCATACAATGAAAGTGAATGGTGACCAAAGGCTCCAATGAAAGCACCATAAACACAGTCCATATGGCTTGTGTGCAATATTTCAACACTTGAAAGGCATTTAATAGTCTTAATTGAAGAAAAGTCCACATTTTATTTAATTATCTGGTGTTTACATGTATTGATGTACCATATTAGTATATACACAACCGTCAATGAGATTTGAGAGCTGCAGCAGAGGAGAAGAAATTAAATTACTTGCATTTCCGTCTGTTCCTCGTGCAAAAGTATCAAATGCATAGGAATATAATGCACAAGTTATAAAAGTACTACTTTTTTAGTGCTTTTTGTCATTTTTGGACCCTGACACCCTCTGGTCTCCATCCACTTTCATTGTATGATTAAGAAAGAGCAGCGTGAACGTTCTATTAAATATCTTCTTTTGTGTTCCACAGAAAAAAAGCAAGTCATATGGGTCTGCAACAATATGAATATAGTAAATGATAAACAAACTGCCATTTTTGGGTGAACTTTCCATTTAAAGATTATTTTAAAAAGCCAAAAATAAGGGATCAGCACTATTTTGGGGCCTTTTCATCTTATTTAAAAATAATTTGTAATTTATACACCATGGCATAATCTTGAAAAAATGTAAAATAAAACTAAGTCAGTCCTGTAGCTAGTTAGATCACATTCATATTTCAATTGTGATATGAATACAAGTCACATCTTCTCAGTGCTGGTGACGAGACTGACATGCTTTGCCCTTTCAGCCGCTGTTGTTTATGATCCTCAAATGGAAATGTAATAAAACTACAAATGAAATCAGGTCAAAAATGTGAGGTACACACAGTAATACGACTCAAATGGAACTTGTGGTGGCTTAAATACTCCAAAATGTGATATTTTTTACAACCAGTAGATCACCAATACAGTCATCTATAATAATAAAAAATATCCCAATTGAAATCTTGTGGTGCTGTGAAGAATCATACATTTGTAGAATTCCCCGTTAAAAAGTCAGAAGGTAAAGCGTGGACAACCGATCAAACATGATGCTCCATGCACGCTGTGTGTGTAGGCAGCAGAGCTCTGAAAAAGAAGCCAAAGCACACGCACAAACACATACACAGGAAAACAGAGATACACGTCCACACGGCTGTAAAAACAACGTCATGTTTGCATGCTGACGTCTCGAGGGGATATTCCACGTTTGGTTACAATGCCATTGAAACTTGGTAGAATCATGTTTTTTTGCTGAGCTGACCAAACGTCAAGCAGAATGTATTTCCTCTTAAATCTGTAAACAACGTCGTGATGGATTTAATGCCCAGGAAACTCTGAGTGAGTAAATTGCATTACACAAACTGTCAATATTACACAATCCATCCTTTAGGAAATGATTTTGAACTGACTTTTCATGATTCCACTGTGTAAGCGTCGTTTTGATTAAAATGGCACTTTGCAGGATCGTACACAACAAAAAAACGACATAGAAACCCAGTCCATGCTTAGCAGCGGAGGAGCGAAACCAACAGGACACCAGTGCCAGGGTAGGAAAAAGCCCTTTCGCTGAAAAACGTGCATACAGCGGAGAAAACGCGCTATAGAAAAACGGACGAAGACGAAACCGTCGACGATTAGCTGCAGCTACACAATTAAATAAGGAGATTTCGCTTCAGAGCTCAGCTTGAGAGTTCTGCAGCAGTGCGGCTCAAAGCTGGACCGTTCAAATGTCCATGTAGTCATCTTCCTCATCCGACTCGCTTTCCAGAGAGGATTCCTGACTCGACGTCTCTTGCACCTCTAAAGCAGGCTGAGCGAGAGTAACTTTCTTCACGTTAGCTGCCGACTGAGAGGACAGGATCACATTCTGACGGGAAAACCAGACAAAGAGAAGGAGAACGTTTTACAGCGGCCCCAAAAATACCACTTTTTAAAAGTGTTCAAATATGTTTTGAGACACTGTCTCCGAGGATGTGTCAATATTGCAAAGGGCTTATTTCCTTTGAATTAGGAATGAACACCAACCTTGAGTTTCTGTTTGGTCTCCTCAGAGATGCTCCCCTTCGGGGAGAGCAGGGTGGGCGTGGGGGGCGTGACTGTTATCTCTGGGGGGAATTTAGTGGCTGTGGAGGGGATCATCAGTTTGGGCATGTTGGATGGGATTCTGGACCGGATGCGACTCGTATCTGCCTGCTTTGACTGGTCACTTTCTGTAAACAATCATTGACAAAAAAAATATATTTCTAAGTTTAGATGATTTATTATAATTCTAAATATGTGGTAATTCAAGTAGATAATGAATAGATGTTATATAATTATATAACAATATATGTATTAATTAATCACACTAATGTTTGTGTTTGGTAAGATTTCTCAATGTTTTTAAAAAGTCTCTTATGCTCATCAAAGTTGCATTTATTTGTCCACAAATACAGTAAAAATAGTGATATTGTGAAATTCTATAACAATTAAAAATGTTCAGCATCATTACTTCAGTCTTCAGTGTCACATGATCATTCGGAGATCAGTATAATATGCTGATTTGCTGCTCAAAAACATTTCTTATTATTATCAATGTTGATAACAGTTGTGCTGCTTCATATTTTTGTGGAAACTGAAACATTTTTCAGGACCCTTCAATGAACAAAGTTCACAAGAGCAGCATTTTGTAACGCTATAAAAGTCTTTACTGTAACTCTTGATTAAGCTGATGCGTCCTTGCTGAATAAAAGTAATATCTGCTTTAAAAACCTCAGAAAACCGGTCAATCGTGAGCAGACGTTACCTGTGCAGGACTCCTGTGTGCTGTGAATCTGAGAGACGCTGGTCATCTTCATCTGCTGGCACAGATGGGACTCCTGCTGGCGGTACAGCAGACTCTCAGTAACCGGCTCCGCTCTGTCCTCTGCAGACACAAACACATTTAGACCCAAGCATCTGATCAGATGGCCCACGTTTCGTGAGTGAATTCTGTATTAATACATCAAATACATAATGACATTAGTCTTATTTTAGCACTATTACAGCATGTATTAGTAGTTTTGAATGAACATTTATTTGAACATTTTCAGTTCAATTTGATTCAATTAGCTTTTTACATTTTATTTCTATTTAGTTTAATTTTATTTCCGTTTTATTTATTTTAGGCTTTCGCTTAAATTTCTTTCAGTTAGTTGCAAAATCAACATTTCCTGTTTTAATGTTTATCCATTTTTTAATAACTATATATTTTTTATTTCAGCTTTTTTGATGAAGCTTATTTACTTTAATATCGGCATTTATTTATCAGTCTTCACTAAAGTGTCGGAATAAAATGTGTCTGAGATAGTGTGTTCTCAAAGATTGAGGTTACTATGGTTGTGAGAGTGAAAACATTATTTAATGGACTTAATAACCACTGACCGTAAACAATAATACAGTGCCAGTGTCTGTGTGCATCCAAGTATGTTTATGATCACTATGTATGTTAATGAGGCAGCCGTGGACTTGTTACCCGAGGTTGTGGGTTCGAATCTCGGCTCCGGCAGGAATTGTCCACGACTGAGGTGAGACCCTTGAGCAGGGCACCGAACCCCCAACTACTCCAAGTGTGTGTGCACTTGAATGTATTAAATGCAGAGAACACATTTCACTGCTGGTTATACTCTGTATAATTGTATATGTGACAAATAAAAAATTATTCTCTTCTTTTTTTCTCTAATGTCACTGCCTGGGCATATCTGCTAATGAGGTGAATTAATTTTTGACGAGGTTTAATATGGTACAACTGTGACTGCATTTCAAAGACTGAGCTGACCAACACACATGTGATTATGTAGTAGTGCATGCACTTTCATTTAGCCTCAGACACACACACACAGGGCCTTTCTGCTGCATGCATGCACACTTAACACAATCATGTACTTGGGCACTTCATCCTTGTTTCCTTAGCAACAGAGTATGAAGCACAGAACACATCAGCCTAAACGAGACAAGGCAAACTCTGCATGTGTGTGTATCTTAGAAGAAATGAGACAGACTCAACTTGCTCTATGAGTAATGAGAGTTTTGTTGAAGTTATGAGCTGCATGTTGATCTCTAGCATGCAGTGGTTACATAAAGTGTAAATCATAAACAGAATGTATGGACACTGTGTCCCTCTGCTGGACACATGCGGAAACCGTCAAATGAGTGTCGAACCGAAGCAGCATCTACTAAAACTTGTGTTCGAATTCAAAATAATAAACTACCACACTACTTTTATTTAGTAATTAATAATAACACAACTTTTCGGTATGAAAACTACATTTGCCAAAATGTCTAGTATACAACAGAGCAAACTTCATGGAATAATGTGTCCCACAATGCAATGCACCCAACATGACCTTTTAAGTGTGATTAATTACTGTTCTTCTTTTCATTATGCATTGATATATGACTTTGATATATTCTTTGATATATGCATATCATTCTTTTTCTTTTATTAGACTACAAAATTGAAATGAAAATGCAGAATAAGCATATTTATCAAAAGTTTGGGTTCGGTAAAATTATTATTTTTGAAAAAAGTCTTCCAAGAAGCATTTATTTGATCAGAAATACAGTACAATTAGTAACACTGTGAAATATCATTACAAATTAAAATATTTTCTATTTTAATGTTTTAAAACAATTCTTCAGATCTTCAGAAATCATTCTAATATGCTGATTTGATGTTATTATCAATGTTGAAAACAGTTGTGCTGCTTAATATTTTTGTGGAAAACCTGATATTTTTTTTTAGGATTATTTGATGAACAAAGTTTAAAAGATTGATTTGAAATACATTATAAAAGTTTTCAGTAAAAGTAATGCACACTTTTCAAATAAAATAATTTATTTCTTTCACTAAAATAATCTTAGTGACCCCAAACTTTTCAATGTATTTCTGAGATGATAACTGGACAGCTAGTAAGTGTACTAATTTAAACCAGTACACTCATTAAATCATGCTGTACTAGTAAGTATACGAATTATATAGGGCACAGTATGCAGTGAATAGTATGCTATGTAGTATGCTAAGTGTTATAGACAGTTGATTTATTTATGTGCCACTTCCAAAAATATTTCAATAATTTAAAAGCAAACAAGAAAGCCTATATGCCATACCAGTGTGAGGCAAGAAGGCCATGCTTGCTATTGGCTGGCTAGGTGTCTTCCTCTGTTGTGATTGGTCGTGTTGGCTGGAGGGCAGGCAGTAGATCTGTGTTGAAGTGCTGTGTGTCGGTGGCTGTATGAGAAGGGGTCGAGGGCTCTTGCTCAGCTTGGCCTCCCCGTCCTGCGTTGGTGCTGGGTATGTGTGCGAGTGGAGGCACGGCGTGGAGAACGATGCTGGGAAGAAGAAGTCTCGCTGGTCTTTACTAAACTTGGGAGTGCTGGGTGCATCACTGGAGCTCTGAGAGACAGATGGGACAGAAAAACAGTGCCATGAGTTGACATCATCTCTTTCCAAACTTAAATGGAGCCAAAGAAAAAGTGACTGAAAGAAACAGTAAGAGAAACAACGTTTAAAACAAGTCGATGACCTTCTTGCACAACTTATTTTAAATAACCATCGTAACAAATACAAATATATTTCTGTTTGAATATATGTTCAAATGTAATTTATTTCTGTGATGCAAAGCTGAATTTTCAGTAGGGCTGTGCAATTAATGGCAATTCAGTTTTGATTTAGATTTCGGCCTCCAACGATTATGAAAATATAATAATCGTGATAAAACGATTATTGCGCCCCATTCCGCCCCCTTTCCAGCGGTGCGCTTTCACTCCTACATAAAAGCCAATTTTAACGTGCAAATCAGTAAAATCATTTAATGTGACTTTTGCAAAATGGGACGTGCTTGAGTTATTAAAGTTGATTAGATTTATTAACATTTTTAAAAGCGTGAAAGAGAACTTGCACTGTTCCTCAGGAGGCTTGCGCTCAGAGACAGAGCACGGATTATAAAGTCATCTATTAGCTGAACGTATGCACCTAAACGCTCAAATACACGCAAAAATGCAGCGCTTAATAATTATTCTCGTAAACCCTCGGTTATGTAATAAATGAATGTAGACAGATGAGACTGAAAATACGCGTGTAACAGTAATTGGATCCGTGCGGCTCTTAAAGTGCGCTATATTGACTGTGTTTAATATTAATCAAACAACAAAAGACAAAGACAAAATCACTCTCTGCTCTTCACAGAAGGTCTTTTGTAGCTTTAAGAAACAAAGGAAGTTTAATTCTTACAGTGAAGACGATGCTGTTTTATTTTACATTTGATTATTCAATTTCTATAGTAGGCTGTTAACTGAATACTTTAGACTTGCATTAATTATTATTACTTTTTTTGTTATATGGCCCACTAATAATCGTGATTACATAATTTACCAAAATAATCGTGATTGTGATTTTTGTCAATCGAGCAGCCCTAATTTTCAGTGTCACATGATCCTTCAGAAATCATTGCAATATGCTGATTTGATGCTCAGGAAACATTTCAGATTATTATCAGTATTAAAAACAGTTGTGTTGCTTCATATTTTTGTGGAAACTGTGATACATATTTTTCAGGATTGTTTGACATATAAAAAAAAGCATTTATTTGAAATACAAATCTTCTGAAACATTACAAATATCTTTAGAGTCCCCTTTAAATGCATTTACTGTCACAAATTAAAGCGACCTAGCTGATTAATATATTTTTTTTTACTGCCCCCAAAATCCTGATATAACTCACTAAATTATAAACATGTCATGAGGTCATTCTGTTGCATACTACGGTTTTAAAATAAACCAAATATTATTCAACAAGCAGCATTTTAACTCTTAGAATTAGTATAACAGCAATACAGCCACTAAAACAACCAATCAACGAGCAGGAAACACACTTATATCCAATCAAAAGCTCACGCTACAAACTCGAACATCCAATCAGCTGCATCTGTGAGGCCTACCTGTAATCTAGTGTTTCGTATTGCCCTGCCAAGGTCCCTCTATCAAGATGGACGATTCAGTAGATGCTCAGCAGAAAAAGCAAGCGACCAGGCAAACAAACTAAACAGCTCTGTGTCCTGTGTGTGTCTCGAGAGAAGCACGGCTCCACAAACAAACTACACCACAACAGAACCAGCTGTTGCCATAGCAACAAAGCCAAACCGCAGCCAATAGCTGATCAAACAACCTCTTTCTGGAGAGCTTCGCTCCGTCTCTCAGAAGTGTTGGACCGGTGCGGATCACATCTTCTTGGTTTTGTGCACTAATGTTCAGTAAAAGCTTCCAGTAGGAAGGATGTAATCTTTTATGAAGCTGCACTGAAGCATATGATAAAAGAACCAACTAAACTTTTCTTCAGAAGAAAATATGAGTGGTGCTTGTATGTGTGAAATGAGAACAACAAAAAAGTTGCTAAGATGATCTGGGTGGTTGCTAGGGCGCTATAAGAAGTTTGCTTACTGGCCCAAGTCAAAAGACATCACAGATGACCAAAGAGATTTGTTTTGCACATTTGATCATGCAACAGGTAAATTCATGATTTGGAAAAAATGCAATATCATTTATTTTAAACATTCTGTGGTTATAGTAGTACATGCGTAGAAGTTTCTACACTTTTATAAATAAAGGTTCTTTATTGGCATTGATGGTTCCATGAAGAACATTTATGGAATCTTTGATGAATTCCACTTACAGCCAATTCGTAAGTGGAAGTCCAATATCGTTCCCGTGAAATAAAAGTACTCATAGCATGATATAAGATTTTGGCCTCCCCCTACATCATACTAATGCAAACTAATGTTCTGTTTATTATACATCTAAGCTGTAATTACATCTTCTACCACCTTAAATGCTTGAGCTCTTCCAGCTGAATTCTGATTGGCTATCAGTAGGGATGTAACGATTCACTCAACTCACGATTCGTTTTACAATTTTTGTTATTTTTTTTTACAAAAAGATTTAAGACAAATTATAAATTAAATGTGTCCTTTTATTATTGCTTGGACAAAATGCAGCACATTTCTTTGTGAAATTGAAATATAACGCTATAATAATATACTAATATAGCGCTTGCATATCATTGCTCTTGTTGGTTTAGATTGCTTCTATTCTGATAGTGGACATTCAACTGAGACGGCGCTACTCTCAGTCACTGAAGCCTTTGCGAATTGCAAAAGCTGATTCTAAATCATCAGTTCTCATTCTGCTAGATCTGTCTGCCGCTTTTGACACTGTTAACCATCAGATCCTCCTGTCCACCCTCTCATCACTGGACATCACTGGGATTCCACTTCGCTGGTTTGAATCCTATCTCACTGGTCGGTCTTTCAGGGTGGCCTGGGGAGGGGAGGTATCCAAAGCACATCAACTGGTCACTGGGGTTCCTCAGGGATCGGTTCTTGGACCCCTCCCCTTCTCCACATACACTACATCACTGGATCCCATCATACAAGCACAAGGTTTCTCATATCATTGCTATGCTGATGACACACAGCTCTATCTCTCTTTCCAACCAGATGATCCAACGGTAGCTGCACGGATCTCAGGCTGCCTGGCGGACATCCCGGCATGGATGAAAGAACATCACCTACAGCTCAACCTGGCAAAGACTGAGCTTCTTGTCCTCCCTGCCACTTCAACTCTACAGCATGATTTCACCATCCAGCTAGGTTCTTCTACAATTACCCCATCTAGCTCAGTCAGAAATATTGGGGTAATTTTCGATGACCAGCTGACTTTCAAAGACCACATTGCAAAAACTGCTCGATCTTGCAGGTTTGCACTTCACAACATCAGAAAGATCAGGCCCTTCCTTACACAGCACGCTGCACAACTTCTTGTCCAAGCCATTGTCATTTCTAGACCGGACTACTGCAATGCTCTTCTAGTTGGACTTCCATCATGCACAATCAAACCTTTACAAATGATTCAGAATGCAGCGGCACGACTGGTCTTCAGCGAACCCAAAAGAGCCCACGTCACACCTCTCTTTGTCTCCCTGTACTGGCTCCCGATTGCAGCTCGCATCAAGTTCAAGACACTGATGCTTGCATATAGAACAGCCACAGGCTCAGCACCCTCCTACTTCCACTCACTTATGACAATATACATCCCCTCCAGAAGCCTGAGATCTGCGAGTGAGCGTCGCCTCGTGGTGCCATCACAGAGAGGAACAAAATCACTCTCCAGAATGTTTTCATTCACCGTTCCTGGCTGGTGGAATTAACTTTCCACCCCGATCCGGAATGCTGAGTCCCTGACCATTTTCAAGCAACACCTGAAAACTCATCTCATCCATCATCACTTGACTTAAATAACACAACTATATTGAAATTTTAAAACAAGCTCCAAATTAAATAAACAAGTAACACAAAATAAAACTCTTCATATATACTAAATAAGGCTTTGTCTGTGCTCTTTCCATTTAAAATTAGAGGAAACCACTGCATTTTAATCATGATCCAAACAAAGATGCTGCATACATGCAACATCAGCATTTTTAATCTAAATAAGATTATATAATTTCGAAATTTAAAGCAAAAAAAGAATGGTCTGACTTCAGTTTTGTGAAACTACTGTATACATAAAAAAATATCTGCATTAAATGAAACAGCACACGAGCTAAATTAGATGCAGATTCACTCTCTGCCAGTAGGTGGCGCTTAAAGTGTTTTCCTTGGTTTCCGCTGTAAACAAAGTACTACAATAATGAACTTTAATATGCATTATACAGAGGCAAGATGAAAATAAAAAATACCATCTAAACTTTTCTAAAAAGAGTAAGTTCCCCTCAGACATACATTCATATAAACTCCTACCCCTAATTAAATCACTATTTGTTTAGCATCTCAACCGATTTAAATCGATTTTCAACCGGCTCATGGTAAATCGTTACATCCCTAGCTATCAGTGTTTTTCTTGTTCATCAGCAGGAAAAAACATTCTGAAAGTGATTCCAATTATATTGTTCCTCCGAGTCGTTATTGTTACTGCCATGGTTTGGACTTTTAATGAATTATAATGGTACAGTCGTTGCCCTTTGTGTGAATGTGCCTTAACTCCAAGGTATGACAACACACACAGTAGTTTATTCCATTGTTAGTTAACTAAATGCATAGTAATACGCCAAAAATAAGCAGCCATAAACTTACAGTCTTGAAGTCTGACTTGGAAAAGGAAAAAGAAATGGGACACTGGTCAAGCCCACAACTCTGACATTATTTATTAGAAATAAACAAAGATTTTACTCAGCCACAATATCTGATCCAACATCAACACAGAGACAAGCATCTATTAACAGCACATTTTGACCACAAGGGGGCCGAATGGTCAAACTAAAGCAGAGGCTAGTCTCACAACAGTGTTAATGGAGAGAGGTGTAGAAATGAAGGAGTTTATTTTCATTTAATGGTAGGCTTCAGTTACACGTGTGTAGAGTTCTGCTGCATGGAGCGCAGGAGGTGCGTTGGCACAATCCTGTTACTATAGAAACGCTCCCGCTAGGTACAGCGTGCTTTAACAGACAAGCAGCACAAACCCACGTGTTCGGCCATCTGTACTTATATACATGAGTATGTGTGCTTAAATATGGATTAACATACTGTACACAAAAGCGTATTGGACAACAAAGTGGTACGCCAATGAGGATTTGTGTACATTTATATTTTAGTACACACAAATGTGACTGTGACCTGCTAATTTGCATAAGAGGCTGATTTTTGTAATGGCAAGTAAACAGACTGTTGGTAAGCAGCTATGTAATTATGTAATTTTATAAACGCATAGCCAAATATTAAGTGAATTGCCCTGAAAATATTTATTTATCATGGTATCCAACATTTCCTTCTAACCATAATTGTTCCCATAATAAAACCGAAGTAACAATTTAAACAAAACAGCAGAATGACTCAGAAAGAAGTGTTTGATTTCACACTATTGTGATGTTTACAGTAATAACAATAACTGTAGCGACTAGCTTTTCAGTGCTGTTTGTTCAACACAATGCTAGGGGGTTGGGGCTGGTTTCCAGAGCATTAATATTTCATTGCTAAGATCCTCAATGTTCTTAACTCACATTTCTATGTGGTTGCTATGATATTCTAGTCTCTAGATAGGACTCGGACCTTCAGTATGAGCAATAGTAATAGCAAGCATGTGGTCAGCTTAGGACAAAAATGACCATACAATAATATTAATAATAATATTTTGTTATATAAATAAAACATTTAATATTTATATTATTATTAAAGTAAAAACTATTTTAAAATAAATATTGTATAATATAAATATACAAATTAAAAATATAAAAACATTGTTTTAATAATAATAATTCATTATATCAATAAATATATTATTTAAATTTTTTACAATATTTATTTTATATTAATAATAATATTAAATATTATTTGTTTTCTACAGCTTTCATTTTAGTGGAAAACTGCTGTGAGAGCTTAAAGCTTCTTTTTTGACAGCAGATTTAAAAGTGAATCTCATTACCAGTACTTTTACTCACATTTGCTGCTTTGCGATTGTTAATTTTGGACCCTGGCTGAGAGGTGTCCCGCACACACAGTCGCTAGATGGCGCTGCTTATGCTGTGCTGTTGGAAGCAATGGTATCCATGTATGAAATGCATTTTAAATGTATTTGAAAATGCAGCATTTTTCCCTCCGATTGCACAGTTCACGTGTAATGCTTCAGGTTGGTAAATGTTGTAACATTCATATGCTGTTGTTTACAGTGCGTTTTCATTTCCCCATGCACAGGACAAAACACATTCACCTGTACATTATGAAACAAAGCGACACAGTCGTATGCAGTCCACACATGGGAGTTGCAACAGTGAAATATATTTGCTCTCTATTTGAGCTTTCTCCTGCACTCTAAAAGCCACATGAGGACTCAAATTACAACAAACAGCAAACAAAACCATTCATAACCTCTCAAAACAACAGCAGCTCTTCCTGTAGCCTTAAATGACGACTCTAATTTCACAGCACCTGCAGACGGAGAGCGAGCGAGCGACTTTATAGTCAGTGAGTAGCAGACAGCACAAAGAGACAGCAACCCACTGACAGCAAGTTAATGAATCCAAACACGTTAATGGACCTTCAGCAATTACAGCAACTGAGGAATTACAGAGGTTTAAATGCATGTGTAGTTCAGGAGCGACGGGCTTTATAACGAGGGGGTTTTAATATGGAGCCTAGAGGCTAACAACTAGCCAGAGGTTAAACGCTGACTTTACTCACCCTCATGTCATTTCAAACCTGTATGAGGCTCCGCATCAAAACATGTCTCCATATTTTAATGCAGTTATGGTTAGATACAGACAAACATTGTCTATCCCTGCAGTAGATACAATTTCCAACCTCATCCATTGTTTTTTTTACTGATTTATAAAGTAACCAGTTACACTGAGAAAACACGATTCAGACTGTCCAAATGAATCAAATAGAATCGTGAACAAATTCAGACCGTTTTGCAAACTTGATTAACCGATTGGATCAAAAGAGAGATTTGTTTGCCAAACTGGCATCGCCATTTCCACACAATATGACTGCTGAAATATTGTCAAGCAGAATGATTCTCAGGTTTATAGTCATCTCCAATATCAGACAAGCATTTATCAGTAATATTTTACTGGGGCACAGCAGTATTTCAATGTGACTCATGCCTCAGTAAAAACAAGGGTCTAGTGACACCCCTGGTTCACACTGTTCTCTTCCATACGATGAAAGTGGTTGAGACTATGGAAGCAAGTTTCTACCACTGAATATAAAATCAAAAAAGGGAAAAGCAAGTTTTTCATCTCACAATTTGACTTTTTCTAGTAAATGCGAGTTTATATCTCACAATGCAGACTTTTGTTTCTCAGAGTGGTAAGATATAAACTCGCATTTACATATTATAAAGTCACAAATCCAACTTTATAACTCACAATTGCGAGTTTATATCTCACAATTCGGAGGGAAAAAAGTCAGAACTGCGACATAAAAAGTCGTAATTACCTTTTTTTCTTTTTTATTCAGTGACGGGAATGGGCTTCCATGGAGGATGGATGTCACAGAAGTGCCACAGAAAGAGTCTACACGAGTGAATTAAACTACAAGCTGACTGACAATTCCATACAACAACAAAAATATATGATGTTTTGTAATGATGTGACATGCATATTTGAATAACTCTGCCTACAATTTTCAAGGGTATTGTACTTTTTTTGTTGAGAAATTAATACTTTTATTCATGCATTAAATAGATAAGAAATGACAGTGAAGACACAATGTTACAAAATATTTCTAGTCAGTTTCTACAAAAATATTAAGCAGCACAACTGTTTTAACATTGATAGTAATAAGAAATATTATCAGAATACTTTCTGAAGCATCATGCGACACTGAAGACTGGAAATTTAGCTTTGCATCACAGGAATGAATGACATTTTTACATATATTCAAACCGTTTTCTTAAATTGTAATAATATTTCACAAAATTTCTGTATTTTTGATCAAATAAATGCAGCCTTGGAGGCAAACGAGATTTCCAAAACCATAAAAAAAAAACTTACCAACCCCAAACTTTTGAATGGAAATGAGATTTTCAGCTAATAATGGCTCATGCGCATTTTCAATATAGTGCATGAGTTATACAGACAACTATTATTGTGCTTTTTGTCATTTTTGGAGCTCGATCGGCTTTCGTTATATAGATCATTGTGCCTGAAATCTTTTCCAGAAAAAAGACGACACAAGAGTGAGTAAATGATGACAGATTCTTGCACTCTGGGGGAATATGCTTGTAATAAATGTACCGCAAGCCACTTAAGATAAAAATGTCAGTCACATGACTAATGAGTAATAATCAGTAAAGAAAAAAGCGTACACGGCCTCAAATCGGATATCTCAGGGGAAACCTCTGAAGTGGCACAAGTGTGTTATGATTGTGCAGAGACTGATTTCAGTTAGTGCTCTGCAGTATATCACATACACTGAAGCATTTGTGATGAGCACCCCCCACCCACTCACTCTCTCTCTCTCAAACCAATGCTTGAACCCACGCTTCCCACCGACTGGCGCATTTCCTGTTTGACTGCTTGCTTCAGAGCGAGACGACTTCTGAGGTAAACAACAAAGACCTGTTGAAGAATCAAACCGCCTCAAACAGGTCTGAGGAAAGAGGATTTGAGTGATTCTTTGCTAATGCTGTGAGCAGGTCAGGGAGTAACCGTCCTGGTCTTAGTTTGAGTCAGTGCTGCAGTGAGTGACTGAGAATCGGAGGCGACTCACACTGAGAATCACGAGAGTCGTCTTCATGATTCAGACTGATGATTCATTCGGTCTAATTTGCCAAACTGAGACTTAGGTTTGTGAGACTTGAATTGATCTGCTCGGTGGCATATGACAACCGTATAATTGTGACCTAAAAGAGTTTTGTTATAATGAATGCTAAAAAAACATTTCACAAAATAAAAATGCAATAGATATTGTTTTTGATATTCAAACATATAAAAAAATATTTAATTAAAATAAACATATTTCATACTTTTTAAACCAAAGTGGGTGTCATTATACAGTAAAATAATTAATAATGTTGCAAAATATTTATATTTCAAAAGAATGCTGTTCATTTGAACTTTCTAGTTGAACTGAGTCTTGAAAAAAAGTATTACAGGTTTCACAAAAAAAATTAAACAACTTTTCAACATTGTTTTCAACATTAATAATAATAATAAATGTTTCTCGAGCACCAAATCAGTATTTCAAAATGATTTATGAAGGATCGTGTGACACTGGAGACTCGAGTGATGTGGCAGAAAAATCAGCTTTTGCAAATGACATTTTACAATATATTACAATAAAAAAAATCTTTCAAATTGGAACAATATTTCATAATATTATTATTTATTACTGTATTTTAGATCAAATAAAGTCAGCCTCGTTGAGCATAAGAAACCTCAAAAAAACAATGTAAATGACCTCAAATGTTTAAAAAGTACTGTGTATCCAATTATGGATCCTTATAGTTTTACTTTCGAAAGTTTTTTTATTTCAATTGATTCTTTTTTTAATTTTAAGAATATTTTGGGAAACATAAAACAGTCAGAAATAAATATAAGAACTAAGGATTCTGAACAACCCTTTATTGCTAATTTTGTAAGCGATTCTGTAATTTGTCAACTGAAAAAATAAATGTAATATGGGTAATTTTTTATGGTATTTAGTGTTTCTCTTTTATATAATTCCCAATCTCAAAACACAGCAAAATATATTTATACAATTTTATATCTCAAAATAAAGTTTTTCTGCACTGCAGGAAAGACAGATAACGTTTTGTACCTGGCATTCAAATTGGGATAAATAGCCCTGATATTATCTTACAACACCGGCCTAATCATATTAATGCAGATGAAAAATAGCAGCGTTATACAGCGCATCCCCAGCTGCGGTGGTGTTTTACACACTAATGTGTCGGTTATCAGACAGAAAACATTGTAGTAACGGTGCATTAGAGTAAAGTAAGCAGCAGAGATGAACAGATAGCATGAGTGATCGAGATGTGAAATGAAAGCGATTGAATCAGGGGAAGAGGTGGAGGGGGGGGTGCTTGAGTGGGTGAGAGATGCAGAGAGTAAAAGAGAGAGATGAGACACACAGCAGGGCCTCTTATATGTTTTGCTCAGGCTAGTTTCAGCACACTAATGAATGGCTAATGAAGAGCGAACGCTCTCATACAGGAGCGAATGAGAGCTGAACATCAGGCAGATCTGTATGTGTGTCTCTCTGAAGAAAACCCAGTCAGCATCACTCCGTTCACACACTCTGGGGATGTTTGGAATGCCATACATGTAATAATGTACCCTGATAACCTCAGTTTTCACTGAAATACTACAGTTACAACTATTGTTACCACAGTCAAACTGTGCTAATGTGACACACAAAAGCTTTTGTTTTTTAAAGTCTCTTATGCTCACCAAGGATGCATCTATTTGATCAAAAATAAATTTAAAACTGCATTATTGTGAAATATTATTACAATTTAAAATAACTGGTTTCTATTTGAATATGTTGTAAAATGTAATTTATTAATATGATACAAAGCTGAATTTTCAGCATCATTACTCCAGTCTTCAGTGTCACACGATGCTTCAGAAATCACTCTAATATGATTTTCCACTCAAGAAACAATTATCAAAAAATGGCAAAAAAAAAAGTTTCATTATTTCAGGATAAAAATCCTGTTTTTCTATTGATGAATAGAAAGTAAAAAAAAACAACAGCATTATTTGACAAAATAAAATATTTTGTAACATTATAAAAGTCTTTACTAACTTTTGATAAGTTTAATGTGCCCTAAAAGGACATCCATAAAAGTATTAATTTAAATAATGTTTTTTATTTTTTATTAATAAACTCGTATAAACTTGGATTATTATGCATCAATATAAATTCAGGTTTACTGTCATTATTATACACGTCAGTGCAATGACTAAAATTTAATTTAGTAAACACATGATCTTCAATGTGATGAATAAACTGGAGGCATTATTTACCAATATTTTAAAATCTTTTTATGACTAGGTTAGAAAATTAATGTCATAAAAGACAAGGATAAAAAAAATAAATAAATAAACAGAAATTTGGATGTGAGGCAACATTTATATGATATCCAAATATTTTCAAATTATACAAATAGATTAATATATTAAAATGATAATACTAAATACTACCAGAAACTAAATATTCATAAAATAATATTCTAATATAAATTTCCATTCATCACAACAAACCATGTGTTTTAATATTGGAATGTTTAATTTGCATACTGTATACAGTTGTGTAAGCCCTTTTTATAGTAGTTAGTATTTGGTATGTGTATGTGGTGAGTATGCAGAAACTAGTCCTTACCAAACACAGCCTCGGTTTCTCTCTTTAACCTGCTCAACAAACGTTTGAATCGTTTGAACAGTGAGAGGGAAGGAGGGATACTAGCAAAAGGTGCATAATTAATGCATCTCATAAATGGCTCAGAAAAGACAGAGAGTGTGTGTGTGTGGGGGTGAGTCCGCTGTGTTTCCAATGGAGTGAGCAGAGGAGAGAATATTGGATTTGCATTCCAGAGGGAAAAGCAGCTGGTGTTATTTCCTGGTGTGAGACAGAGAGAGTCTGTGCATCCTACCTGTCTTTGTGCCGATGCTGCCATCTGAATCTGGCAGAACTTAACAGCTTGATCCAATGCTACATCCTCATCCACCTACAGAGAGACAGAACGTATGAGAAATAACATTAGTGGTTATAATCAGACACAACAACACAAACATAGCCACTAGAATTGACTTGCTTTTTTCACATATTAGGCGTTTTAATGCCGTCTCATGTCATGTTTACAATCATTTAGAGTTTATAACCAGAAAAACCCTTCACACAATAATTTGGAAACTCTGAATCACATAAAAGGCCTGATGTCTCCTACTCAACTGTTGCTATGTTATGTAAAAGCAGCCTCAACGGTTCAAAGCAGTCGATTTCTGTCATTTGATTGTAGGCAGTGTTGTTAACTTTGCACTTTCTTTGTTCTTCATGACTTTGCAAAAGAATAAATTAGTGAATTAATGTACCAATTAAATACTCTACTGTCAATATAAACACAAAAAGCATACATGGATCCTTTTTTTAGCATTGTAAGCCTTGGCATAGGAATAAATCATTTCTGAGTCTGATGATGTAGTTCAGAGCACAATCATCTTGTCATCTCATAATTATGGTAATTCAAACATAAAATGAACAAGATAAGAAAAAAAAATACAAACAAAAAAAGAGCTTGATGTAGACATACTCGTCCACAATCACAAACCTAGACACACGAGCACTTTAACACGTGACTGCCCATGTTTATATAAATTAAAGTCCATTCAGTAACATGACAGAGACGCTGTTACGCATTTCATGTGCGAAGAGGTCAGTGAATCATTCAGAGGTCATTGACTTATAATAGGTGATGTTCGCATTCAACTAAATTACCACCAATTTAGTGCAAGTAACATTCAATTATAAGTTGTCAAAAGAGACTGTTATTTTTCAGGATTCTTTGATGAATAGAAAGTTCAAAAGAGCGGTATTATTCATCTGTATTTGAAGAGAACAAACCTCATTGGTTCTCAAATGTCAAGCAAGCACTTTTGAGCTTCCTTTTACCATACTGGATGTGTTTCAATAATGAACTAAAGTCTTAGGGGTTAGAAAAAATGAATTTGTCACAAATCTATTATATAGTTTCAAAAGACTTTTAATAGCAAACAGTCATATGGACCACTTTTATTAATTTAGGGCTCTATGAAATTTATTTATTCCCCATTTCAGTTAATTTTTTTTCCAAATTAAATTTATTTTATTTTTTTAACTCCGTTTTAGGGCTGTCAAAATAAAAATAAAAATCGAATTTCGAATATATTCGTCGATTTTAAAATAAAAATCCACATTCGAATGCAAAACGCTGCAGTTGAATTTTAGGTGTCCGTCTGGCAGCTTGGCACACGAGATGCGATGATGTGTCGTCGTTATTTTAATGCTTTTTTTTGGCCTGTCCAGTTGAACCCACTCGATGCAGTGCTGCACTTTCAAAATATTGTGGAAAGAGAGAATATCAATGTGGAGAAGATGTTGTTTACCTCAAAACTGAAACCAAGTCGTTCACACAGAACGCATATGTTGCATTTTCTAGAGGGACATCTATCATCGTTGCACTCGCGTCTCACACAAGAGAGCCCAAAGCCATGTCAAATTCATGTAAATTCAACTTGAAAAAAAAACATGTAATTACTAGATTAAGAAACTAGCTTGCTAGCGAACGTGCATATTAACAGTGTAAACATGACCCTTGCGATCATATGATTAAATGTTAATAAATTATGAGTATCAGCAATGATACATCTTTGAGTTTAAAGCTGCTCTGACAGAAAGGCTGCGTGTGCCGCTGACAGAGACGTGCTGTTTGAGCTATGTGCTCTTTTCCTAAATGCATAACTTACATCTCACAGGTATATTCTCCATCTGTAAATGTTAGAAAGCCATGGAAATATTTCCATTTTGCTGTCAGAAGTGCATGAGCTTTTGATTTGTGATTCTCTAGCTAAACTCACAGACTTGGTTCTGAACGCGCGCCGCCACACGCATGTGCGCACAACAGACAGAGCGCAATGAAATAGGAGCGCAATAACTGACTAAAATATACATTTTGCTGAAATGTTTGTAGTTGGACATTTTAAACCTACAAGTAAGTGTATTTGTATGATAGCACAAACTGTAAAGTGACTGTAATGGGGTAATCAAAATAGCCTTTTTACTCAATTAGCCTAGTCTGTGCTTTTTTATTTTTTAGTTTAGTAAATTTAACTTTGTTAGAATGTAATGTGATTTCAACCATTTTTGCACATTATATATGCCTACATGGTTACATTTACTTTATTTATTTGTTTAATCCAAATAAAAATGCAGAGATGTGTACCGTATTCCGCAAATCAGCCAAAAATACAGAGATATGAATTTTTTGCTCATATTGCCCAGCCCTACTTTGAAGAAACGTGCATTTGGTAATATTTAGCTCGATGCGCCCTCTTGTGGCCTCAGAGAAGCCAAAAGCTTTTTTTCCCTAACTGAATTTATCCCTTTAAAATATAATTCGAATTTTGATAAAATTGTATAAATGTTTTTCAGCCAATTTGACAGCCCTACTTCATTTTAATGGTTAAATTAGAAAATATTGATGCAAAAATGGCAGTTAATGCCAGTTAAGACCCAATCATTTTTCTTTTCAATTTTTTTTTTTTTTTTTTACAAATTCTGTTTTCTATATATTTTCTGGATTCCATTTTAATTGTTTCATTACATTTTTATAAAAAAGCATCTATAATTAATTTATATTATTCAAAAGATATTTATTTAATTTTTCAGAAATACTGTGTTATGTATTTACATTTTTCTGGTAAACAAATTCTAGTAAATATTTTTTTCTGATAAATATTCCTTAAAAAAATAAGGCTTTCATAATAATTTTATTAGTAGTAGTAAGTCATTACATTAAGTATTTCGGTCACAGTTTCTTCAAGTTAAGCGAAACTTTTATTTTGACAGGTTGCTGTGAAGACCTTAACGTCTCTGTTTGTATATGACATGACGATAGTTTTACTCAAAAGAAAAGGTCAAATGCTAATGAAGTGACTGAGGATTCTACAGATTATGTTCATGTACTCATATGTTCAGAGGCTGAAAACATCATGGTGTAGTAAACGAAACCACGCATCTGCACCGTCATTCACAAAGAGATTCAGAACATGCAGGATTCATATTTAATTCATATATTTGCAGCATTATATTCACAGACACTAGTACATAGTGCATTTAGATTTAAGCGTACTGATTTTATATTAATCCAAAACTTTGGCAAATTCCATGACACTCCACATAATACAATAAATTATTTTAATAACTGGATTCCGTGATTCTGTCCACGTTTTTTTCTGCATCACGGAAATCACAGTGCTCTATCAATTGCTTGAAAGCCTCACTTAGCTTGGAAAATAATAATCTTTTGTGTTTCACAGAAGAAAAAAGTATATACGTTTGGAACGACATGACGATGACTAAACTGTATAATTCCCATTTTTAGGTGAACAACCACTTAACAGTTCTTTTATCCTGTTAAAACTAATACTTGGTACCTAAAGCACTAAAAAAGACCTTGACTTTACAAAGGGTGTTGATGAACATCTGACTGAATTGTGAAGGCAAACATTAAGTCCACTCCTGAAAACAACCCCCAGAAACAGTCCTATCACTCATTAGCCAGTGCCAAAGCCAAGTAAGCTGCCAGGAAAGCTCTCAGAAACCAGGTGATGATGATTTCTGGAAGAAGAGACCCACGCTAATGAAGGACCATAATCAGATCATCTACAAATATGGAATAAAAAGCAGCATGCACACACATACAGAACCACAGGGAGAGGTCCCGAGAGGATGCAGTAGGAGAAAAGAATCTCTACCAGCGTTATGATATGCCAAAATGTGCAGATGGCGTTATGGAGTCCTGAAAATGAACAAGCCAAACAAAGCTCTGTCTGTACAAAACACCAAGAAATAAAATATGCTAGTTTAGAGTAGTATAAACAAAAGCAACCATCAGATTGCTTCAGAAATCATATGTACTATTTTTAGCAGTTTTTCTTTTTCACCATTATGGACCCAGTCATTTTCACAGAAAACGGCAGACAAGTATTTTTTTGTTCTTTTTTCAGAATTTCTTATTTTGTCTTCCACTGAGTCATACAAGTGGAGTAGATGACGGAGTAAATGATGCCATGCGTTTCATTTTCAGGTGAACTAACCCTTTAAAATATGGCTGATTAGACCAGATCCGAAGCTCTTATTGATTTTTTAGATCCTCCAAGATTTGACACACAGAGGCAGACAGGCTATAGAACAAAATAACCTAAATAGACGTCTACTGGTGTGCTTGTGGTCATGGCAACCGGAGGAGCCGGCTGATATTGGGCATCCCTGGTGTCTGTTTTATGTCAGACAGTTAGAGTATGGTGCTCTCTTTTTTTAATAGCGTGTGCGAGATAGAAAGACGATAACACCTTCACTAATATATAATACACATTTTAAGACTGAAAACAACCGAATTCCTTTAAATAAAGTATCGGGAAATTATACTAAAGCTATACCGTGGATGCATTTAGCATGCTTGCTAATGCTGATCCACCTCCAGTTGTCCTAAACTTAATCTAGCACAGTAGAGTAAAGTTCATAGATGCATTTTTGTTTTGTTGGTGTGCATGTGTGTGTGAGCTAACTGTTAGGACTTGTTCCTCCGGTTGGTGTGGTGTGGTGTGAGATTTCAGACGAATGACTCAAAACACCGCACACCACTCAGATGCACAAGACAGCACTCAGCACACGACACACGTCATTCGGATCTTTGAGCGGTTAAAAACAACAACCATCGGCGGAGAAGCCTGACGCGTTCAGTGTAACTGTATAAACAACTTTACCAATCAAAGGATGGGACACGTACTCATTCTTCATTATTTATACATTTTACAATAAGAATACTAATAAATCATATGTAAGCACAATTTCAACAAATCTTAAATAAACAGGTTGAGAAGATTTTTAAGTTCATGAAACGTGTTAGTGAAGTGTGTGTGTGGGATTAGGGGATTTTTATGGTACTAATTTATGGTGCTCCATTTATTCGCTGTTAATTGCCTTTGGCTGAACTGGATGATGACATCACTGAATCAATGAGCTGACTCTAGCTGGAAAATGACTCTTTTTATCCTCTTGCATTAATTACACTATTTTCCAAAACTATTTTGACACGATCCGTATTGTACAAAGCGCTATATAAATAAAGGTAAAGGTGACTGACCACTTTTTGAGCATTGACCTGAAAATGCAATTTCCAACTTAAACTCATAACCCTTCAATGCTTTGGAGCACAGACATTAAGTTAAGTGGTCTTTTTTAAATAAGGGCAGATTATTGCTGAAGTGAAAAATTTTCAAAAAGTGAAACTTTCACAAAGAAAAATGCACAAAAATACTATTATAAAACTTTGTATGAAATATATATTTGCCAAAACATGTTATACTCTAAAACTGTAAGAACATCAAAGGCAAAAATCTAAATAAGTTGTTTTGGAAATTTGAGGTTGATATCGCAAAAAAATTAGCTTTCAATAAGATTTGTTTGGGTGCAGTACCAAATAGTTCCACTAGCGGAAATTTGATTCTCATTCGTTTCCATTGCCACCGCAAGCAGTACAAGTGTGACTATTTTTCAGAACGGTTTAACTTTTTTGAATCATGTTCATTATTTTTTATTTATTTATTTATTTGTGTATTTTTCATACCATTCCAATGAATTAAAACATTACAAAAAAAAATATTTAAAAAATACAGAAAAATGACAGAACAACAGCAGAGGGTTTATACCACAAACCTCTTAAAGGTCCCATGAAATCAAAATTGAAGTTTTTGGGGTGTTAGTATCAATACGCTAGTCTTAAGGTTATCTGTATGCCAGTGTGCTCCAAAACAGTAACAAAATTCAAAATGCAGAAGATATAAGCATTCAAAGCTTGCAGTTCATCACTGCAACAAGTTTTTTGAAGTCACATCGTACTTCATCTCATAACATTTCTGTCCAATCAAATGCTCTCTAGAACGCGAAACGCCTGCCCCCTACACTATAAATAGACGCTGAAGCAGCGGCTGAGATTGGTCACTTGTTCACAGTGTAGTATTTCCTGTACAGTGAATGGCATGTAGTGCACAATGTAGGCAATAGGGAATGATTCAGATAGCGTAAATATACTTTCAATTGGGGCAAATGAGGTCTGGTTTCACGTTGTCACGCTAACCGTGGCAGCGCTCACAGTCTAATCCAGATTTTGGCTCCGGTATAGAGACGCTAATCGCACTCAGCGGATCATATGCGCAAGTCGGCATATATTAAACACTTTTAAAACTACACAGCCTCAGCATGATTATGATTACTATTTTGTTTTGCTAAGAGTTTCATATTGAATCTAGGGGTAATCTGTTAGACTATAATAATAAGTTACATTTATATAGCGCTTTTCTAGGCACTCAAAGCGCTTTACATAGTAGGGGGGGGGGGCGTATCTCCTCATCCACCACCAGCGTGCAGCATCCACCTGGATGATGCGACGGCAGCCATATTGCGCCAGAACACCCACCACACACCAGCTTATTGGTGGAGAGGAGACAGAGTGATAAAGCCAATCAGTGTATGGGGATGATTAGGAGGACATGATGGTTAGAGACCAATGGGCATATTTGGCCAGGATGCCAGGGTTACACCCCTACTCTTTTTCAAAGGACATCCTGGGATTTTTAAAGACCACAGAGAGTCAGGACCTCGGTTTAACATCTCATCTGAAGGACGGTGCTTTTTACAGTATAGTGTGTCCCCATCACTATACTGGGACATTAGGACCCACATAGACCACAGGGTGAGCACCCCTTGCTGGTCTCACTAAGTCTCGCGTAGCCAGACCTTCAGACTGACGGCTGTAGGTCTGGAATCTATGGTAGCTTTCATTGGCCAAGGCCTGCCCATGAGGTCGTTTGACCACCATGTCAAACAACCAATAATAGTTTGTTTCATTCAGCGTCACGTTTCAGGGCGTGGAAATGTCGCCACAAAAACAGACCGGTGTGTGAAACTCTCGGACGTATTTTAAAGATTCTATGCCGCAAACTTTAAATATTTCACATACTTTTGAAAATCCAGCGTTTAGTTGCTCCTGATAAGCGTTCGCCGTCACATTTGTAAACACAACGGCTTCTTTCGTGAGGGGGTTTGGCGCCATGGCATCTTTGTTTCCAGGCGGAATGTTAAAGAACACGACACACACGTCTACCAGAAATCCTGTATAATTCAACCAATCCGACGACGACTTCGACACTCTTGAAGTGTTTCCAGATAAGTGTACCATATGCATCAGATGTTTAGCCAATGGTCTGTGGGCGTGACGTCTGAGGCTGAGACTAGTCTCACTAGCACCTCTTCCAGCAGCAACCTAGTTTTCCCAGGAGGTCTCCCATCCAGGTACTGATCAGGCTCAACCCTCCTTCGCTTCAGTGGGCAGCCAGTCTTGGGCTACAGGGTGATATGGCTATGTCATGACTATGGCTGTCAAATGCGGCTTCACCGAGATCTGGCCCCAGCAGATATACACAAAATGCTATTGGCTATTTTAAAAAGGGGGCGGGGCTACTCGATATGTCTCGCCCTGTCTTCCTGTTTAAGTTGAAATTCCATCACCACATAGAATGAAGCTGCGTGTTTCAAAGCATTTCAGGAGACCTTCAAGTATGGACACATTTACCACTATTTGACAATTGTTCGTGAGTGAATTTTCGCTAATGTGTCTGCACCTAGACTTCCTGTCTGTTTGCTTACAAGCATTTAGCTATATTCATTCATTCACAAGCTTTTAACTGAATAGGTCAAAAGAGAACAAATCACACACCCTTCCTCTTCTTCACCACAAAGGTTTATGGGAAATTAATCCAAAAGCATGAATTGATGCATATTTCTTTAGATTCTGTTAGACATGGTGTTTCTATGCACTTTTGGAATAATACTTTTGAATGCACTGTGATTGCATACTACACCATACAGAGCATGCAGCTCAGGATGCAGCCATGTTCTTTCTATATGATCAGCACAGAATAAGCCCATACAACGGCTTTATGATGATTGTATCGTGAGGTACCCTGCGAGTCCCACCCCTACAAGTCACTGGTTGGTGTGAAATGCAATCTCTTTTTGAATTGATAAATCTTGAAAAAAAAAGTTTATTCCAATAGTAAGTACTATGTAATTGTGCCATGTTTTTATGCGTAAATTAAATCAAAATGAAAAGTTTACCAAAAGTAAAGTCATTTGCAGTTTTTATGTGGTAGAACTGAATCCTCACTGAAGCTAAATAAGTGCGATATCACTAATGAGCGCAACACCATTCATAAATGCTAAGGACTGTTGAAAGCCAGTGATAAAACATCTGTCCACATGATTGCATGAATAAAGTGTGAGAATGTCATTTCTTTTTTAATTACTGCCAAGTTGGACTGGGTTCACTGTTTGCATTTCCTGTGCGTTTATAACGGTGGTTACCATTATTTACAAGATTATAACTGCTTTATTACAAAACCTAGTGTGTAGTCTATGGAGGGAGCACATCATCACAGGCCCTCAAAACGCTCTCAATGTGAAACCTGTTCAAAATGTAGGCGACTTAATTACGCTCCCAACTAAGATACCACATTTTAGCCAAATTCTAAAGCAGTGCCACACATATCTTTTGCAGGGAAGGTAAATTCAAGAACGCACTGCAATAAGTTAATGAAAAAAACAAATCCAATTCAATGCATCTTGATAATTCATTATGCATGCAGGCCCCAAATAAAGCGGATCATTAAATTCTTCACGTACAATCTTTCCTCAATCAGCGAGGTAAAGATGGGCCAATTTTACCAGTGAGTCAGTGACCAGGGGCCACATTAAAATCTCTCTCCTTTCCACTGTCATCTCAATCAGAGATTTGCTCTTCACCAGGTGAATTAGAGGGTGCTTCATAACAAACAACCACAGGATACAAACACACACAAAAACCATGCATAAACACACACGCAGAGACAAGCACTACAATTAGACTCCGGTCCTGAGACAAACACACACACACTCACTCAAAGAGCAGATGCAATTACACAGGCAGGGGAAATGAGAGGTGATACACTGTTAGAGAGGTAGAGGCTGATAATGGACTAGATGAGTGTGTGTGTGTGTGTGTGTGTGTGTGTGTGTGTGTGTGTGTGTGTGTGTGTGCTGCCAGCTAGAGCCATTAACCCTCTCATACTCTCATACTAATAACATACTTTAATGGCAACTTTGCTAGTTTGTTTTTTCCCTTGACATAATTAAATAGAGAGCTCAACACTTGATGATGGTATTGGGGGAAAAGGCATAATGAGACATAACTTGGCTTATGTTATTCAAAACAGACACATTTCTAACAGTAACCTGTCAGGCTTCCTCCGCTTAAAAAAACAATATGAACTTAACTAGGTGGTACAGAAGATTTTTCAGCACGCTGGTATGTGGTTCACAGCGTCTTTTCGATGGGTACTAGACAGTTACTTACTGGCCCATGTCAAAAGAGTCCATGTTAATTGAATTGTATTAATCATTTAATTTAATTTAAAGATGAAACTGAATTTTTGTAACAATGCAAAATGTTGTATATTGCCGTGTTATAAATAATTTTAAATATATAAATAATGTAATATAAAATATATTTACATTTTAAATTTTATTTACATAAAATATTTATTTTAAAGGTTAAACTAAATTAATAGTTGGCTACTTTCATTTGACAAAACTATTTACAATGTTACAAAACAATCTGTCACACGAAAGTATCTGATTCTTGATATATAACAAATTTGTAAGAGAGTTTTTACTGTCACTTTTGATCCAATTAATCCATAAAGTATTAATTTCTAACTGTAAAATCTCTCTCCACACACACACACACACACACACACACACACACACACACACACACACACACACACACACACACACACACACACACACACACACACACACACACACACACACACACACACACACACACACACACACACACACACACACACACACACACACACACACACACACACACACACACACACACACACACACACACACACACACACACACACACACACACACACACACACACACACACACACACACACACACACACGAGGGATGGGAAGATTCCCCGATTCGCTCTGTGCATCGACAAAAAAAGTTAACGATGCGATGCATCGGTTTAAAAAGTGTGCATCGGATACAAGCTGGCATTTGTATCGCGATGCATTGTTCCTAACATATTTGCATCGGTAAAAAACTATTTATATATAATTATTAGTGGATGCGATACACTTTTATTGTTTAGAAAGTGACCAATAATCTGTGACCAAATATTTGGCTCCGTGATTGGCGGTAAATCTCCATCATCTGTTTTCAGATGGAGCGGCAGTTAATACACAGAGCCGTAGTTCACTGACAAGTTACGCGATATCGCCTTCATAATCGAATGCTATTCATCTGCGATATTGAACGCGATATTGCCTAGCTTGTCAGGGAACTACGGCTTTGTGTATTAACTGCCGCTCTATCTGAAAACAGATGATGGAGATTTACCGCCAATCACGGAGCCGGCTTTACTGACGAGATGCGCATTAGAATCGCATGCCATTAATTGTACAGCCCTAATTGTGATGAATCAAAATCGAATCTCACTGCATCGTAATAGGTGTGAAGCGAATCGTATCGCAAGCTGCTTCATATGTATCTTCAATGTATTGTATCGTTGGCTATGCATTGAGATGCGTATCGCATCGGCCTCAGTTATGGAGATGCACATCCCTAACATATATACACACACACAACAATTAAGCCCAGGTTCGTGGGTTTTATGAAAAGATAACTGATAATTGAAATCATAAAAAATATCAAATTAAAATAAATAATTTTAAAATAAGTCGTATTATGGTTAAATAACCAACTGAGTGATAATTCAAATAAAATTAATATGTTCATCAGTAGTTGATGCAATGTTGAAATGTAGAGAAAGCACTTGAAATTGAAAAAAAATATATATGATTTTTATAAATCCAGTGGTCAAATGCTGTGATAATTATTTGTGTTTTATTCTTATTACGATTATTATTTCTTGACTAGTAACTGGTCGTTGTGTGTGTGTCCACAAAACTGAAAGACTTTCTGAAATGTAACTAAGTGGTATTTCATTTTAGAAAGGAAAATTTAAACAATGAAAAATAAGAATGAGGAAGAATCTATAAATTCTAAATTATTTATTGCTATTGTGCAAATAATATGTAATAATGCAATCAATAAAAAGTAACTTTAGCCTGATTCAGAGTATTTTGAAATGCAAAAATCTAATTACAAGTACTTGATTGAGTGAAATTCAAAGGCATTTGAGGTTCAGTGTGTAATAAAAAGCCAGAAACCGGTCTTTTAGACCTCACTGGTTCTGAATTCTTATACAATAGCGTACTTGACTCAGCACTATGATGACAAATGTTATGGAGCTCGTGTGCTACACTATCATTAGCTACACCAGTAATTTGCCACAGTTCCATTTGTATTCAATTGGCTCTCGCTTGCTCTCACCAGGGATGCCTTAATGTCTGTATAATATAACATAGTATAGCTCTATCGCACTCAATACGCATCCCACTTTACAGCCTGCTTCGGGACTAAAATAATGACTTTTACTAGTTGTTTTTGCTAAGGCAAGCATTAATATTACTATTGCTCGCATTTAGGTTGTTTTGTTCAAATCCTTGTACTAAACGGCAGGTAATTCATCCCGCACCATTTATGCTACTGAAGATTTACACCGAAGGAGGACTCGAGTCATATCTAAAGACCAGAATATCATACACTTGGACGTGGGCTACACACACACACACAATAAAATTACCCAGAACACTTTAGTAACACTTCAGACTGGAAAAGCACTAGCGCTACCCTAGCATCGCAGTGGCACGTTTCACATGTACAAACACCACTTACGTTTTATTTTCTCGGTTATCTTCCTAGAGTCTGACACCAAGTAAATATTGCCCGAGATGTTTCACTGACAACAACAAAGCCAACAAGTTTCGCTCTATGCCGTATCAGACTTTTCGGACTTTCCCTCGTAAATCTTCTCAGTGTTTTATCTCTGTTTTGTTCAACAACACTTGTGGGATTTCCCCGTCACAGTGATTGTACGTTTACCTTCTGTCATGACTGTCAAGCCACGTCATGTTTGAATGAGAACTGACAATGCAGCAATCAGTCCTATAGGGAACTGCGATAGTCTGATAATATTGTAATTGTTGTTTTAGAAATGTGGTACATCAGTTCATTTTGCAAAACAACATACACACCTTGAGAGTCCACGCATTTGCTGTGTGATGTAGCCCCATAACCCAGTTAGAAGGACACCAAAATTCAATATGTGACCCTCTCTGTGAAATCCA
The DNA here is from genome assembly GCA_027422405.1 of Ptychobarbus kaznakovi. Classification (NCBI taxonomy): domain Eukaryota; kingdom Metazoa; phylum Chordata; class Actinopteri; order Cypriniformes; family Cyprinidae; genus Ptychobarbus; species Ptychobarbus kaznakovi. The sequence continues at coordinate 4,719,826 of CM049810.1, forward strand.
GGCTAAAGTCTCCAAATCGAATTATGAGATAACAGGAACAAGTTTGATTTCAACCGTTAATTTCAATCTTTCACACGGCCTTACTTCAGTCAATATTTAAGATATAAAGGTTATATTTTCACAGTAAGTTATTTACCTTATGAAGGATGATTTTATGTAGAAAACAGTAAATCACTAAAAATGACTTTAGCTGGGTTTTTACAGAGAGGGTCATATATATGTGACCTGGAGCACAAAACCAGTCATAAGTAGCACGGGTAAATTTGTAGCAATAGCCAAAAATACATTGTATGGGTCAAAATTATAGATTTTTCTTTTATGCAAAAAATCATTAGGATATCAAGTAAAGATCATGTTCCATGAAGCTATTTAGTGAATTTCCCACCATAAATATATCAAAACTAAATTTTTTATTAGTAATATGCATTGCTAAGAACTTCATGTGGACAACTTTAAAGCCGATTTTCTCAATATTTAGATTTTTTGCACCCTCAGATTCCAGAATTTTCACATAGTTGTATCTCGGCTAAATATTGTCCTATCATAACAAATCATACATCAATGAAAACCATACATCAATTTATTTAGCTTTCAGATGATCTATAAAAATCTCAATTTCGAAAATGTATCCTTATGACTGGTTTTGTGGTCCAAGGTCACATATATGTTTTTGTCATTTCTTTATGATAGTTAAACAAAATCACACAAGCAAGAGTGCTGTTTTTTCCGAATATCAGCGCAACTGTAAATGTGATATTGATTTTATACATTTATGTAATAGTATAATTTAAAAATACCATTTTATACCAGTTATAGAAAAGTTAAATAAACAAGAAGTTATGATTGTGAGTTAAATTTGTCATTAATTAGTTTTTTTATATTTCTCAAACAAAAAGAGTTTAAAAAAGGCCAAGCACAAACTCTTTTTTTTCAAGCAACAGAGTTTCTTTTCTGAACGAATCAATGATTTAGTGATCCGATCACAATGATAGTCACTTTCTTTTTTCCTGAATAAATCCACAGTTCGAACGAAGCAACTAAATGAATCATTCAATGACACATTCATTAAGACAATGAATTACAGCCACCTACTGGTGGTTTTAGATTCACTGTGTGAAGGGATAAATTTATAAAATCCAAAGTTTAATTTCATTTCAATATTCTATTTTTTTTAAATATTAAATCTCAAACCATTATTTATGCAGTGTAAATGCAGTGTAATGTCTGCTTCTAAATACACCACTCTCACCAGTGTGCAAAAATCTGATTTAGCTGATAATGACTCATACAAACAGTTCTGTATTATAATTAATTATGAACATTCACTGATTATCATTCTGAGACTGACAGATAGAAGTCGGATCTATAACAAGTAAGCTAGACGCATGAACATATCTGGAATCATAAAAGTAAAATGAAGCTTTCATGAAAATGGCTTGTCGCAACAATTAACCCTTAAGAATAAATGTTAACGAAGCAACTGGACAATCTAAGGTAACATTTAACAACTCAAAATTCAATCAAAAATGCAGGCAGTTTCTTATTTTGTCAATATCGCACACCCCCAAGCCCTACTTGCATCTTTTCTTACCTGTTTAATCAGCATGTAGGTCTCGGACATGATCTTCTCGATGCGCCGCTGGTCGTAGGTCATGCCCTTCTGACCTTGCTGCCACACCCTGTACGCATCCAAAAGCAGCGTCTTTCCCGACTCCACGTCATCCAGCAGCTTCCTCTTCCTGTTGGGTCTCTGCTGTTGTCCCACCTCAGGGGTGCTGGGTAGAGGTGTGGGGTTGCTGGCTGTTGGTGTTGTGACCATAGTAAGTGCTCCTTTAGCTGCGTTCACCTGATTCTGTAGCTGCTGCTGTTTTGAGCTAATGCTCAACTCCTCCAGTGATAGCTCAGCCGCCCGAGTGCTCTCTGGAGCCTTATCGGCCTCCTCTGTAGCTGATTTAGCCACCCCCTGCTCCTGTGCTCTGGTTTCAACAGGTGTTTGAGGGTCTCTGAATTTTAAGGCACCCGGCCATGATCCGGGGCCAAGCTCCATAGGCTCTACGAGTGCTGAAGTACCTTCTCTGGGGTGAACGGCGGCCTCTGTCGCCTGATTTAAAGGCTCCAGGGAGAGCTGAAGAGTGGCTGAACATTGCTCAGGCATGCCGGGAGGTCCGGTCTCACTTCCTGTGGCCTTAGGGGTGTCGGGGAGTCCTGCTTTAGGCTGGGTGGTGTGGGAGCATTTGGGGTCCTCCACAGCAGGGGCCGGTTGGACACATCCGCAGTGGTCATTTCACCCATAGAGGTGGTAGACGGTTTAGGGGGATCACTTACCTGAAAAAGAGAATGATACAGATACAATAAGACATCTTCACACAACAAATCTGACAAAGAAACCACATTTAAGGTGGCGCATGTAAGTAAGGCTGATTCTGCTGACAGAAAGCAAGACGTATACTAATATATTATGATTAGAGCAAACTTTAAAAAGGTTGTGACACAAGGAGTGAGGAAGGAACATTTTTGCATTAGTGGATCGGATTTAACTCAATGTAAAATGTCTAGAGAAAGAAGCTATCATTCTGTTATTTGAGCAGCCAGGATGGCATTTACTAATGTGTTAGCACAAACATAAGCGTATCCTTGGCTGTTAGATCTGGCTTAAGTCTCAGTTCCCAAACATAGGAATCTCTCCATAGGAAACAAATGCTAGCAAGGCCGCTATTCAGCTTCTATTTCTAAAACAAAAACCACACACAAAATAAAAAGTACAATTCTCTGAAAACAAACAAACAAAAGAAACATACAAAAAAACAAAACAGGAAAACAAAAATAAAACCTAAAACCAAAACTAAAAACGTTAAAATTAAAAAAGTAGCAGACACACAAAAAACAAAAACAAACATAAAACCTTAAAAAAACACACCAAAACAAAATACAAAAACAAGAAAAACAACAATGAAAACAAAACTAAATAATTCTTAAACCAAACCTAAATATATATTCATTTAAAAAATTAAAAAACACACAAAACAAAATGAAAAAATAAAACCTTTGAAAAACAAACCAAAACAAATGAGAATTTAGCTTTCATACCCCTGTGAGTTTTTCCAGATTGTCTTCCAGCACTTTTACAGTGAAGAAAAACGCTCGCTTGGCCAAAACTTGTCGGTCCACATCTCTTAAGTACTTCCTATAACACAGCATAAAAGATATGATATGTCCTTGCAATAAAATGCTTCAGGCCATACACTTCACATATAACAAAATAGAAAAACAAACATACAAGTTAACTATATGAAATGCAATACATTTTCAAAGAATATTTAAAAAATGTCAAACAACATTCACAACGAATATGCAAGACAAGGTTAATTGAATAGTTCACAAGCATTTGGCAACACTACATTTCAAGAGGATACTTCACTCCGTTTCCTGTTATAAATATACACATTTAATTAAATGAGAAAAACAAAATAAACAAAGTAAATATTTGCAATGTCTTACTTTCCCTGATCAGGGGTTCTCTGAAGCATGAGGGAGATTTTAAGTAAAGTGTGGTGATCTTTCAGTTGAGACAGAATATCCAGCAAGAGCACGATGGATCTGTTCATATGAGATGCAAAACTGCCAGGACGATCGATCTCATCTACTGGAATACGCCAGATGCCCTGAGGAAGAGAAGGAGAGAGCCATTAGCAGAGAGAAGAGGAGTTTGTCTGCATGAACTGAGGCATCAGGACAGCTTTAAGCCCGGTGCTGACTGTCAGGTCTGGCACCAGTCTCGTTTGCCAAACAAGCCAGCATCTCCACAGGAAAACTGATGTTACCAACGCCACTGCTGAGCTTCTCTTTACAGCACAGTCCAAAACATACATAAGGGCCAATTATAAACACAATTCAGTGCTTCACGGACATCTCCGATTGCGCCAAACAAACCTCCAGGCAAGTCCATTAACATTCACAGGAGGTAAACATACGGAGAGAATGAGTGGACGACTTCAGACAATGCAGCGCTCATAGGAGAAGGTAAAAATGAGAGAGAAGCGAAAATTGAGAGAAGTGGAAAAATGTTATTGTTGTAAGGCCATCTGCGGTTGGCTCTTGATGCGTTGGTCTCCGGCCATGAAGAAAATCTGCCCACTGATGAGAAATCAGCCTCAACCCACTCTCTCTCTCTTTCTCGATCCATCTCTCTAGCCCTATGCTTCATCTCGAGCTGTTCATCTTTCCCTCCAGTCGTGCTGGTCTAGTGTGCGAAGTCTATCTGGCTGGAAAACAGCAGACTAAACGGAGCTATTGACAATGACCAGAGAAGGCAAACTAATGAAGACGCCAAGAGAACAGACTCTACGCAGACACTTCTAGTTATGCAAGCTCGATTTCACGTGGCATTGCATTGTGAAAGAACTCATAGCACAGTACGGTGCATTCTCAGGATGACTGCAAGCGTGCAATAGCAGACATTAACATATGTCTTCCTTTTGCCGTTTTCTCTTTTAGATCAACTACCGTACCGTCATGGTGGAGCAACAGTCTGAAGAGAATCTTGCTGTCTTATAGGAAAATATGACACTATATCACAGTAATGTGTTAAAGCCAATGTGAAACTGCATTTGAAACACATTTTACTTCTATAATCAAAATATTTAACAAGAGAAATGTTGGACGCGGCTTGATTTTATTTATTGAGAATTGATTCAATTATGCAAAAGTGAGCGATGCATATAAGCAGGGGCGCATTAATGCACGGGCTTCAAGGGGCTGACGCCCAGGGAACTACACTGGAAAGGGAGATAATGAATAATTATTTATATGGGAGTTTGCAGCAGTGACAACAACATTCTGTAAACAAACTCACACACTCATTTTCAGCGACGACTTGGTTGTAGTAGCCTATATAGTGAATGGTTCAGTTTAGGTTCCCCCCACACAGTTTGTTTAGTTGGTATGTTCCACCGATATACTGTAAGTTAAACGGAATGCACAATCAATGCATTCGCTCATTTCACTAGTAAAGTAACGTTAGCCCAGCACAAGAGTGTCTTTATGTTAACGTGCAGATTAACAAGAAGTGTGAAAGGAACTGGATCGGACAACTTTCTGTAACATCATACAGTGCGAGTTCAGTAACTTGCGTGGATGTAATCTATGTGTCAGCTGAAGGTTTTAGATTAAGGTGCTGCTTCAAAGTCTCAATTTTAAATCCAGGGATGAAAAAATAGGAATCGTCCTATTGCTTAAATGTGATCATTAAACTTTATACGGCTGTGATTTAATTAATTAAACGTGAGCACGGCATGTTTCAAAATAAAAATGCAGTTAGCAATCACCAAACAATCCAGATTTATGCCAACATGTCGTGTTTTCGTTCTACTAATAATGAATAATGAATATTGTGTGTGATTTATGGTGTTTAAATAATACCTGTAAACTCAAATTTCAGCCAGGAAAGTTTTGATGGCATTTTCTTTTCATATTACCTCCGTATAAAGTCTGTAATAGTGTTATGTAACGGCAATATTCTGCTGCTGTTAAGCGCCACCTTGTGGCAAAAAGTGAATTTGCATATTCTATTATATTCACATTTTACACAGAACACAGTGTGCTGAATGTTAACAGGCAGATTAACAAGGAAAAAAACGAAATTTGACAAATAATTGTCAGGAAGCTTAAAAAAAAAGTGTTCTTGGGTAGGGGGTCTACAGTAATGCTGTAGCCCAGAGGCCTCTGGTTATCTTAATGTTTCATGCCTGCATATCAGAATAAAGTCAGGGGATTTGAGAGGAGAAATGAATCAGCCGAACAAGAAAATCATTCTTTATACACTGCTCAAAAATTATTAGGATTTGTTTGAAATACAGGTTCTATGCTCACCAAGGCTGCATTTATTTAATAAAGAGTAAAAACTGTAAATATTATTACAATATTATTAAATACAATTTAAATGTAAAAAAAAATATTACAATTTAGAATAACTGTTTTCTATTTAAATACACTTTAAATGTAATTTATTCCAGTGATGCAAAGCAGATTTGCTGCTCAGATAGTATTCATTATTATTTACTCTAAAGCGCGGAATTTGTCAATTTTTGGGTGAATAAAAGGTCTGTCACTTCATTGGAATCGCGATATGAACTAGTGTGTCAATATTAAAATTCAAAAGACAGTTTAAATATGGATCCTGCATGTTTCGTTAGCCTCGGTATGTATGAATGGCAGAGACGTGGTTTTGTTTACCACACAAATACTGATGCACGCGTGAACTCTGGTGATTTTCGGCCTCTGCAACTCACTACATGAACACATAAACTTACAGGTGTAAGAGTCCCTTCATGAGAATTTTACCATTTCATTTGAGAAAACTAGCATCGTATCTAGTGATCGACCATATTGATTTTTTATAACCGATACCGATAATTTGTACGTTTATGTACCCGATAACCGATATGCAGAACCGATATTTATTTACTGTTATAAAGTAAATAAATAACAGAGTGAAGTAAGTCCATTCTTCGCTTTGGTTTTTCCTCCTTTCAGTCATCTTAACAACAACAAAAAACTGTTGAAAATTAACATTTTCATGTAAAATTTAATCTTATAATTACAACAATAAGAACATTTTATTTATAAAAAGCATCATCAGCAACACTGATATTAACAATAAGCAAAAGAATGTCTAATGTTTTCAAATGGAGAAAATAAAGGACAGGAGTCATATCAACTTCATTTTAAACTACAGTTTTAGGTTTATAAGCTGTTTAATAGACTAAAGAGTGAAGAATAATTCACTGAATAATATTCTCTGGAATATTGAAATAAGCTATAACAAACAAAACATTGTATTTTATTGCATTTCTTAACTGGCATGTTTTATCAGAATTATTAAAATGTTTTTGTCATTCTAAATTATGAAAACTGCTGACAGCGCGGTTTATCTATTTACACAGAACTATACTCAAACTGCGATCGCTTGTGGAGATAATAAATAATTAATTTCGATAGAGATGTTTATTGGCGAAATAATGGTTCTATAGTAAATGTTAATATAATTTAGTGTGTTTCAAACGAGTGAATCTTGTATAAAGTTACATGCGGTGACCGTGCTGGAGCTTCTCCTGAGTGAACAGTGTCCACTGCTTGTGTGTGCAATACAGAGAACACATTTCACTGCTGGTTATACTCTGTATAATTGTGTATGTGACAAAAAAAATATATATATATATATATTTTTTTTTTTTTTTACCGATAACCGATTATGGTAAAATGCTTAAATATTGGGAAAAATATCGGTGAACCGATATATCGGTTAATCTCTAATCGTATCATACTGTATACACAGAAACTTCATGGCAACCTGTCAAAATACATTTAACAGAACGAAAATACTATTATTATTACAAATTTTTTAAAGGTATATATTCACACAATTTGTCTACCATGTATTAATTTTAACAGTAAACCTCTGTTTGTTTGCAAAAAAATAGAAGGGTTTCATTTTCATTTGATTAAAAATAAATAAATGTTTCATGTCTTCATTTCTTTATCAGAAAATAGAACATTTCTGGAAGAAAAAAAGAAAACAAATGTATTATTCAAAATCTTGAAATTGAGAGCTTTGGAATTGTTTTTTTTGTCACTTAAATAAATGTTTTTGTTATTGTAAAGTACCGTTTGGGTACCGGTACCGAATTTCAGGTACCGATACCGGTTCAAATGTGAACGGTACCCAACCCTATCAAAGAGGCTCAATATTTTATTTATGGAAGAAACAATGCAATACATTGGAAATGGATGCAGTTGCATCTGTGCTCTGGTCACGACAGCTTCATCATTCAGTAGTGTGAGCGTGTCTCCAGCAAGCAGAGAACTTCTGAGTCAACATAAGAGCAAACAGTCTGTTTTCAAACAGAAAGCTATAGCAATGCAGAGCTGTACATCTGTGCAGTCTTGAGTTCAATGATGAAACCGTGTACTCCAGTTTCTGCTGCCAATCTTTCAGTTTCAATCTTTCTAATTGCCCTAAAAAAAGACACTGCTTCGGTCTGGCCTGGCAGACACCCATGCATGGACATTTGGACATTCCAGAAAATGTAGATAATGGCATTGGAGCATGTGGAAACTGAGAGTGGATGTAAGCGAGAACTAAAAAATATGCAGGATCGAGAAAAGAGAGAATGCGAAAAAGAATGAAATGCTAATCAGAATGTTGGATGTTTCCGGAGACCTGGATGTTTATTTGCATGCGGAATGATCTGCAGCTGCTAGTCATCAAATTAAGAGCAGAGTGAACGAACCCATCCAGAAGACACATGAGAAGAAGGCAGGGGAATGGGGGGGGGGGGGGGGGTTAAGCTGGAGGATGGATGAAAAGAAATGAAGAAATTATGCTTCATATCTTTTTCTACCTTATACAGGTAATAGTGCAACTGATATTTTTCATCCTTTAGGGAAATTTTATATGCATGCCGATATTTAATATTTTAAATATATAGGATTTTTTTTTTATCAGAGCAATTTTGACGAACATTGTAGCCAGTTAGACTCAAAATGTTTATTAATATTATATTATTTATTTAATAATATTATTATTTTGATTTATTAAATCACTTATAAATATAATACACTTATACTATAATAAATATAGTTAAACATAATCAAGACATGTTTTCCAGAATATGATTAACTAAAATAACACAATATTTTAACTATTTTCATTTATATCTACTACCATAAGAACAAACAGCAATATTTAACTATACAGTAAAAAACAAAAAAAGATGTTTCAAAGTTGTAAATAAAAGATTAGATTTACAAGTACGTTTTTGGAGTATGTTTTACAAGAAAATACCATTTAGTACTTCAGATTTTATTTTAATTCAGTGTATTACTTACAGATTCTTTGTCATTATTTGTGAAATTTGCACATATATTTGAACTAAAACAACGAACATGGAATGTTTTTGAGGGTTTGAAAATTAAATCTGTAAAATCTGAATTTCACATAAATGAATCAAACTTAACCCTGTTTTGAATAAAACAATTTAACGAGATTCATGTTATTAATACTATCAACACCATCATACACCAAACTGTGGCAAAATAAAATTGGCAAAATAAAAAGCTCACCAAAACCATCTTAACAAAAAAAAAGTGTCTTTAAATATACCATAAATATTAAACATATATCACGCAACTTTACCTTTGAATAACAAAACACTAGACTCAAACAGACCAGCAACAGTGGCTAATGCCATAACACATACACTCACTGGCCACTTTATTAGGTGCACCTTGCTAATACCGGGTTGGACCTTCAGAACTGCCTTAATTCTTCGTGGCATAGATTCAACAAGGTGTTGGAAACATTCCTCAGAGATTTTGGTCCATATTGACATGATAGCATCACGCAGTTGCTGCAGATTTGTCGGCTGCACATCCATGATGCGAATCTCCCGTTCCACCACATCCCAAAGGTGCTCTATTGGATTGAGATCTGGGACTGTGGAGGCCATTTGAGTAAAGTGAACTCATTGTCATGTTCAAGAAACCAGTCTGAGATGATTTGAGCTTTGTGACACGGTGCATTATCCTGCTGGAAGTGGACACTGAAGTCATAAAGGGATGGACATGGTCAGCAACAATACTCAGGTAGGCTGTGGTGTTTAAACGATGATCAATTGGTACTAAGGGGCTCAAAGTGTGCCAAGAAAATATCCCCAAACCATTACACCACCCCCACCAGTCTGAACCGTTGAGACAAGGCAGGATGGATCCATGCTTTCATGTTCTTTACGCCAAATTCTGACCCTACCATCTGAATGTCGCAGCAGAAATCGAGACTCATCAAAACAGGCAACGTTTTTCCAATCTTCTATTGTCCAATTTTGGTGAGCCTGTGTGAATTGTAGCCTCCGTTTCCTGTTCTTAGCTGACAGGAGCGGCACCCGGTGTGGTCTTCTGCTGCTGTAGCCCATCTGCTTCAGGGTTCGACGTGTTGTGTGTTCAGAGATGGTATTCTGCATACCTTGGTTGTAACGAGTGGTTATTTGAGTTACTGTTGCCTTTCTATCATCTCTAACCAGTCTGCCCATTCTCCTCTGACCTCTGACATCAACAAGGCATTTTCGTCCACACAACTGCCGCTCACTGGATATTTTCTCTTTTTCGGACCATTCTCTGTAAACCCTAGAGATGGTTGTGTGTGAAAATCCCAGTAGATCAGCAGTTTTTGAAATACTCAGACCAGCCCGTCTGGCACCAACAACCATTCCACGTTCAAAGTCACTTAAATCCCCTTTCTTCCCCGTTCTGATGCTCGGTTTGAACTTCAGCAAGTCGTCTTCACCACATCTAGATGCCTAAATGCATTGAGTTGCTGCCATGTGATTGGCTGATTAGCAATTTGTGTTACCAAGCAATTGAACAGGTGTACCTAATAAAGTGGCCGGAGAGTGTACTTTTAGCTGTGAAACAGCACTCAAAAGAGAGAAGCTGCCAAGAATGAGTCTGTGTGTGTGTGTGTGTGTGTGTGTGTGTGTGTGTGTGTGTGTGTGTGTGTGTGTGTGTGTGTGTGTGTGTGTGTGTGTGTGTGTGTGTGTGTGTGTGTGTGTGTGTGTGTGTGAGAGAGAAAGCGTTTTGCCCTTTCACTGCAGGGATTACCCAAAGCCCCTCCAGCAGGACACAGTAGACGGATGGACACGGGAAAGAGAGAGGAGGGAGTGTATCCTGATGGACAGGATATGGGAAAGAGGCGTGTCCAGATGGATCAGCGGATGGAATGCTATTAGACGGGTCTCTGGCACAGGACCTCAAACCACTGTGTTACAGTCCAAATAACACTGCTTTACAGTCAGATTACACACATGAGCTCAGTCATTCCTGCACTGCAGCAGCTGTACTTCTCATCAGCATGTTTACAAAATGTGGGTTTCCCCCATAACTGTGGGGTTTGCAAGAATAATACTATTACATAATTTCCAGTCAATGTTTACTTTAATGTTTATAACAAAGTTTGTTTACCTAAATAACTATAGATGTTGTTTTATAGATGAAAAAATAGATTACAAATCAAATCTCATGATTTCTCTGTAAATAAACCTAGACTTTAAATAACTTTTTATAAAAGTTTTATAAGAAAACATGTAACAATGTACTCCTCTGGTGAACTACTTGTTGGGCTTAAATGCTGACTAACATCCTCCAAACAAAGACAACAAACAGCTTAATTTTTGTTCAGTTACAAATATTCTGACCAGTGTTTTAAAAGGTGCAAGCATTAACTGTGTAAATGTAATGGAGTTAAATATATATTGTCTTGAAGAACAACTTTAGCCTTAATTATACCACTGACACTCGTAAATGAGTTTTAAATGCAAAAATTATGCCACAGTCATTTCATCAACTTGTTTTGGCTTTGCTGTTATGATAACTACACCAGCATTTGATACCAGTGTGTCTTTTTGTGTCAGTGAGAACTTGCATCACAGACAAGATTGTTTAGAAAAAGAAGAGACATAATGGGAGTGAACGGTATGTCCCTTTCAAAAGGTTAAGTATGAGAGGCAAGTGCTCTGGAATTTGACACACTAAGAGACTTGTTTATTCTCCATTTCTTTTTGTCTGGGAATCCCCACCTCTCCAGAGGTGAACAAAAACATAGTAGCCATGTTTATATGAGTTCGGTCATAAAAAAGAGCGGGAAAAACAAAAACAATGCTTTCACAGCAACCAAAACTTCCTGATGATGATGACTAACAAGAATTAATCTATCCAATCATCTGCTTCTGATTAGCATGTTTCCTTTATTATAAGGAAAACTTTTTGACTACAACTAAAAGATATAAGATGACATACAACAACAACAAATAATTGAACGAATACTCATAAAAAGCTACCAAACCATACAAATTCCCTTTTGCAGACTTTAAAAGACTAAAGTCGACTGACCAGCGAAAGAAGAGCGAGCTGTCATGTCCGTTTCAGGCCTACAGCTACTCCTAATGCGATCAATATAATCTGACAGCAAAATCATTGAATTGAGCCCAGCAGACGCAGGACTTCCCTAACCATGTGAGGCCAGTCCTCCAGCACGAGCTGCAAAAAGAGTTTAAAACGACAGAAATTTCCTCCACCAGTTAAAAAAAAAAAAAACTCTCTCGAAAGCCTTCAATATGTGCAGCGCAAACCAAGAACGCTGCAAGATGTTTCTGATAAGCAGTTCCGATTCAACACGTTTGACTAATTAAGCAAAACAAGATATGTAACACTTTGTGAATTTGACCTCAGGGATTCCCCCTAGACACCCAACCACACCTTCTTTAAAAGTGTCAAGAATTATAGTATCTAAAGAAGCATCCCCACTCCAGAACTGAGGAACACAGCAGGAACGTGGGAACAAGGAGGAACGAGGTTCCCAGTTGTCTGACTCATCCAGTGCACTTCATCACTCCATTTCTGGTCATTACTGCCGCTGGTATTGACGAAACGCAGGACTCCGGCGAGAGCACTAGCTAACTATTATCTGCGTCACGCGTGACAGAGTCAATGCTCTCAAACGCTCACTTTCTTTCTCTACTCCTTGAACTCTCACACACTGCTCTCCCAACCTTCAAGCAGCTCTTTCCACCAAATCCGAACGAAACAATCTCAAATTCGAGCAAGCTGACACTTTTCCTTTCCACCTTTTATTCCAGGAGCAAAACCAAAAGGAAAAGGAAACCAAGCAGGAAAAGCAAAAGGAAGAAACTCACCATCACCGAGGAGAGCTACTCCACGCTCTTGCCTGTATGAAGTGTGTGAGTAAATGGGATGTTTAGATTTTTTTTTTAATGTTCCAGTGAGAGAAGGAGAGCTGAAGTCCAGGCTCGAGGGAGTGGGCTGCACGCGTGCGGAGGGAGGAGAACAGGAGAGATGGCTGAACGAGTGTGCCTCAAACAGACGAGCGCTTGCTCTCCTCTCTTTCCAGCCCTGCCATCGCAAAACAAAACGCCCACGCTTCTCTTTCTCTGCTCTGACCCCAGCGCACTCGCTCGTGCTCTCGCTCCCTCCCCGTTCTCTCTCTCGCTCCTTCTCTGAACACTGGCGGAGAGACGGCCCCTTCAGAACGCAGCCAGCCAATCAGAGACGGACTCTGTTTCTCAGCTCAGCAGGGCACACCCACACAAACATACAGAGAGAGAGAGAGAGGGTGAACGACAGGAGAGAGAAAACATGCAACAGGATGTTAGTGTGGGTCAGAGGGAAAGGGGTGTATATGAACACAAACACAGATACGAGGAGACAAGGTGAAGGATTGGAATAAAATAGAGTAGAGACAAGAACACAACAGACAAGGAAAGAAATGAGACAAGAAGAGGAGATGCTATAAGAGACTAAGAAAGAGAAAAAGAGAGGAGGTGAGAGAAGAACACGAGAAACAACAACAAAAGTAAAAAGGAGAGCAAAGAACAGGAGATGAAAATAGAAGAGATAAGACCAAAAAAACAGAAGAGAGAGGGTGAGACAAGAGAAGAAGGTGAGGTGAGAAGAAAAGGAGGAATGAGAAAAAAAAAGTTAATAAATGAGGGGAGAAAATAACAAAGGAGAAGAGAGATGAGAAGACAAGAAATACGACAAAAAAGAGAAAACAATAGACAAGAAAAGAGAAGATGTGAAACAAAAAGAGAATATATGGGACAGCTTGAGAGTAAAAGAGAAAAGAAGAAAAAGAAGAGATGGGACAATAAAAGAGAAGAAAAGTGGTGAAACAAAAAGAGACTAGGACAGGCGAGAGGAGATGATAAGACAAGATGAGATTAGCTGAGACAAGAAAAGGAGGAAGAGAGACTAGAAGAAAAGAAAGAAAAAAGTGAGGCGAGAACAAGAGACAGGGCGAGAATAGAGAATAAGACAAGACGATGATGAGACATGATCTGAGAAAAGAAGAAGACACGGTGAGACATGAGAAGAGACAAGAAAATAAGAAAAGGAAAGAGATGAAACAAGATGAGACAAGAAGTGAGAGGAGTTTGGAGAAAAGAAGAGACCAGGAGATGAAAAGAGACAAAAAGGAAAAGAGGTGAATAGAAACAAGTGACATGAAGTGAAGAAAGTAGGTGGGGAGACAAGAAGTGAGGAGAACAAAAGAGAAAATTCAAGACTAAAAGAGAAGAGGAGAGACGAGACGAGAAGAAACAAGACAAGAAGAGACAAGAAGCTGGGGAAATGTTCATGTTGCAGTCACTGAGGCACAGAGAGTGCAGAGGTGTATCTCTGCCATACAGCTCTCATTTCCCCTTCTCCCTCTGTTAATGTTTGTGTTTCCACTGTGACAACAACACTGCACACACACACACACACACACACACACACACACACACACACACACACACACACACACACACACACACACTGGCATTTCCAACATCCTGCTGCTAACAGGAAAGTCAAGATGCAAATCGTGCTGACCGTATCTCTACATGTGAACCTCAGGTGTTTTCTACGACTGAACTTTCACATACCAGCACTTCACACATACAGAATGAAGCACAGCATATACATGTCATTCAGCCTGCTGTCAAACACACTTTCACTCGTTACACTCAGAAGACATGCTGATACAGGCAGAGACAGCTAAAGAAACCTGGAACGTAATGCTTTTGTAAAATAAAACCCAACCCAGGCAGCTATTCTGTGGCTCGGGCCAGTGGTCCAGTGAGAGCAGGAGAGTGGGCGGCTACATATGCGAGCGCATATGCCTGAGTGTGTGTGGACATGGAAGAGAAACTGTGTGTGTGTTTTTGTGATGCGTTTAAGACTTAGGCCAACAAATACTGCCAGAGCCTAGGGCAAACTAGAGCAGCCTGATCCATATCACTCTCTATTCTAATTCTATTATTTAAAAAAAACAAAAAAACTTGCCCCTTTTCGACTTGCACTCTATTCATTTATCCTCTTTATTCTTTTTCTATTCTATCTGTTTCTATCTGATTCTTTTGCTCTTTTGTTTGTTTTGATGGCTTCCATTGTCCGCATTTGTAAGTCGCTTTGGATAAAAGCATCTCTAAATGCATAACTGTAAACTGTAAGTCGCTTTGGATAAAAGCGTCTGCTAAATGACTAAATGTAAATGTAAATGTAAATCACTCACTCACATATACAAAGGCAACGATTCCCCTTCTCCTGTTCTGTAGAAACAGGAAATGAAAATGTGATTCATGACAACAAAATATACAGTATGTCCTGTGTCTTCTCTCCATTTCACAAGCCTTCTACAACGGTGCAAATACAAGGTTACATACATGCAATAATTGATCAACAGGGAAAATTGTTAATTAACTGAGTGACGGCAGTCCACACACTGACTTGTGTTGCAGCCTCGAATTAAACTACACCATGTTGTTTTGTCTGGCCAGAGGAGAACGCCCCCCCGACTGAGCCTGGTTTCTCCTAAGGGTTTTTCTCCAAGGAGTTTGCTTTGTCTTGCTTATTTGGGGACAGTTAATATTTGGCAATATTATCGACTTGGTAGCGCAGACACTACTGGATGAGCACTGAACTGAGCTGGACGATGACATTACTGAACTGACTTTAATTGAAACATTGACTGAATTTTGTTTGCATTATTGAAACATTGTTTTTCTGTTTAAGACTATACAATACTATACTATACTAAACCATACTATACTATACTTCTATGTAAACAAATTTACATTTGAAAGTGGTCAAAGAATGGGGGGGGAAGTGTACAATGAAAGAAACAAGGGTAATTTTATATTAAATCCTTCAGGAAGGTCATAAAAATATAGTTTTATGAGTCCAGATATGGCTGTCACAAGCACTTTGACTGTGATTGTGCGGCTAAACACAGTTGAGAGGTTTTTCAGCAGGGCATCATTTACATTCGACTGTTATATTCGTAGAATTCAAGCTTTCTCATTTACCAACGCAGCTTGTCATAACAGTGAAATGTCGCTGTTGTCTTTAAACTTCAATAGCTTCATAGAGCATGTGCATAAATGTCAATCAAACAGAGAAAATTCAATATTTTTCATTTAAACAATAATATGTTTGGACATAGGATTAAGGTTAACCGAACCTAATTGATTAAAACATATAGAAATACTTAAAAGGTGGTTATTGCAGCTTTGTTTCTTCAATCTGAAACGTTAACACACAATATAGCTTAATCTTGCAATTGTAAGTTTATATAAACTTTATTTTTGTTAATTAAATTTATAATTATATGTTTTTCTTATAAACTATTATTATTTCTCTTACTACTCTCACCGTTTTTAATTTATAAAAAATTGTGATATATTAATAATATATATTAAATTAGTTTATAATAAAATAAAATATTTTTTTGTATTATTAATTTTACGTAACATTTTCTTAAATTATTACAGTAAAAAGTAGTTAAAAGTAGGGCTGGGAAAACAAAATCGAGAAATGATTCAGCTTTGATTCTGAGATTTTCTGAATGCATCGTGATTCTCTCTCGAATTCTGAGATGCACTGCATGCTTTAGAAACAGCCGTACTCTGCTTGCTTCCTGTTCCTTACACAAACTTGAACCCAGGGGCGGCGTTTACGTATGGCAGAGTATGGCAGTTGCGTGGAAAATTATCCACACTCTATATATCTCTATTATTTAAATCAGTGCTATTGGTCTGCCTTATGTCTATTTGAGGGTTTTACAAATATTTAACCAATGAAAAGCATTCAAAAGAACTTGTCAGTAAAACTTCGTAACGCCAATGGATCCTCAAACTGCCAGCGAAACCTCGTAACTTCACCATGCCTCCATTCAGATTTACGTGCGCGCACAGCCAGATCTCTGCTTGCTCACAATGCAAAGCTAAATAAATAACTGATGTTTACATAAGTTCAGTATTTTCTTTACTCAAACACTATGTATGTAAAGGCTATAATGTTTTTTGTGTGTTTGAAGAGCGGAGAAGAGTCTAAGCATTTGCCGTCTAGTTGTAGCCAATATAATTTTGTACGTTTCAAATATCCTGTGCATATCATTTCATCGTTAATATCATGAGATTTTGGCCAAGTGTATTAAACAACAAGAAAAACTAAGCGTCCATATAGCTACAATACACGTCATAACCTGTAAGTGGATGAAAGTGTAATGCGATGCACTTACACAATGCCTCGTTCCAATAACAGAAAAAACACTCGCTGATCATTCGCTGGTCAAAAATATAGTTGACTTGATTTTCATAATATGTTAAGTGCAAGTGTCTGATAAAGCCACAATACCAACTCTGACCACGCAATGTTTAATTATTTTTTTTTCTAATCTTTCCCCCCTATATTCAGTGCTTCAGTGTGCCGTGGGATTTTTTTTTATTTACATCCCAACCATGCCCCCGCGCCACACCCTATGGTTTTGTGAAACGCCGCCACTGGTTGAACCTAAAATAATCATTCATAAAATTTGAAAAGGTTGAAGCGAATTACAAGGGTGTTCACAGTGGGCTGTGTTTACATTAATCTCGCGTCATAAAAGCATTCTGAGCCGAGGTGAAATTACATGACTCAGCCGAACGCACAAGTGCTCTTCAGCGCTCTTCTTCATTAGAGGATGTGTGCGGATAAAAACTAGATTAGAGCGCCATCTACTGTTAAAATATAAGCTCAGAATCGATTCCAGAGAAAATCGCGATGCATTCGGTAGATCTCAGAATCGATCCACGAATCGATTTATCATCGCAGCCCTAGATAAAAGGTACACGTGTGTTCTGACAGAGTAACCTCCTATTAGCTGTTAAACACTGTTTTTTTTCTTTAATATTATTTACACTTCTTTTTTTAATCTGCATTTTATTTTATAACATTAATTATACACTTAAAGGGATAGTTCACCCAAAATGTTACATTCTGTCATCATTTACAAACTCTCAATTTGTTCTAAACCTGTAGCTATTTTGAAGAATGTTAGTAACGAAACAGTTGATGGTAGCTGTTCACTTCTATAGTATGGGAATAAATACTATGGAAAGTCCTATGGTTACCATCAACTTTTTATTTATCCGCATTCTTCAAAAAAAATCTTCTTTCGTGTTCAACAGAAGACAACTCAACAAAAGGTTTGAAACAACACGAGATAGAGTAAATGATGATAGAATTGTATTTTTGGTATAACTATCCCTTTAAATCTGCACATTGTTTAAAGGATACAACTAGGCAAGATGGAATATCCATTAGATTAAAAGCATAACCATTAAAACATCTCTAAATTACCACCATAATAAAATGCAAAAGCTCTTGAAGTTTCCATGAGCCCCGGACCGGATGCTGCTTGTGTATGTGAGGATTTTCCCATAAGCTGAGAACAGGTGGGCACGAGGTTGATGTATCCTAGTGGGCAGAGCTCTGAAGCCCAGCGAGACGTGACGCCCGAGTGTTTTTATACCGCCGTGTGCCAAAACTGACAAAGCCACAGGCTGCTTCCTCACAGCGACCGCACCCACAGCCAAAGGTAGACACACTAACACTAACACAACACTAATGTTACGGCCTCCGCTCTGTGAGGACTGTACCAATGTGCCAAAAGGCCAATGGGCAAAACAGCAATAACACATGTACACACGCCATAGTGATGCCATCTGTCTGCCTCATGGTGAGCAGTGAGTAAATCCAGCCAGTTTAGGGCATTTTCAGTGAGGAGTCGTAATCTCTCTGGATTTATGTCTCTGTGTGTGTGTGTGTGTGTGTGTGTGTGTGTGTGTGTGTGTGTGTGTGTGTGTGTGTGTGTGTGTGTGAAGGGATTTTACTGCACTGAATCGCAGGAACTCATGATGGCATACATCACACACGTGTATGAACAGCACACTCGCTCTGCCAGATACACACACATCACTAATATCTCCAGACTGGATCACGCTGTAGCTGTGATACGATGAACTTTGACATTTAAGCACAGCTGCATGCATATGTGACTTACGTTGAACAGATTGGTCTTATTCCTCTCGCAGAATAGTCCTTGTGCCGGCATGTGCTTCAGCTGTTGCCATGGGACACTGCTCCCTAGCAACACATCTCGTGCCCATTGCAGGTTCTGTGAAAACACAAATATATTCAGTCAGCTGTGTATGCAAGAGGGCGAGAGAGCGTGTGATGACTTGAACTGAGCGAAGTCGGAGGAAAGCCTGACCACTTCACTCGCACACACACACACTCCTGATGGAATACGAGAGTCCTGCTTAACAGTGCAGATATACGAATTAAAAAAATAGTAGGCAGTATGTGAAAGAGTATGCAGTAGGTAAGGATAGACATCTCAATTAAACGCATTATGGTAGATGGTCACATGACTTCATTGCAGCATGCAGTTATCGTATATATTATATACCACCCACTAGTTTCCAATAAACAGTTCCAATAGTTAGCAATAAGCATTTCAAACTTGTATAAACTAGTGTCATGTGACTTTAATGCAGTATGCAGTGGTAGTACATACTGTATATTGCATGCTATTTTAAGAAAATAATGTGACAGTATGTAATAGGTAGCAATACACATTTCTAACTGTATTAAACTAGTGTCATGTGACTTTAATGCAGTATGCAGTGGTAGTACATACTGTATATTGCATACTATTTTTGAGAAAGTAATGTGATAGTATGGAGTAGGTAGTGGTAAGCATTTCTAATTGTTTTAAACTGAAGTGTCGTGTGACTTGAATGCAGTATGCAGTGATAGTACATACTGCATATTACATATTAGATTTTGAGAAAGTAGTATGTGATGATAGTATGGAGCAGAAAAACATTCCAAACTACATTGTCACGTGACCAGTGCAACAGTATATACTGTATATTGCCTACTACTTTTGAGAAAACAGTGTGCAACACAGTATGCAGTAGGTAGAAATAAACATTTCAAAGGTTATTAAACTACAGTGTAACGTGATTTTAATGAAGTAAGCAGTTAAATACTGCATACTGCCTACTAGGTAGTGGTAAACATTTCAAACTGTATTATGCTACACCGTAAAGCTTGCTGTGATAGTACAGACTGTACATTGCCTACTGTTTTTCAAAAAGAAATGTATTAGGTAGTAATCATTTCAAATTGCAATATGCTACATTACTGACACATTAAATCTAGTGTTTATACTGCCTGTTGGTTTTTAAAAATGTGTGTGAAAGCACATGCAGTAGGCTGTAGTGTCACAAGTCCTTACTGTATACTTGCGTATACTGCCTGCTGATTGTTTTTGAACATGTCAGAGTTTGCAGTAAGTAATAATAAATGTTTGAAGTGTACTAAAGACAAGTGAACATAGCATGTGAACTACTAGTAAGCTGCAGGTAACAATATTTTGTTTTTCAATAACGTTTCTTTCAAAGAGTTTCAAATCATATTATGCTATACTGTTGTCACATAACCTCACAAAATATGATTATTTTGCAATTTTAGTCAAATTTTTAGTAAAAATGTCTTGCAGACAGGGCTGCCAGGTCTGTTTAATAAAGCAAGCCCAATTGCCACTCAAAACTATCCCAATCATAGCCAAAACATTCCCAATAGTGTTCCAGGGCAAACACAATTCTGGGGGGTAAGGGGTTTTGCTTTAACCTGAGAACAAAAAAATAAATAAAAGATAATAATAACCTGCAGCAACAGTATGAAAGTAGCCCAATTTCAACAGGCAGACTGGGGACTTGGCAACACTTTGTGTTAATTTGTCACACTGGAAATCGGTTAAGTCATATTGCATTGTGGAACTGCAAATACAGTACTGTACATTTTAATCTAACCTAGCATGCCATCCAATTATTCTATACATAAAAACTTTAAATTAATTGATTTACTGAACCCAGGAAAACAGAAACAACTTTAAAATATAGACAAACATCTCCCGTTAGATGGCTAAAGACTGAAAGCTAATCAAAACTCTTGTGACACTCCAACGTAATTACACTGTATCATCCCATCAAATCCATTTGCACACCACTAATTCATCGTTAATGAACACATATCATCAGTGCGCTGCTGTCTGACTTCTTTATTAGGATACAGACACGCACATATCTCTCACCGTATGTCACACACTGTACAAATGAGAGCTCAAACACAGTTTGGGGCCATTCATTAAATCCGAGAGCTACATTTCCATGCTTTCGCCTTGGGAACGAGTCGGGTGCGATTAAACGTGTTGTGGTGGTTATGAAATCTCTGGCTTGTCACGGCGGGGTGATTCAATTTCAGAGCTGAACAATCTCTGCTCAAAGATCAGACAGATGTCTCAGTGTGAAGGGAAGGAGATGACATAGGTGAGTTTGTTTGGTAAGAAAGTGTCTGAAAGGAGCACAAACACACATCCAATGGAGAGAGAGAGAGAGAGAGAGATACAAATCTGACATGTAATATGCACAACTTCTTGTCCAGGCCCTTGTCATTTCTAGACTGGACTACTGCAATGCTCTTCTAGCTGGACTTCCATCATGCACAATCAAACCTTTACAGATGATTCAGAATGCAGCAGCACGATTGGTCTTCAGCGACCCCAAAAGGGCCCATGTCACACCTCTCTTTGTCTCCCTGCACTGGCTCCCGGTTGCAGCTCGCATCAAGTTCAAGACACTGATGCTTGCATATAGAACAGGCTCAGCACCCGCCTACTTCCAATAGTCTAATCTTCTTTTTTAAAGTCTTCTCATATAATAGAATGAAATTTTAAGTCATTATTCAGAAATAATCATCCCTGCTAGGGCACTGGACTACGACTAAACATTTTTCCTTCCTGAGCGACTGGTTTTTGTTCGAGGTTACACTGGTGCCACTACCAGTTTGATTAACCTATAAACACTGCCATTTGTGTTGTGTATGAGAAACATTAAACAGCAAACGGGCCAGAAGAGGAACAAAACCACGTCTGGAGCCCTGTAGATTGAATTTAAGCCATTATTCAATGATGATCCTCCTCTCCAATGAGCTGTTAACCACAGTGATTTGTGAATAAATCATTGGGATGGGTAAAGTGAACTAGATCAAACAATTCATTGAAAACATCGGACTCAAAAAAAAAACTTTTTTGTTAAAGAACCAGGCAATTTCTACTTTTCTCATATGAACTCATGATCTTCAGTGAATAACATTCAGTCAGTTTTTCCACACAGAGCTATCATACATCTTCAGAAGGATTGAATATAGTGCATAAGTCTTATGAAATATGATACTTTAGTTTAGTCATTTTCAGTAATTCACTGTTTGTGTTTCAAAGAAGTCAGGAAGATGCAAAGACATGAGGGTGAGTAAATGATAACAAAACTGTCATATTGGAGTGAAGCATTCCTTTAGTTATTATCATAATTCAAGAAATGACAGTGAGAGAAAGAACAAAATAGAAAAGAGAGCAAAAGGCTGGATATGTAAGGTTAAGCCAGCAGTCATTATCACAGAGAACAGGCTTTAGTCTGCCCTACTGTGAAAGAAACACCACCAATAATGCTTTGCTTTCTTTTCAAGTGTCATCTTCCATTAAGCAGTCACTGATATTATTACACATGGCTATGAATATATCAATCTTCAGTTAAAAAAAAAACACTAACATGTTCTTTCTTGCTACAAAGGAATCTGCTATTGTTCAGCAGAAAGAGAAACTAAAGCTTTCATAGAAAATTCAACGGGAAGAAAGAGAGATAAATCACATGCAGGGACTGTATGACAATTATTTTTATGTTGGTTTCTATTACGAACAAATGCTGTAATATGCTTCCAGGCAGAGCCCGAAATTACCACCATGTCACACTGGCCAATGGAGAAATAATTGAAAAGATTTACTAACCACATATTTCATGCTGGCCATGAAACTGAATTTTGCATTATTGTAAAAAAAAAAAATTGTCATTAAGACAATTACATTTTTTTTTGCATATCAGTGAAAAAATGCAGGATGGCATGTCATTTGCAGCATCATACGCAAGATGAGTCAGTCTGAAATGCTCCGTCACAAAAACATCAATACA
Source organism: Ptychobarbus kaznakovi (assembly GCA_027422405.1). Lineage (NCBI taxonomy): Eukaryota > Metazoa > Chordata > Actinopteri > Cypriniformes > Cyprinidae > Ptychobarbus > Ptychobarbus kaznakovi. The sequence goes on from CM049810.1 coordinate 4,742,787, forward strand.
AATCGTGATTTTGTTCCTATATTTGCATCTGCGTGGCTCAAAAAAAAAAATACTAATAGATATTCCAGGTATGAATGGTGAAATGGTTCATGGTGAATTGCCATAAATAAAAGCTACAGATGACAAGCCACAGCAGATGTTTCCTTTAGTAGATGTTTTGATGTAAATCATTCACGTCACTTCAGTGAGCGTCAGACTGTTATTCATACAACTCAAACTCAATCAGCATCTAGAGTTAAATCAATCTATTTTAACTAATCTGTTTGTTCTGAGGGTTTATTTAGGAACCAAATACATATCGATATTAAATATTAATTGAATGTTTACATTAATTATGGTTTTATTTGTATTTTTGCTTGTACACCACAGTTCTAATGATAGGGTTGAGTTTATGCTTACCATTTTTTTACCAAAAATTTTGCAAAAACAGTAACACTGTGAAATATTATTACAATTTAATAGAACAATTTTATATTTCTATATATTTTCAAATTAGTTTTTTTCTGTGATGCAAAGCTGAATTTCCAGCATCATTACTCCAGTCTTCAGGGTCACGTGATCTTCAGAAATCATTCTAATATACTGAGTTGCTGCTCAAGAAATATTCCTGATTATTATCAATGTTTAAAACAGTTGCGCTGCTTAGTATATGCGTTTATGGAAACTGTAATATATTTTTTAAAGTTCAAAAGAACAGCATTCAAACTGCAACATTATGAAAGTTTTTACGGTCACCTTTCATGAATTTAAAACACCTTTGCTGGAAAAAAAGTAATTATTTTGTTAAAAAAAATTATAATAATAACTTACTGCCCTGATCTCAAAGTTTTGAATGGAAGTGCATTTAAAACTTTATATAAACTTGTGAATTTGTTCCTTATGAAATCAATATGACTATTTATGAAATATATCATATGCCGATATCTTTATAATAGTTTAAATTAATAATTACACAATGGATAGTTATGATACTGGGTGCTGATTGGTTAAAACAGCCATCCAAAACACACAATATAGTAACAGCTACGGCACAGATAATAAATGAATCAAAAATGTTAAATGTTTTTCATATTCATTTGATTAAGTACTTTTATAATAGCAATACAGTACTTCATTTCCACCTATTCTGCATTAATAATATCACATCTGAAGGGCTTACGTGCATGCCACTGCTGTGCCTATCAAAGGCCTTCAGCCCATTTGAGCAGGAAGTTGATTTATTTAGCACGGGGTTTTACATGACTTGACCACATATGTAAAGTAAGTATGGGGAATCCCCACTGACCCCATGTGCACACCTATCAACTTCACAGATCAACCACAAGTCAAAAACAAACTGCAGCGGATACATTAGGCTTCAGGCAAGTGTAAGTGGTTTGTTTAGCGGTCAGAGGTGTTACACAACATTCTGGCACTGCGCTAAACTTGGCACTACTGCTCTTTTTGCACCCATGAGGCGAGTGGGCACAGTTTTTAATGCCCAGTCTTAATATCTGTAGGTAGTGGCATCGACTGTGCACAGGCTTCAAACACACACACTGGTGAAAATGATATCATCCTCTTGGCTCAGTTAGCATTAGAGATAGACACATATCTGCTGATGCTGATGTTCTTGTGCAGTAAATGGTTGTTATAAAGCATATGCGTATCTTTTTTGTGTCAAATCACTTTCCAGTGTTATGTACAGAGACAACCACAAGCCATTTGCAGTATGATTTCCTATAATGATAAATACAGTGGAGATTACAAAACATTGTTTGAGCGGCCCAACGCTGACACTGACAAGTGTAGGGTGAGACTAAATAAGGTGAATTTCATTAACACTGTCAAGAAATGTCATGGTTATACTTCATCAATGGCCACGTACACACTGCAGCTGAATTCGGTTGTCAGTTCACCTACTCCTTAATCGTGTCCTGTACACACATAATTCACTAAAATACGGAAGTGACAACCGCATTCGAAAACCGCATTAACTCCCGAAAAATACAGGTAGTGACAACTGCATTTACAGAAATTAAATGCAGTGTGTATGTAATTGAACGACTAGTTGTTAATGGGGTCATATGATTCGATTTCACGTTTTCCTTACTCTTTAGAGTGTTACAAGCTGACTGTGCATAGATAAGATCACTGAGGTTACAAAGACTAAAGTCTCAAAACCAGAGATATTCTTTATCAATGTTAAGACTCTGCCACGCCCCCCTAAAACGGCTCATTCAAACACGCCCCCACATGTCCACGTCATGGTGTGTAAATATTTGTGTAAGTCGCTGTTTCAGTAAACGCCATTGTGTTGATGCAGCCTTGTCAGGGAGAAACTGTGTGTCTCTAGGTGAAAGCAAAAGCACTTTATTTGGCCTTCAGACAGTAGATGCATTTAGGAATCATTTAGATTACTTAGGGTCACAGAACAGCAATGCATTTTATAGACGACCGTTTCGTGAACCTAGGAGACGAGGTAATTCTGACTTTGCTATGACAACCTGGAGCTTCTGAATCAGTGACTGTATGTTTTGTTATTAGTTTAAGTATTTGCTATTGACTGTTCAATGCTGAGTTTTGCGCGTGTGTGTGTGTGTGTGTGTGTGTGTGTGTGTGTGTGTGTGTGTGTGTGTGTGTGTGTGTGTGTGTGTGTGTGTGTGTGTGTGTGTGTGTGTGAAAGTGTGAGAGGGGGGGTCACAGCGCAACATCGTGTGTGTGTGTGTGTGTGTGTGTGTGTGTGTGTTTGTGTGTGTGCGAGAGAGAGAGAGAGAGAGGGGGGGGTCACAGCGCAGCATCGTGTGTGTGTGTGTGCGTGTGTGATTGCAAGAGAGAGAGAGAGAGAGAGTGGGTCACAGCGCAGCGTCGTGTGTGTGTGTGTGTGTGTGTGTGTGTGTGTGTGTGTGTGAGAGAGAGAGCGAGAGAGAGAGAGGGTAAAAGTGCAGCGTCGTGTGTGTGTAGAAAACGAAGCATTTGAGATAGGCGGGGGCATAGAAGACCTACAATAATGTAGAGTATTTGAAAAATAATGTGTTTTTTTAACATTAAATCATGTCAACATATTCTGTTACACCAAATACACAAAATAATGATCTTTAAAAAAGCATCATATGACCCCATTTAATGATGCATATAAACGTGCATCAGAAATGTGTCTTCATCTGTATGTGAGATGCAAGAAAATAACAGTAAAAGAAGAAATAACCTTAGCACTAAATTATTATTCACTCCCGCAAGACAGCAAAAGTGTTGCTATGGTTACAAATGCGAGAGTGACAGCAGTTCCATACACACATGGAGTGATAATTTACGGGTCTCGCTCCCGCATTTAAATCCTATTGTCTTTCCTGAAAGTTTGTACATGGCCAATGAGAAATAATCTGCATGAAGAAAATGAAGCCCATTTCAAAGCCTTAGTGATCTACTGTAAATTGAGAAAATATCATTCTGGTTAGTATAATGTGAATGTTTATTAAATTATTTCTATACTGCATATTAAACAATAAAGTACATCTGTAAATAGTAATTTAGTGTGTTTTTCATGCAAATTTTTTTCGCACTACAATAATGAGACTGAGGCCCTGTCCACACAGAGACGCGTTTGGCTGTAAACACAAAAATGTTGTATCGGATTGGCGTTTCGTCCAGATGGATCCAGCGTTTGGGAGCGTGAAACCGCTATTTTTTGAAACCAGGTCCCAGAGTGGATAAATATGAAAACGGCACCCTTGTGTTTTCGTGTGTTCAGCCAATCCGTATATTTTGTGAAATGATGATGTCATCAGCCCACGTCTCGACCCTAGTCAGACACCGCTACGTCATGTAACAGCAACAACAACATGAACAAACACTGAGCGATTGTCTTTATTAACTAACATTAACACAGATTAATACATGTATTGTTCCATGTTCGTTTGTATACCGCGCACAAGGTTTATAGTCCAAGTCTTCTCCGTTTTTAGTGTATCTCTGTGGCAGAATTACAGCGCTTCATATTGGTCTGGCAAGCATACCACATCGTTTTGTGTCGGTTTCGTGTGTGTACGCAGATATTTCTTAAGACGAGGAAACAAAAAGATTGGATAGGGAAAGCTCTGGCTTCGTGTGGATGTAGCCTGAGAGTAACAGGTTTTATTTTTATTCTTAAGACTCATTGGCGCTTCAACCAATAGCAAAAGTTAGGAAGCAGCATCATTCATTATATCATTGATCTACTATTATAGTTTGTTAATATTTAGAACGCAATTTTTTTTATTTTGTCTTAAATTTACATTTTTGTTTAGTTTCAGTAATTTTTATGTTTTTCAGTAATTTAAAAAAAATAGTTTTAAGTTTTACTTTTAGCTTCGGTTTATTTAGTTTCAGTTATATTAGTGCTTCAACTTAAACTAAACGGTAAGAAATATTGCCTTGGCAATTAACGAAAATAAAATTCACTTTGTTCAATTTTATTTTATTTCAGTTAATATTTTATTTCGTTTTAGTTAACCATAACTGATAGGAAGTGTTTAAAAAACCTGTATACAAATATTTTTATAACAGGCATAAAGATTATAGCATATTATAACAAATATGTTACTGTTATACTATAAAATATCATATATTACTTGAAATAATAAATTATTATTTTACAAATAATAATTGTTGTGTGACTACATTATGTATTCGGTTACACGACACTTGACTTAGTGGTCGATTCATATATTGCCAAGGCCGATATATCGTCCGATATTTGACATATCAGGCATGTGATCAGCTAGAGACAAAAAAAGAGGAAAATCTGACCACGCCAACAAGCCACGCCCCCAGAACTTATTATTAAAAATACATATTTTAGCACATTAAAAATTCTTATATTGTAAACATACATATTGTCCTGTAAAAAAAATAAAAGCAGCATTTAATAATCACGATAATAATATCATATATTATAATAAAGTACTATAATATATTATAGTACAGTATATGTATTTATTATTATTATTAAAGTACCTGCCAAAAGTTTGGAAACATTACAATTATTAATGATTTTGAAATAACTATCTTCTGCTCATCAAGGCTGAATTCATTTGATCAAGATAAATTTAAAAAAAGAAGTAATGTGAAATATTATTAAAAATAAAAAAGTTTTCAATTTTAATATATTATAAAATGTAATGTTATTCATGTGATGCAAAGTAGAATTTTCTTCATTACTCCAGTTTTCAGTGTCACATGATCTTTTAGAAATCATTATAATTTATTTTACTCAAGAAATATGTCTGATTATCATCAAACTGAAAAAAAAGATTTTTTTTTGATAAATATAAAGTTTAATGAACTGCATTTATTTGCATTCATCAAATATATTAATTAAATTAGTTAATGCATTTATTAAATAGAAATCATTTTAAACGTCTTCACTCACTTGTATCACTTTCATGCATGAATAAAATTATTAATTTCTCACTCTTTTATAAATCTTATACAAATGTTTGAGTGGTATCATTGTTTCTACAAAAATATTAAGCAGCAAAACTGTTTGTTCCTTCAGTCTCTTATATTTTGGAGACAAAATTGTGAATTTCACCAAATATGTTAGTACAACAGGGTTGCAAACTCATCAAAGGTGAAAAATATGCAATCCTTGGGAAGAAAAATTCAACTATACTTTAAAATATATTTATTTAAATCTCTACTTCAGTTGTCTCAGGCCACATGCAAGTTTGCATTCCTGTATTTCAATGGCACAGAAATGATTCACTGTGTGGTGTGTGTATGAAGTGTATGTGTGTTTGCGCACCTTGTGTGTCCTGCTGTAGGCGTACAGGTGGGCCAGACGATAGAGACTCTTGTAGTGTTGCGGGAAGCGACTCAGACACAGGAAGAGAGACCTCACGCACACATCCACTAGTGTTTTCCTCTGCTCTCTCTGTCCCGGCGGCAGACACTTAGGCAGCTCTATCACCTCCAGCGGAGGCGGCGGCTCAGGCCTGCGCTTGCCCTCACTGAAGGAGCTGGTCTGGGGGTGGGGTCTGTGTGGTTGGGCGGTGTGCAGCGGATGAGGTGGAGCTTGGGTCGGGGTGTCTGTGGTTGGAGTTTTGGGGACGGAGGCCTCAGGGGACATGATGTATAAGGTGGTGTCCGAAGACTCTTGTGTGACTGAAGATTCTTGAGAGAGTGTGGCGGAGCTGATATCCATGTTCTTGTCCTCCAAGGGGCCTAAATATCAAATAAATGTTCCACTATGTAATGAGACATTGCATTGCGTACGTGTTTAGAAGAACTGGGATCAGTACCTGCATCCTCTATTGTGGCCGGTTTCTCTTTTCCAGTGGCATTTGATTCTTCCAGAAAAATACTACACTTCTCCGGATCGACCTTGTGGCTGCTGTCCTGTGAGCTGGTGGCGTCCATGAAGACATCCTGCAAGGAGCTGGAGTCTGACAAGCCAGCAACGCTGTCCTGACTTTGCTCTGATTTAGGGAAAAAATATACCACACAATTACACTCATTCAACAAGACCTTCCTCCTCTGTCCTTTGTCAATATTCATATAATTAAAAAGACCCTTTATTAAGATTGTTTCAGATTCACCCAAATTGCACAATCCACAAAGCAACAGAGATCCCAAGATGAATGGTGTAAAATCCTCCAATGAACACAAGGCTGGAAACATTTGCTGGATTGACAGATTTACAAATGGCAGCTATACATGAAGAGCAGGCAGGCTTATGTTGGGATACGGTTTTGGATTTTAACAGAGAAAGGGAAATTAGGATTCTGTACCTGAGAGCATTTACGATCATTCAAATTAAAGGAATAGTAATAGAGTGCTGCAAGAATGAGCAATAAAACCCAGAAACCAGTTGAATGGGTAATTGAATTTTTGAATGGGTTTTTGGTTAAATGCCTGAAATAAGGTCAAGCCCAAGAAACATCCATGTTTTTTCTGGACGTAAAATGCATCAGTAATATCCCACTCGTAATTTTTTTAAAGATGTTACATGTCTTGAAACAGGTAGTTACAAGTGGCTAAATGGGACTACAAAGGTTTTCTTCAACATTAAATCAAACAGGTAAACTCATTTATTGCTTCAGTCTACTTTTACTGCCTTGTTCTGTTCATAATGGCGATCTTGCAAACTATTTTGACTCAAATTTTCCAACTTCCAGATTTGAACTCTTTCCCCACCATTGATAGAATTTCCCATCATTTATGAGACGACACTTGACCAAATCTCTATCAAAGAGATCTCTATCAAAACAAGGTAAAGTAGCAGCAGAAATAGGTGATCGCATATGTAAAATAGCGTGATCTACAAGTATTCAACAGCATATAAATCAACACTGGCTAATGTTACAGAATTAAATGGCATCCCAGGAGGTTTACGCCTGTGCAAGTGAAGCGATCAACTCCATCTATGTTCTGATTTTTGTTCTGAATCTGATCCGGATGTAGTCTTTGACAAAAATGCCATTTTCTTAGCTTTGATGGTGAGGAAAAGCATTTGGAAGCTAACTTTAATTTTTAACTTCTGGCAATTGCGTTTAAGCTTTAAAGTTATTTAAAGAGCTTATTTTCTGTGATAACCCAAAGCACAATTCTTATATTGAAAAATCTTATTTGGTTTTTGTGGAGCGAACCAGGGTGATGGTAACTTCTGGGTTGGCATTAAAAAAATGCATCACTGCAGCACTCAATTGAACACCAACATGAAAATTCTGTCATTATTTACTCACCCTCACACTCATCCAAACCAATATGCTCTAAAATATTAATATAAAATATGCTCAGAATACAAAATGTTGTTGTAATGTTTGGCTTCTACCTGCTTGAAATTCAATGAGGACAAACACTGTCAAGAAGAGGGAAGGGGGGGGGTACTAAAAAAGTCATCTATGACTTATATTCCAAGTCTTCCGATGCAATTAATGTGCAGAAAAGACTTAAATTTAAGTAGTTAATTCACTGTTAATATTTCCTTTCACAGTAATTCTCATATTTAATTTGTACTTTTGCTTATTCAAACAGCTGCATGGGCTTTCTCCTTTAAGTCATACAGGTTTGGAGGGAAATTAAGGTGAGTAATTGATGAAAGAAGAACTATTCCTTTAACAGGTACAGTGGTTTTGATCCAGGTCTGAGGTCAGAGGTTACAGGGCAAGACCACAGGGTGCACATTTCAATGCCGTGTTGAACCAGCCTGCTCCTGAGGTAGAGCAAAGCGCTTGAAAATGTTGTGCTTCTCAGCAAGCCCAGAAAAGAAAGTTAATGTAATTCCTCTTGTGATGCCCCCAAACAAGCAGAAAAAAGCCCCCGAGCATGCTGGGAGTGTCAGCATTTGGCACAGAGGGTAGAAATTCATTAGCACACACCATCGCCTCCATGACACAACAGAGTGCGGTGGCAACACCCCCTCCCCCCCCCCTCCACAGAACGCCAACGCACCCACACACTCAGCGTAAAGGGAAAAATGGTGCTGTGTCAGTGCAAAATTGCAGCCTCCTGCAGAGCGCATTGGCAGCTTTATGCCAACACTGCCAGGAGGCCCATTAGTTGGTCTGCTAAAGTTTACAACAGGAGCTCAAGAGCATGATAAAGACACAATGAAGGTCTAGATGCGACCCGGTTATGTGATGGGAAGCGCTGGACAGGAAAAAATGACAGGAATTTCAGTGCAGAAAAGATTGATCTGATTGAGCGGGAAAATCACCAATAGAGTAAGAGTGTTTTCCTATTAATTGCACAGAAGAAAGGGATATTTGTTTTGAAAAGGACAAGTGTTACTGCATAATAATCTCTGATGTGACCCACAGTAAATATTAGAATGGTGTTGGGGTCACTTTCCTCAAAAGCAGAGCATACAACCAAACTACAGTTCATGACTACATGATAGAGCTTAACAGTCACTTAACTAAAAAAAAAATCTAAATCTTCATTGATACAATCTTCAGATTTTAAGCAATAAGAAAAATGTTCCTTTCAGTGCAGACTTACACAAAAATATAAAGTGTTTAAATGCACAATCTTAGTGAAATTTGTCCAAAAATGCCATATTTTGCCAGGTGCTACATAATTCTATACATTAGCAAAATTTGGTTATAGACACATTTTGTTAAAAGAGTCCTAGCGACGTATGCAGCAGAGTTTACACAGAAACCAAATTGCTTACTGTTGGTCAACACAGCAAATCTGTGCGATCTTGTTGAATCTGTTGCAAAATCTGCTTGGGGAAATTAATTATCATCATACAAATTTCCCATTCACATGGATTCCTATTGAAATGACTGGATTTTGCCACTTTTTCTGTTAAATGTTTGGACATTTCCAACAACCCTAAAACATCACAATGCAAGCAACAAACAGGTAAAACACCTGTAAAAGACCTATTGAGAATTTAAACAATGGAGAAGTACGGTGGCCGAGAGTGCTCAACGCGCTGCAAATAGAAAGCAGATTTTGCAACAGATTCAACAAGTGAATTACTGAAATAAATGAACTTTTCCATGACACTCTAATTTATTGAGATGCACCTTTACTTTTGATGCTTCTAATAAAATGTTGCAATGGGGTTTATCCCTAAGCTGTCTGGTTAGCTTGAAGGCTTAACATTCTGTATTAAACAATATCCTGAATTTCCAAATGGGAAAATGGAAACCAAGCCCTCTGTAAAACAATGCATAGTCACTGTTGAGCCCTATGGTGCTCAGGGTGCTTGACCACTGGAGTTCGTTGGGAAACTAAAGCCCTGCTTTTGAGGAATGATAGGCGAGCCAGCAGTTTTGTGCTATTGGTTGTGCGAGGAAAGGTGTCTGTACCATACACAGATCCTGGCCGCAAAGCAGAGAGACATAGGCAGTAGTCATGGTCATGTGAGTAGTCAGCTGTAGAGAAAATTCAGTTTAGAACACATTTCATAATCTGCCATACAAAGTCATTCAGTTGTATATTTTGGGTACCACTGTAGCGTAAATAGAGGAGATCTTTTATTTCCTGTTGTGATGAGAAATGGGCAGCTTTTAGAGGTTATTAGAGTGAATCTCACAGTCCTATTTCACCATGTTTTGGGGGGAAATTGTGCTTAATTGTGTTGAAAATGATGCCTCAAAGCAAAAGCAGGCATCATATTATTCATTCAGAATATCTTTTCTTTTGATTTTGAGGTGAAATAAGACTTGCATGTGTTATGACATTCTCCCATTAAGGCCCCGATATACTTCAAGCAAAATCCAAGACTGAAGTGGTGTGACAGAATTTCGAACTAAATTAAGCCAAAGCGTATTTCATTTTGAGTTCATTTTGGGAGATCAGGAGCTCTGCCTTCACTGATATGCAGATATCCAATTATTGTCTATTTTGTTACTGATAGGAAAACATGCAGAACATATTTACATATTCATCTAAATGAAAGAACAAAAAAGAACTTCACTGAGTATATCAGGGCCTTTAAAATCAATAATCATACAATAATAGAGTGAATTCATCAAGTCTAGAAATCTTGTATCAGCTGATAAGAAGCTAAACTCCTCCACACACCAACATTTGCAGAAAAAGCAATTGAAACTTCCCACTGTCTTTACCGAACCACATTATTCAGAACAACCCACAAGAACAATCTCCCTTGCACATGTGAGCCACAGCAGACAAGAGCAGTGCGGAGTGCATTGTGGGAAGTCTTTGTTGAATCAGGGTGCTGACCCATCATGCATCCATTAAGAAGCAGCAAGTGGGAAGCAGGTCAGAGGCAGGCAGAGAGGGAGCAGGCAGGAGGCAGCAGGGAGACAGGGAGACTAAAGCAGGCCATGGGAACGACTGAGGAATATGGGCAACATGTCACAATGCTCACCTTTATTAAAAAAATAAATCACACTTCAAATCTGCAGCAAGCCGTTGTGAAGGTTTCAGTGAGGCAATGAGATGAAGCCAGCCACAAAAAAATAAATAATTAAACAATGAAAACAATCAGAGCTGCACTACATAATAATATATTGTTTTATGGGATATGTTATTCACAGATATCTGGAAAAATTTAAATAATTATCAATATAGAAAAAGTAAATAACAGCCAATGAAAAACAGCACACCTCTTAGGGTCACTCACACATGAAGTGTGTTCTTGCAGTTTTTTCAGCAACCTTACGTGCTCAAATGCATCCGTTACAATTGCATTCCATTAGCAAGCTATATGCTGCTCTTCAAAATGTTATTATTGAACAGAATCAACATTTAAAAGCAAACACAGAAAACAGCACACCTCTTAGGGGTCACTCACACATGAAGTGTGTTCTCCATATTCATCTTGTGAGTGAATCAAATGTTATTCTACTATTCTAGTAACTATTCTTTCTACTCTATAAGACATATCCATATGATTTTTATGATGTTATAACATTATTTCATAATTTGTGAAACACTTTAAATAATTGTATCTGCAATTCAAAAGGAGCAGTTAAGAGTTGGTCATACTATATGGAATGTAAAGTTTCAAAGCAAACTAATTTTGTTTCAACTCCCTGTTTTTATATAATTAGCTCTTAAATTAAAAGAGGTAAACAGCTAAAAGTAAAGTTGTCATATGTCTAAAAACAAGCAAATATTGTTTTTTAATTTAATGGCAGTTTGATTTTTTTCTATGTTCTGTAATACATATTAAGTTTTGTGTGATTTAAAGTCATATAAAATTTTATTTTCCATTTGTTTTTCATTTTTGTTGTGTCTTGATTGATGATCCCGTTTACGGCGAAATCTCAAATGGTTCAAAATCAATAGCTGATTAGCTGTACATTACAATCAAACAATTCCTGATTGGCTTGGTTTGTGTTGTGATGCCTAGCATAAAAAAGGGGAAAATAGGGAACATGAAAATACTACAATGTAACAAATAATACTAATATGTAGCAAATAGAGCTTCACGATTAATAGAAATTAAACTGGAAACGTGATTCGGCAAAGGCTATGATTTATTAATGCGCAGCTTGTTCAGTTACAGCATAGCAATGCCTTTTTCCATATTTAGGGATTTCCTGTAGCGTCATGAGTTCTGTTACTTGTGTGATATATAATGTGGAGTTTCTGAGTGAGTGGGCGTCCAGTATGAATTAAAAGATATTACATGTGTTTATAGCGCTAATAGCCAATCATCCTATTTTGGATAATTGTATTCATATTTTTTTTTTAAGTACCGTTTCAGGCACCGTTTAGGCACTGGCACCATTTTAAAAGTATCGATTTGGCACCAGTACCATAAAAAGCCCAAACAATGTGCAGCATTCACCTGGATGATGCCATATTGCGCCAGAACGCCCACCACACACCGGCTTATTGGTGGAGAGAAGGAGTGAAGAAGCCAATCAGCATATGATTAGGAGGCCATGATGGACAGAGGTCAAAGGGCGAATTCTGGCCAGGATGCCGAGGTTTCATCCCTACTCTTTTTCGAAGGACATCCTGGGATTTTTAATGACCACAGAGAGTCAGGACCTCGGTTTAACGTCTCATCTGGATTATTAAATTTTTTCCTTTGGACAAGAGATTCATAAATGCTTCTCATGTTTAGAAAGATGTTTAACGCGTGTTGCTTTTTCAAATGAACGTTATAAGCAGCTCAATCATTTACTAATCAAGCATTGCTACTGAACACAGAGCCATACCTCAGTGGCAAGCGGTGCATAACAGCTTTTGCGATTTCATAATTGCACTAAACCAAACTATTTAATCACGATTTCGTTTCGGTTTCCATAAATTGTGCAGCTCTAGTAGCAAAATGTCAAAATGAGAAATTCTCATAGGTTTTAACAGAAAAAAACGCATTATGAAATATTCCACACATATTTGATTTATATAGCTACATCATATCTCAAAAATATTGTCCATTCACAGTCATGCAAGCCACATGCTATTTAGCGTTGATGAACACAACAAGAGCTGAGCAGATTGGCCCCTGACAATCCAGCTAAAGATCGAAGTGACTAAATCTAAGAACTGTATTTCACAAAATGAGCACACCAAGCTGAAATTGACTTCAGCAACTAGGTCAACGCCACCATCTGACACCGTTTCAAAAATACTGACTCCATTTCATCAAAACAGGCCACAGGCAATATTTAATCAAGAGTCCTATGCAATGCCCCCTTTCAAACTACTACAAAAAACAAACATCTCAAGCTCAAATATTCAAACTACGTGAACTTGAAATGTTGAGTAGCGGGGCATAGATTTCCACGTGTTGCGTTTTCCACGCTAACGTTACATTGCTGATTTGCACAACAGTCCCGCATTTCTCTGACTAGAGAAAAACATCACTAAAACCCACACAATCGACACTTGCAGATGGCATCTTGGAAGTTTGTGATCAACACTTGTCGCCTCTGGTGACGTAGCAACCAGCTAGCGACGATGTATGATGACGTAACAGTAACCAAGTGGTGTATCATTTCAAAGGGGTATGTTTTCACCCCTAGCGCTTACCACTCGGTTTGGAGGGACAAGGGCTAGGGGTAAGACAAAGGGGTAGGGGAAGGGGTAAGACAGAAAAAATGGGATTTACCCTAAGTCTACAAAAATTTAAAGTTGTCTTACTAAGTTGAATTAATGAGACAAAGTCAATTTGCATTAACAAAGAGTATTGCGAAACTTTAAAGGGGTCATATGATGTTGCTAAAAAGAACATTATTTTGTGTTTTTGGTGTAATGCAATGTGTTTGTGCAGTTCGAGGTTAAAAAAACACATTATTTTCCACATACTCTATATTATTATTGCTCATCTATGCCCCGCCTTTCTGAAACTATTTTTACAAAGCTCATCGTTCTGAGAAGCAAGGTGTGCTCTGATTGGCCAGCTATCCGGTGTGTTGTGCTTGGCCAAATACCTTAAGCGTGTGACGGAAATTATATGCCCCTTCCCATGTTGTGATGCCGTGTCCCAGTGCGACGAGACTAAAACAATTAAACCCGCAATAAACGAGGCATTTGTTGCATTCAGTGAGGACATAATGACTCATACGGTCTTTTCACGTGTTGCGCCGCGTAAACATAACACCATGTCTGCATTTGTGATCATATAAATGCCAAACAAGCGCTACTCTACACTGCTCAAAACTCACGTTTGAATAGTCAGTAGCAAATTCTTTAAATCTCGAAACGTACTTACAGGCTAAGAGTCAGATGCACCAGACTGTCCTTGTGACGTTGGAATTGCCCCACTTTATAGTGTTCACAGCCATTCATAGTGTTCACATTGTAGGCTACTTTCTCCCAGGATCAGGAAACAATCCTCCACACACTCTGCACACACTCAAATATTTTCATTGAACTGTTCTGAAACAGTGTTGTAATCAAACTTAACCACTGATTTCTAGTTTTTTGGAAGCCCCAAAAAAGTACTTTCGCTTTCACAACGAAACACATCGTCTCCAAGACATGGTGCCGGCAGCAGCAACAAAACTATAGCGAGAATAAAAGTCATGCCCCCTTCTTTGCGTATACGTTTGGGCGGTGTTTTGCAAATCTCCCCTCACCATGACATAGACATGTGGGGGCGTGTTTAAATGAGCCGTTTTAGGGGGGCATGGCAGAGTCTTAACTTTTCTAAAGAATATCTCTTTGGTTTTGAGACTTTAGTCTTTGCAACTTTAGGGATCTTATCTATGCACAAACAGCTTGTAACACTCCAAAGAGAAAAGAAAACTTGAAATCGCATCATATGACCCCTTTAAGCCATCATGACATCCCAAAAATTAATGTATAACCTACTACTCCCATAAGGCCAAAAGGAACTGCATTGCTCAGAAGCTTCCACACACCATTGCTACACTTCTGACCCAATTATTTTAAAATGTAATAAATAGCCAACCATGATGAAATTTAGGTTACCTACAGCACAAGATCAGCACCAGTGTTAGCTAGCATCTGCTGCCTTAAATTGTGGATACAACCAATCAAATAAAAAAAATTGATAAAAACATGATTTACCGGGTGAACAACTGCGAAACACATTCATAATTCGAGCAGGAAAGGCTGGCGCAAATAAAACAGCAGAAAACATAAAATGATGGTGGACTGGGTGCGTAAGCAATTCAGCAGCATAAACAACAAAAAATGAACGTAAACCATTCAGACTGAAAATCTGGTTTCATTACCTGAAAGCTAGAAATGACAAAGTGGAACTGAAACAAAGCGAATAAAAGAATAAAAAACCCAGCGGAGACACTGTTAGCAATGTTGCCCATTTTCCCATGATCCTCTATGGCCTGGTGCAGATGGTAAGAGGAGGGGTGGGAGGAGATCTTATTGTACACCAGAGCCCATAATTCAATTTCATAGTGGTGAATAACCTTCATCATCCTCATTCCCCCGTGCATGAGTGAGTGAGTGAATGAGTTATACTCTGGCCCTTGTACTGTACCGTCCTGCTGCTGCTGCGGCTGCTGGAGCTCCTGCCCCTGCCTGTACCTCTGCTGCAGGCTTTTACGTTTGATGTAATCGTGGTCGACCGGAGTGACCACGTATGGAGGAGAACTCGCACCTGCCGCACCGTTGCGAGGCAAAGAAGTTGTTGGAGCCACCACAGATGTGACAGATGAGGTGGCCAATGCTGCCGGACAGGTATTCACGCCAACCGAGGAGCGAGAGTCCTCGTCGTTAATGGATGGAAGCTTTTCCCTGTTGGGAGAAGAAGAAAAAACTGTTAACAAAACAACACAGAAAGATTCAATAAAATGCAGGGTTGTTTTAACACCATTAAAGAACGTCTTAAAAAGTCTCTTAAACGTTTTTGGTATGCAGCTGTAATCCATTGAAATCTTAGAATTTTCAAAATGAAAACAATCCTGGTCTACACTACACAACTGAAAACGCATGTCACATGATCATTTATCTTTTATTTAGATGGCGGACGTGTCTGCATGCTTGGAGCGGTCGAATGGGGAATCTACCTATACATGAGCATGATGTTATTATATACACTGTCATCAAGGATACGCAGAGAATGTGGGCAGCCACGCCATTGTTTTTAAAAGTCTCAGTTTTGCTCTGTTTACACTGAAACGCAACCCCAGAGTTTTCAAACTAAAACGGGGTCTGCAGCTTTTTCAAAAGTCTCAGTTTTCGAGGGTTGGAAATGCCGGAGTAGTGTAAACAACACGTGTAACTGCAGAAAAATTAATGCGTTTTAAAACAAAAACGCACTAGTGTAAACGGAGACCCTCGAATGGAGACTTTTTGAAAACAATGGCACTCTCTGCGTATCCTTGATGACCGTGTAAACAATAACATCATGCTCATTGTTGTATCCATAGATATGTATAGGTAGATTCCCCAATCGACCGCTCCAAGCACGTAGATGCACCTGCCATCTAAATAAAAGGGCTAGTATGTATAATATCTATGGTTGTACCTGCATGAATGGTCATGAGACATGCGTTTTCGGCTGTGTAGCGTGGACGGAGATTGTTTCCATTTTAAAATGCAGTTCTAAAACGAAAATGCACTAGTGTAAACAGAGGCTAAAAGGTTTGTGGTCATACTTGTCGATGCTGGTTTTGGGTGTGGTCTTCTCCTCTCCGCGTGCAAAGGGTCTGACAGCAGCTTCAGCGAGCATGTTGAAGAACAGCTCATGATCTAGTAGCTTCATCTGCTGCTCAGATTGTTCACCATCATCTTCCTCATTCTCCAGCAACTTCAGAATGGTGGCGCTCAGGCGGAAAAACAGCTGGCCAGTCAAAAGTAAGAGAAGAGATATATTTCAGGAGGAATTCAAACACAACTTGTGTTTAATTGACATTTGGTCATAGTATAGGAGTACTTCACACTACCATTTAAAAGTTTGGGGTCAGTGTTGTTTTGTTTTTAAGAAAACTTTTATTCAGCAAGGATGTATTTAATTGATCACAAATAAAGATTTGTACATTGTTACAAATTTCTATTTTTAATAAACGCTGTTCTTTTGAACTTTCTATTCATCAAAGAATCCTGAAAAAAAAAATCCACAAAAATATTAAGCAGCACAATTGTTTTCAACATTGCTAATAAATAGAAATGTTTCTTGAGCAGCAAATCGTCTCGGTTACTTACGTAACCCATGTTCTCTGAGTAGGGAACGAGACGCTGCATAGCTTTACGCAGTGGGAACACCCCCAGGTGTGACGATTGTCTGAAGCCCATATAGAATCACGCCAATTCATTGGCTGATAACGCGAGATACCGCCCCTACGCCATACGTGTTTGACATAGACCTGCGCTCGCGCCATATTACCCCTCAGATTTTCCTGCCAAAGAAGCAGATTGACAGCAAGAGGAGCTTGGCAGCGGATGCAGCGTCTCGTTCCCTACTCGGAGAACATGGGTTACGTAAGTAACCCGAGATGTTCTCTTTCATAGGTAACTCAACACTGCATAGCTTTACGCAGTGGAAACGATATACCACACACGCCAAGCTAAATAGCATCCTTAATCCAGTGGGATAGTGTGTGTTTAGATGCGGCTAGCCCTTTGCAGCCTGTACCAAAACACACCAACAGCTGTAGGGATTGACGCCATTGACTGGAACGGTCCACATACATCTTCAGGGCTCTAACAGGGCAGAGCAGATGAAGATTATCACCCTCACTTGAAGAGGAGGGAGAGAAAGCCTGCAGCACTACCACCTGTGAACGAAAAGATGTAGAGAGAACTTTGGGGACATAACCAGGCCTAGGTCTTAAAAATGCCTCGACCAGACCAGGAGCAAACTCACAGGACTCGCTGACAGGAAGAGCCTGCAAATCTCCCACACGCTTAAACGAGGCCAATGCCAACAAAAGTGTAACCTTTAGTGTCAGAATCCTTATGGGAGCTGACTCAAGAGGTTCAAAAGGAGGCTCTAGCAACCCCTTCAGGACAACAGAAAGGTCCCAAGAAATGAAACTAGGAGGACGAACCGGCCTCAAACGCTTAGCCCCACGCATAAAGGAGGACACTAAACGATGTCTACCCAGCGGGACATCGTCCGAGTCCCTTCGAGCAGCGATAGCCGCAACGTAGGCTCTCAGGGTTGTAGGTTGTGCTCCAGCCAAAAACTTATGTTGTAGGAACTCCAGCACTGAACCAACCGGGCAGTTAACTGGGTGCACAGCATGAACCAAACACCATGGAAAAGAAAGTAGAGCTTCCTATAAAGGGCCCTGGCAGGTCTCACGGACTCATCTGAGAGATCAAAAGCGGCCAGATCGGGTGCGCTAGCGCATCTATCCCCAGAGAGACCAACTCCGAGAACCACGTTGGGTGAGAGAGGGAGAACCAAGCTTGAGGGGGAAAGCACTGGGTGCGACTCATGAGATGCAAAGAGGTCCACCTCTGCTGCGCCGAATCGTTCCCAAATCTGATCCACCGTCCGGCAGTTCAGCATCCATTCCCCTGACCTGAGTTTCTGTCTCGACAGAAAGTCCGCCGCTAAGGTTCAGGACTCCTGGGACATGGACCGCTCTCAGGGACAAAAATTTGCCCTGTGCCCAAAGAAGAAGCTGGCGCGCATGCCTGTTTAGGGTGCGCGACCGGGAGCCCCCCTGGCGATTGATGTGAGACACCACCGCCATGTTGTCCGTCCTGACGATGACATGAGAGTGCGTCAGGAACGGAAGAAAGTGAGTGAGAGCTAGATGAACAGCTCTCAACTCCAGGCCGTTTATGTGCCAAGCGAGGTACTTGCCTGACCAGACACCGCAAGCCGGTCTTCGAAGACCAGAAAAACAGCAAGCAGCGAACGCTTCAGAAGAGAGGAAAATCTGAGTGGTATGATGGTGCAAGCGCGGGTCTATGTCAAATACGTATGACGTAGGGGCGGTATCTCACGCCATCAGCCAATGAATTGGCGTGATTCTATATTGGCTTCAGACAATCGTCACACCTGGGGGTGTTCCCACTGCGTAAAGCTACGCAGCGTTGAGTTACCTATGAAAGAGAACAGCATATTAGAATGATTTCTGAAGGATTATGTGACACTGAAGATTGGAGTAATGATTCAGCTTTGATCACGGGAATACATTTCAATAGAAAACATGAATAGAACATTCAAATTTCCAATTGTAATAATATTGTTTTAATTTATTTTGATCAAATAAATGCAACCTCGGTGAGCAAAAAACTATTCTTTCAAAACCATCAAAATTGTCCCAACTCCAAACTTTTGAACAGTAGTGTACAAATAAGCTCTATTTCACTACATACCTCTAAGGCCTCCATTGCGAGGTCAGGCGGGTTGTGGTAGTGGATTTTGCGTGGGTACCTGGCTGCTTCTTCATGCAGGTAGTGTGCAGACTGGAGAGAGATGGCACAAGGGCTGTAATGAGATGCGTGTCTGACTGTTGGGCGGTCAGCAGCCACTTTCACACATAAAACCCAAGCAACAGCCTTGCATGTTTTATACATTTTTATACACCAGTAACCAACAAAAAAATTGGGTATTTCATTCCAGAACAGAGTCAGACCTGAAGTTGAGTTTGCAATCATGTGACAAAAGGTAGATTTTTTTCAGAGTGTCTTAATCATTCTCAAACTGTATCACTGAACTGTTAATGTGTTTTCACATCCTACTGGTTTAGAGCATTTGTTTAGGAACCTGGCACGTTTTTTTCTTTAGTTCAGATCATTTAGGCCTATAAACACTTTATGCAATATGCCCAGGATCCACGCCAAAACAATCAATCTGAGATTGCCTGAATAAGCCCAGCTGAAAGCCCAATCTGAGATTGCCTCTCAGCGCAGCTGAAAAAGAACTGTGGATACCGATCCAACAGACCAACAAACCAAGCAGCATCACAGTTAATGGGAAATGCATTATATATCTCTATATCTATTTAATCAGGTGAAGCAGGAATGAAGGCTTATATACATTCGTATATGTGTGTGTGTGTGTGTGTGTGTGTGTGTGTGTGTGTGTGTGTGTGTGTGTGTGTGTGTGTGTGTGTGTGTCAACAACAGTTACAGATAAAGCCACAACGGAGCCCATGGAGTTAACTTGTCAATTTTGAAGGATGATGCTACGATTGAAATCCCAGAACATAAACAGATGCACTCTGACCAATGAGACGATAGTTTTACTCCAGGTACATTTATGCAACAACAATGTACTAAAAATGAAAAAGCTTTTTCTTAGCATTTTTGAAAAAGTTTGCATACACATTAGGGATGGGATGATTCCCCAATTCGCTCTGTGCATCGGCAAAAAAAGTTAATGATGCGATGCATCGGTTTAAAAAGTGTGCATCGGATACAAGTTGGCATTTGTATCGCGATGCATCATTCCTAACATATTTGCATCGGTAAAAACAATTTATTTATATATAATTACTAGTGGATGCGCTACAACTTTTATTGTTTAGAAAGCGACCAATAATCTGTGACCAATATTTTATATGTAGATTAATTTCTCCTCTCTAAACTGTTTCTCAAGCGCATTCTCTCATCACCGCTGCGTGTGAATATGACGAATCACAACACCATAGAGACCTGAGGAAAAGCGGGGATTAAAGTTCAATACCTGACTTAAAATAACCTAACAAATCAATCGGGGCTAAAGCGGTTATAAACGACAATGTAAATTCACACAATCTAACTAATTTGTGCATGCTTATTCTTAAGCAGCCCTTAATGTTGAGCACGGATCAAATCGATCCACCACGGCAAACAGCGAATATATCTGTGCCGTTTAATGCATTTGAGACGTTGTGTTTTCCTCAGTGCATAACGGACAAGTCACGAGTATATTTTTCATCTGTAAATGTTAGAAAGTCATGCAAATATATCCATTTTGCTGTCAGGAGTGGACGAGCGCTGCTGCGCGCATGCGCGCTAAACAGACGGAGCGCAATAATTCTGAATCAAATA
Source organism: Ptychobarbus kaznakovi (assembly GCA_027422405.1). Classification (NCBI taxonomy): domain Eukaryota; kingdom Metazoa; phylum Chordata; class Actinopteri; order Cypriniformes; family Cyprinidae; genus Ptychobarbus; species Ptychobarbus kaznakovi. Next base: position 4,763,610 of record CM049810.1, read on the forward strand.
TGCATTTTATGATAGCAGTAACTGTAAAGGGACTATTGTAATGGGTAAATAAAATGTAAGCTAATACAGTCATAATTACTAAGCTCAGATGAGTTCATGTGTGTTTCTTATAGCAGTTAAAATGTAGTTTTATTTTAGTGATTTTTAACTTTTAGTTTAGTGATTATGTTATGGGATAAAACCAGAGAGAAAGACTGCATGGCTATGATGGTATGTGAGAGAGTCTGATTTGCGGTATGTATTTTTGGGCTGATTTGCGGTATACATCTCTGTATTTTATATTTGGATTAAACAAATAAAGTGAATGTTACCATGTAGGCATATATTATGTGCAAAAAGGGTTAAAATCACATAACATTCTAACATTGTAATCTAAAAATAAAAACAATGCTTTTAAAGCAGAAGTTAAATTTACTTAACTAAAAATGAAAGTAACAAAAAGCACAGACTAATTGAGTAAAAAGGCTATTTTGATTACCCCATTACAGTCAGTGCTATCATACAAATACACTTACTTGTAGGTTTAAAATTCTACATATGTCACGTTTATATTTTCCAACTACAAATATTTCAGCAAAATGTATATTTTAGTCAGAGTTATTGCACTCCTATTTCATTGCACTCTGTGTTTGACGCGCATTCTGAACTAAGTTTTAAGTTTAACGGAGAATCGCAAAGCAAAAGCTCATGCACGTCTGACAGCAAAATGGACATATTTCCATGGCTTTCTAACATCTACAGATGGAGAATATGCCTGTGAAATGTAAGTTATGCATTTAGGAAAAGAGCACAAAGCTCAAAACAGTGCGTCTCTGTCAGCGGCACATGCAGCCTTTCTGTCAGAGCATCTGATGGGCAGGTCGAGCCGCTTTAAACTGAAACTATAAACTATAGGCTATTATATCTTATGAGTTTTTATAGCCCTTCATATAAAGCTTGTCACATGTTTAGAACAAAGTGTATTATGCACTTTCTCCGCAGCAGTTCAGTCTGTGTCCTCCCTATAGATATTTTATTCGCATGCGCTCGTATCAAACTCAAAATGAACGGTATTGCTTCATACCGTATTGCTTATAAAATATATCAATATATCGTACAAACTCGATATACCACCCAGCCCTAGTTGTAATAGCATTCCTATTGGTCAGTGTTAGAGGAGCTCAGCTTAGCCTGACAGTTTGCCTGCCCTGAACCAGGTTAGCTTTCAAGCACAAGCCACAGTGACTGAGGTTAATCTTTGTTAAATTTGCTTTAATGAAGCCAAATCATTTGACAGTGAATCAGACTAACTGAAATAAGCCTGGCCTATTTGGTCAACTTGTTTTATGAAACAGGCCTCGAGGAGTTAGAAGTCAGAAGACACAAGTTAATTTATGATTTGCTGTCCTGTCTGTCTGAACCAAATAATTAAAAGCGATCATATTTTTTCCATTGCATCGAATTACATTGTGATGAATCGAAAATCGAATCGCACTGCATCGTAATAGGTGTGAATCGTATCGCAAGCTGCTGCACATCCCTAATACACATGACAACATCAAAATGTTCCCAATTTACACAAATCCGTGAAAACACTGTTTGCCAGGCCACTAGTTGGCGATGTCACTTTGTAAAGACACTCGCACATGCCTACAGACTGAACGCGTAATACGTATATGCATGATGTTTTTGTATTTTACATGGAGATGATAACGGTATCGTTTTTAAAAAACTTTGAAACGGTTTCAAAAGCTCGCATTATGAGGCCCTCAAACACTGTTGTCGTGTAAAGAACAGCCAAAACACAAAGCGTTTTTTCATTTTTAGTTGAAACAAAGACTATAGAATACCTCAAGACATGTCACTCGGATAGTTTTGAATGGGGAAAATTGCAACGCTTAATATGGCCGCTCAATCGCAGGAAGCCCTGCCTTCTGAATGAAAGAGCCAATCGCAATCGTCTATTTGAGCAAAAGAAACAACATTTATGACACAGTTGTTGTCCGATTTCATTGGTCAAATATGAAATTTAATCGTAAGCTTAGTGAACAGTTTTGGAGAATTTGATGTTTCCCCATACAAAGTGATAGGAGCTGCACTTGGATGCCAGAGAGGCGTTTCAAAGATGGCCGCCGAGAGACATGTCTTAAAGAGACTTTGGTTGAAAACAGTGTTGTGTAAACACCCCCTCACATGTAACACATTTTGGTATGCTTTGACCCAAACTGACTTAACATTTTTATTGATTTATTATATTGAAACTATTGTCTTTAAATTGCCTCTATTGTGGATTTTTGAAAATTACATTTCATGCAGTGTGTAACACCGCTCTAAGTGAATGAAAATAGTTCCTGCAAAGTTTTAAATCTGAAAGTGCACCGTTTATATAGTTGTTGTCTTTCAATAGAAAGAGTTGACCCTGAATCATTGAAACAAGTCATTCTTAAAACAAATCCCAAACCGTTTCATGTTGACTCCTGAGGAAACTTGATCTTCGCGTTGAATTAAAATATAAATTCGTTCTTTGCCACTAAGTGCCACTTTTGGAGCATTAAAAATAGCCATTTCCCCGTTAACGCTGTACACAAAGCAGCACTGCCACTGCTTTAAATGAAATCGACCAATCAGACCAATCACCGCTGATTAGCGTCACGCAAAAGAGGGGTTTGGAAAAATGAATCTTTGAGCGAATCATTTGGGAGTCATTGAACAAATAAGGTCAAAACAAATGCGTATTATAAGAAACAAAGCTAACAATGCAGGTCTAAAAACAACCCTGGTGATAGATGTCATGCATTCTCAATAGCCAGTCAGACGATCCACCAGGCCAGCTGTAACCCAGCTCATCACCTTTTTGTACAGCTGCAGGTAGTCTTTGGGCGGCAGTTTGCGCTTCTCTGCAATCTTTCCCAGCATGTAGTGAATGAGCCACTCCTCCTCATCACCGCCACAGTGTGAGGCGCTCTGAAAGCACTGCGATGCCGTCTCCAACATCGAGTCCCTGCGCTCTTCCATCTTTAAAAACAAACAAACAGTAACTGAAACCAATCTTCTCGGAGTCTCTTATCTCTAGTTTTTAAACACACACTCATACATTGTTTTGTACACAATCACATCTCTCTCACTCTTCATATATACAAACAGAAGTACCTGTTTGATCAAGTCAGGAGGAAGTTCGTGTTTCCACTGTTTGAGCTGTCTGGAAGCGAAAGAGTGCAAGGCATAGGACATGGTACCATACTCGATCCATAGGGAGAGGTTGGAGCCGTCTATCTCCAGAGCCCGTTTGAAACAGGTCAGCACAGCCAGAGAGTTTTTCCAGATGGGTCCGTCACTCCTGAGCTCATTGGAGTTCAGCTTGTCCTGGATGCGACTGGCGCGTGCCAGTGCCATGCCTGCCCACGAGTCAAACCTGCGCGAGAGACGGAGAGACAACAGTCACCTACAGCTGAGCTAGCTACATTCATGTTAAAAAGTTCAAATGTAAAATTGTCACAGACCTGTTAGGACACATGGAGATGTCGTGCATGTAGAACTTGATGGCTTTCGACTGCTCTTTGTTTTTGAAGTGGTAGTCCGCTAGCAGGTAGTACAGCTCATTGACCACAGGGGGCGCCGGGGAAGCTCCTTCTGGAAGCGCTGGCACCTTGAAGAAAGATTAATACTGTTAAGTAAAAGATGCAGAGATAAAAAAAAGATCAATATGAACACATGAAAGTCGATGAGCTCATACCTTGAGAGCACCTCCTTCGATATAAGCAGACACATCGTCTACAGAGATTGTGGGGCCGTCGTTGCGTGGGATTATTCCAGAAAGCCTTTTAAGCAGGTTGGCAAGGTCAGCAGAGACAGTGCTGGTCTTATAGCTGTCAAATTCTGGCAAGGTCTTGGGCTTAAAGTATTCAAACATAAAGACCGCATCAACCCAATGAAGCTCCACCTAGAGAAGAGATAGAAAGACCAGAAGAGAGAGATGGAGAGATGTATCAATACTATGAATTTAGGGTCCAAAACAGTTTTGTTTTAGGATTATTTATATATTATTATAGTATTTATTCATATTTTGAATTAGCATTTATTTTAATACATCCATTTTTCACTTTAGTTTTAGATTCAGCGGTCTTCAACCAAGGGTCCGCAACCCCCAGGGGGTCCGCAGCGGCACTGCAGGAGGTCCGCCAATTAATGTTTGATCACAAATAATTGTGTTACAAAAATTTAAATATGGGTAAAAAAACATCAGAAAATCAATTTTAAATATAAGCACCACGAAGCGAAAGCAAGCACACTCCCAGTTGATACTATGATATTTGACAGAGCTACATAGTTCATAAACATACATAATAACATATAGGCTAACATAATAGGCTATAATAAACAGTACTAATGGCATTAGCTGATCATATGTTAGTCTATGTATTTTTATGCCATGGTTCTCCCACGATTCTGAAAACAAACATTAGACAACCAAATGTAATTTACTTGAGTTTCTGACTAAATGTTTTATGTAATGTTTCCTAAATTGAAACTTTAATTTCTTTCAATCTGTGAGTGAGAACAGACTCTTTTGTCCCCCTCAGGAGTAACAGTAATATTAACAACAGCAGTAATATCATGCATTTCGTGATTTTTTTTTCCCATTACCCTGAACTATTTGAAAATATTGACTCGTTACAAAACAGAATTATCACTTATCCATTCAAACAAAAAGCAATTTCCATGCTGGCATTATGACAATGGGAAGAAATGAGCCTACTGTCTATAACTGGGCCGAAAAATTGTGCTGATTAGTTTTGATTCATAACACTAACAATGCAGAATCAGATAAATGAAAGAAACCTACAACATGGTTAAGAGAATAAAACCAGATTATACTGTTGCTTAATTCATTCAGAGAAGAGTTAGTGGCTGGAATTCAGAATGAGTTATGAATTGAAACTGGCTATTTGATCAGAAAGCCAGGATCGAGTAATTTGTCTGAAAAGAAGGCTGAAAGCATCTGTATGCTGCCTTTTAAGATTGCATGTATCCTTTGTGGATTACACACTAAATTCACCCAAGTTAAAGAAAAAGTCAAAAGAATTGTTGATTTGTGAAAAAAGGAATAAAAATGTATTATTTAGCTAAAAAGCATGCAGACTTTATTAACCAAAGCTAAAACCCAAAATCATCACAAACATTTACTATTTTGTGGTTTGTTTTTCTCTTTTCCTCCAGTGGTGCAGTACCTCGCAGCTCCAAAGCATAAGCACAGTTCAATATTTGCTAGATGCCTGCAAAAACACAAGCAGCATCTACACCGCACAATCTGTTTCCTCCAGAGACACGGGAATAGGTGCAGAAAACCTCGGTATTGTACTTTGTGGTGTGTACAGCATTTCCTGTGTACAGAGCAGTGCTGCATAATGGATGTGTGGGTGGTTAAATGATCAATGTGACTCCTGCTGCCAAAAGATAATCAATCACTGAATTATTGCTGAATCACACCGCCAACTCATCCTACCCAACATCCACCTACCCTCATTAGCACAAGGACAGTTCTCCTTCTCTCTTCTTAAAGATTCGAGACATAAAATGAGTACGCAGGAGACTGCAGAGTCATGTTAGGGAATTACCATTGGCTAGCAGATCATAGCCAAGCTAAAATATTACAGATTTTCTTTCGTTTTTCCCAACATGTAACGGTTTAGCGTGACAGTCATTGTTGTTCATGACACATTCAGAGCTGTTTAGTGGGCAGCGAGAGTGATCGCACAAAGTATATTGAGCGAGAAGAGGCACAGAAAAACAAGTGAATCAACCACACTCTTCTTGACTGTCTTCTCTATCAAGCAGAATTGGGAAGTTGATTCAGTTTAATGAATTGAATCAAATGCACTGAAAAAAGACAGCCTGAGTCTAAATTGTTCCTAAATCAGCACGGACATGGCAATATATTATATTAATATCTGGGTCACGAATTAATAATACTGTCTGTGCCAAAAAAAAAAAAAAAAGCCATTCAGCCTTTTCCGATGTGTTTTCAATTTTCCTTTCTAACCAGCTACCCCTTAACAAGACTTAAGATGAATCACTTCTTGTATTCCTCATTTGTAAGTTGCTTTGGATAAAAGAGTATGCTAAATTAATGAATGTATATGTAAAGAAACATTCAGTTTCACTTTGTTATATGACATTTGCAAGCGAATCAGGATATTATATAGGGTTGTATTAGTGATTAATTCAATTTAGCTTTGTCTGCATGGCTTTGGTTATTTGAACAAAAATGTTGTTTCAAATGCACAGTGAGATAATATTTTGATGAAAACTTTTCTTATCTTGCATACAATGATGAATTGTGCACATCAGTGACATTCAGAAAGTTAAGTGCAGTGTTAATTTTGTCGACGAAGACGAAAGATATTTGTTAACAAACCTTTTTTCTGTGACTAAGATGAGGCATTGACGAGCTAAAACTAATATCTGATGATAAAAACTATGACTTCGTTTACAAGACGAGACGGGACTAGAATGTTATTTGAGGACTACCAGACATTCAAAATACATCCTATAGGCTGAGTTAACTGTCTTGTCTTTCAAAATGTACATCAATGTCATTGGATTGCAATCAGATGAGGGGCGTTTGCATATCTAGTCTCAGTATGGCAGCCGCAGTAGAAGGACAGGCTACCAAACTAGCGATCTGAAACAATGGCCTCAGCACCTGAAGAGTTAGGGATTGGGTGACCAGACGTCCCATTTTCCTGGTCGATTAATTTAAAGTTAGTGAAGGTGGGATAGGCGCAATCGCGCTGATAGAAGTGCTCTCTCGCATGCACACTCCACTTCTTCAGTTCTCATACAGCGCGTGATCAGTTTTCAGTGCTCACTGCTCAAATACACACACAGCAGTCCAAATGTCTATCGTGTAGAGTATTTCATGTAAACACTGTCGGTTATGGCTTAAGTGAACGTAAACAGGTGGGTGAAATGAATGCGTGTCAATTACACTGTCTTAAATGGACATTCCTAATTAAATACTTAGTTTCAATAATGTTAAATACAAAGATGTTAATAAATGTATATTAATATTTTCTCATCCTTGGTTCATCATAAGCTTAATTGTTTGGTCAAAGAGAGAACAAATTGCTTTTTGTTTGAACACTAAATATAAAATAGCTACCAAAATAAATCTTGAACTGCAGTTACTAAAAGTTGACAAAAATGCAATGTTTTTGGACTAAAACTAGACAGACTCATGCTAAAATGTGACTAAGACTCTAGATAAAGACTATAAATAAAAAATGCGCCAAAATTAACACTGGTTAAGTGTGTTAAATATGCTTTACTTTTCTTGTGGGGCAGAATGCTCCTCTAGGTATCGGGCTTTACTTTTCTTGCTTGGGTAAGCGTACAGGCAGAAGTAACACTGCTCCAGTGCTGTCTCAAGATCCTCTTTATATGGCAGATTCTCATGTCCTGAGAGCCTCTCCCGCAAAACCCGCACCTGAAAACAGACACATGATCATTAGACAGCAGGAGGTCTTGGTTAAAGGGGACATCAGATGCCCATCTTCCACAAGTTAGTATGATTCTTTAGGATCTTCATGAAATGTCTGTAACATACTATGGTTAAAATTCCTCAATGGTCATGTAAAACAACACCCTTCTTAACTTGTCAAAAACAGCTCTGTTCACAGCGACCCGTTTCGGTGCATGTTCCTTTAAATGATAATGAGCTCCTGCTCACCCCACCCCTCTCTTCCGTGGGGCATGTCACACACACACAAGATATGTGAATTGCTGCCTTGGACTCCATGTATGGCTCAGAGGTGGTCTTATTCAAATAGCTAGCTATCTGCATAGACACTGGCAGCAAAAAGCTCACTAGATGAAAGTTTCAAACTGGCAAAAACTGGCTGCGTGTTTTTCAGCTTTTTTGAACTGGCAGACATACCAGAAATTTAACTACATGCAAAGAATTTCATCCGATGTCTTCTTTAAATGGTGCTGTGCGTTACGGTTTCAACTACTGTTTAACATTTTGGTGGTTAGTTATTTACTTATATATTTATTTATTTTTGAAAGTAATTCATATTTTTATTAGTGACATTAAGAATATTTATAATGCTGCAAAAATATTTATTTCAAATAAATGGTGTTTTGAACTTTCTATTCATCAAAGAATTCTGAAAAAATTGCATCATATTTCCAAAAAATATTAAGCAGCAGTTTTCAATAATAATAATAAATGTTTCTTGATCAGCAAATCATCATATCAGAATGATTTCTGAAGGATCATGTGACACTGAAGACTGGAGTAATGATGCTGAAAATTCAGCTTTACATGCCAGGAATAAATTTAATTTTAAAATATATTCACATAGAAAAGAGTTATTTTAAATTGCAATAACATGTTCATTATATGCTCATTATTCTGTTTCTACTGTACTTTTGATTAAATAAATACAGGGTTGGTGCGCAAAAGATATTTTATTAAAAACATTACAAAAAATCTTACTCCCACCAAACCTGAACGGTTTGTTTATATAAGGGGTTGTATGTATATGTATATAATATGTATATTGTATATATATTAGAGGTGGGCATAGATAATTTTTTTAATCTAGATTAATGATTAAAATGGCTCATTTGAATTCTGCCGAAGGCATTCAGAATATGTGTGCTATAATGACTAAAAGTAAGTCTTTGAGAACGGGTTTCTCAAGCCAGGTGGCGCATTAGACCAGGGGCTCATCTCCTGTTTCCAAAATGCATCACAAACTTTAATCTCTTCCCGTCCCAATCCACGAAAAAACTGGAGGAAAATCCCGTTCCACTCCTGGAAGAATGACTCCCATTCCCACTCCCGTGTTGTTGTTGTTGTTGTTGTTTTTTTGCCGATAACTGTCAATTACAGTAAAAATATAGTACAGATCACAGCGTGCCCACGTTATTAGTTGAATAAAAACCCAAAATGTCATTATATTGAACTGAAAGCCATCTTATGCACAGTGTTGCACAGATTAAATTTATGTAAATCATCCATGCTAACACACACGTCTTCTATTTTTTTTTTTTTGACATTTCACTCTCTATAGATATATTTTCTATGTACTGTATTTTTAGATATATTCGAGTTTCGAAGTTTCTCGCTCAAGTTCACATGAGACCTAAAGCGCATCCTGTTTGCTTAAAAGCGCAACGTTTCGTTGTTATTCTGAGTGCACACAAATAAACGTAGTCTTTACAGATTCGAAAGATGTATTAGGCTACTTTTATCTGTATGACCAAAAATGACGGAGATTTCAAGTGAGCGCACCGGAGCCTGTCCTGCAGCAAACGCGCTTCCACACAAACACTTCAATAGCGCACATTTCTCTAGGTTAACATCATATTGAGCGGCCATGTAAAGTTGCTACTACATACATCTTTCAGATGAAAAGCCATATTTGAGGTTGATGAATGATAGGTGAGCGTTTGGATGTCCTGCCCGATTGTATTACACATAGACCAGCCGTTAACAATCTGTCCATCACGGACTGCGAGCTCTAGTTCGAAGACTCGTTCTCGCCCCCTACAGTGCAATTCGGCTAGGTATACATCCGCGCTAAAATATCAGGGTGAAAGTCATCATAGCTTGCGTAGTATAGACCCAGCTCCCAACCCAACTTTGAGAATAGATTAACGGCGATATTTTTTTTATCGCCGATAAGAGTCTCACGTTAACGCAGCACGTTAACGCCGATAACGGCCCACCACTCATACGTTTGCTGAAATAAACATACTACACGTGCTTCATGAAGCCTTCATTCGGAGACCAAAGACAGCAACGTGACATAAGGCCAAGCATCTGTGACGTGGTTCATCTACGACAAAAATAAAACGTGCATCGAAATTTCATTATCTTAATTTGTATTCTGAAGTTACTATGGGTTTGGAATAACATGAGGGTAATTAATGACAGAATTTTCATTTTTGGGTGAACTATCCCTTCAAATAAGTCTATCTGTGTTTAAAAAGTTAAATGTACAATATTATCAATGTACATGTGATTAAATTATTTTAATAATTTCACATGACAAAAGTCAGGTCCTGATTACAAAGCACAGATTCATGTCAGATAAATAAGTGTCGGCATGATATTGCATGAGATGAGACTCACAAAAAATTTGAGTAAAGCGCCATCAGAGTTGCAACACCAGGAGCGACGGCCCAGGTATTCATGCGCCGTGTTCAGAAGCATGAGGGAGGAGGGCAGCAATGGAGTATCATCCTCTACAGAACATAAACACACACAGCTGTGTCAACAACACTGGGACATACTAAGATTATCACTGCACTGAAATGCTGTTATCTTTCTTTATTCATACCATCATCATCCTCATCTCTGATGTGCTGCCTCAGCATGCAGTCAAAGGCTGCCTCTTCCTGTTTGATGAGTTGGTACAGCAGAATCCATGGCAGCAGTGATGAGAAATGAGCCTCTTTGGGGTCAGGTAAGACCATGCTGTTGGCTATCAACTAGAGAACGAACACAAAAACAGCAGGTAAAAATGAGATTACTCCAATTAGCAATTGCTCCAGTCTTCAGTGTCACATGATCCTTCAGAAATCAGTCTAATATGCTGCTTAAAAAACATTTATTATTATTATGATCCTATAGCAACAAACATGCTCCCATGAATCCACACGGACCTGTATGAGGTTGTTGGCGAGGCGCGGGAGGTTTGTGGATCGTGGGGTGTGACTGAGCAGCTCAGGCTTGTCCGTGATGCAGCTTTCGATGCCCCTCAGCAGGGCGGTGATGGTGGACACCCACTCCTCCTTTGCAGAGGGGCTGCTGGGTAATGCAGAGTTCAAGTGCTGTATGGCCTCATTGAGAGACACTTCAGATGTCTCGAGGCAGGAGCTGTAGTCTTTCAGCCGCAGCAGCGAGCTCTGGGGAGAGAAAAAACAAAGACGGATGTGGGGTCAACAGGTTAAGTGTCTGAAAACGCCACACTTTTGTAGAATTGAGGGTTGAGAAATGTTCGGTCATACATGTCACATTTAAGACAAATGGGATATTGCACACTTTGAGTGAAGCTAGTCATTATTCCCATAATAACTAGCTTTTAACATGCTGGCTCTATTATTTTGAGCTCTGATATGAATCAAACTGATCCACGGACACAGTATGTCTGAGAAAAATATGATGCGTTTGAGACAATGCAGAAACTTTCCTTGAAGCCTATATATTTATTTATGTATTTATTTATTTTAGAGGTGGGCATAGATAATTTTTTTTAATCTGCAGTAATTTTGGAATTAATCAAAGGTATTCATCAGGGGCACCCAAATCATGTCTTTGAGAAGGGTTTCTCATTATTTTTTTCCAAAATGATCACAAACTTTAATCTCTTCCCGTCCCAATCCCACGAAAAAACTGGAGGAAAATCCCGGGGGTTCCACTCCCGGAAACTCCCATTCCCTCCCACTCCCGTGTTGTTGTTGTTGTTGTTTTTTTGCATTAACTATATCATGAAATATCTCAATTGTCACCTAGATTGTGATCTTCTATTTTTTTTTTTGACATTTACTCTCTATAGATATATTTTCATGTAAAAGTAGCCTGATAACTAATCCTGTTTGCTTAAAAGCGCAACGTAGTCTATTAACTATGCATAAAAACGGAGATTTTAAGAGCTGAGCGCACGGAGCCTCTGTTTGCTAAAGTAACTTCAATAGACATTTCTCTATTAACATCATATTGGTATGTAAAGTTGCATACATACATTTCAGCCATAACATATTTTTAATACGACTGACTTTATTTTTAATGTGAATATTAAAACATTGTAAGTTAGGCTACTTATCATAACACTTTTATTTATTTATTTAGTCATTGCAGACGCTACAGAAAGAGAGCAAAGAACATTTACATAAAACCAACAAAAGAGCAATCAAAGAACATTAGGAAGGATTTTTTTTTTTTTTTTTAACAGTATGTAAAAATAGAAACCGACAGTCTAGAGTTCAAGATAGAGGGTCAAATGTTTTGTGTTTTTTTTTATAAAAAGAAGACAGATCTAAAATTAGAATAGAGAGTGCAAAAACTAAAGATGGAAGAGATGTGTTTTTAGCCCATTAAAATCACTGAAGCATTCCACCAGTTTAATGAAAAAGTCTGTGAAAGTGATTTTGGTCTCTTTGGGACTCTGAAGAACGCAAGCTGAATATCTTAAAGAAAGGGTTCAGAGCCAGAGGTGGTTCTGTACACATATCTGAATTTAATGCACTTTGTTGTTTCTAACACAAAAGAGGGGGGGGGGGGTTGTTGTTAATTCCCAAACGCCAGAAATATCTCAATTGAGGTATTAAAAGTAGCATAACTAATAAATAGTCATTAACTATGCGTCTGTTTGCTAGCAAGTGAATAAAACACTGACTTTATATTTAATGTGAATATTAAAAACGACTACTTATCATAACACTTTCATTGTACAGAAAGAGAGCAAGGAACATATAGCAAAGACTCATCTGAACACCTCTGATTGATTCATACACATATCTGTCTTTGCATTCATAAGCTCAACAGAATCGTGTGTGCTTGGTTATAATGCAGTGCTGTAAAAACACATTTGTCTCTGGCTCAGCGCCAGCCAGCGAACGCAGATTTGAATTTAGCAGCTGATGATATGACGCGCTTAACGATTTAATCACGCTGGTGTGATTGTATCAAATATAGAAAATATTATTTGGCTATTTTTTGTCTTTTGGAAGCTAAATTCAAAATCCACTTGGCTCAAAAATCTGAGGGGGCACGTCCTCTGGTATTCATAAAGCATAATATTATATACATTGTAATGCATAATATATTTCCTTTCAAAAGTCTGGAGTTGGTAAGTGACTTCTTCTAAAAACATAAAAAAATTGGAGTGTCAATTTACACTAAGTGCAAAATAGCCCACATTGTTGGCAGAGGCTATGTACACTATCTCCGCTCACCAATGTGTGATTGGGCTGGTCAACATTACAAAAGACGTAACTGTTATCAGCTCCGGTGGCGCAGATGGTAAAATCTGTGGTATATTGTGTTATATGCATAATTTGCAATTATATTTGCAATAAGTAGTATAAATAGCAGAATATATTTTATTCTGCTATTTTAAGTGTAAATAGAATCTATAGCTTAAAAAAACACTCAAAGCTGCATTTAACTGATTAAAAATAAAATAAAACATGTATTACAATATAAAACAACAGTTTTCTATGTGAATATATTTAAAAATGTAATTTATTCCTGTGATACAAAGCTGATTTTTCATCATCATTACTCCGGTCCTGTGTCACATGATCCTTCTGAAATCATTATAATATGCTGATTTGATGCTTATTGATGATTATTATTACTGTTCTTATGGAAACATTGATACATTTTGGATTCTTTGATAAGTAAAGTTTAATTTATAAGAAATTATAATTTTTGTAACATTATAAATGTCACATTTAATCAATTTAGGGCCAGATTTACTAAACAGGACAAATTAGCACGAGCGCAATTCCAAAACAGTGCCGATGGACGTAGAAATTTCTGCAGGTGATTTACTGACAACGCGCAAATTAAAGAACAGAGACACAACATCTCATTTCCATAATGACCAATGCAATCTTCCAAGCGCAGCCCAAATTATTCTAAGGATATGTTCGGATTGGGACCGTGTTCTCCTGGCATTCCAAATAAATTAATACTTGTGGAAAATATCCTCTCCTTTCTACCACGCGCTCTCTGTTCTCTGCGGTGCCTCCTCCTAGCAACAATAAATGCAGCATTACAAGTGCAAAATAGTTTAAGACATGCTTTTTTGGGCGTTAAATAATGGTGCATATACCAGTAATTTGACGAAAGCAAACGTTAGTAAATCACGTTGCGTGATTCATTTTAATATTCTCCTCCCATAAATTTTGCGTCTGAAAGGCAAACTCCTATAAAAGCATTTTCAATAAGGTCAGGCACAAAAATAACTGTGTCCATGCCTTTTCAGCGCTAATTCTGCACTGCGCGTGCATCTTTTGGCAAAAAGATGGTTGTGCTGGCACAAACTGTTAGAAAATCTGGCCCTTAATGTATTAATTTCTTTAAAAACCCAAAACTTTTAGTGTATATTTTCAAAAATAATTATAAATGCAGTTATAATACATTACTATTTTTTACTCGTGGTTATATTGCAAAAAAAATTATTGCATATTTAATTTATTTTCATGTTCCTTTAAATAACTACTCCTTTTAAAGAGCATAACCCTTCATAACACACAAAATAAAGCATAAATGATCATTTATTTTGCTGTGCAGAATGGATAAAGATCAGTCAGCTGGTCATTATCACAAACTGAACCCTGACAGAATGATTAGAACCACAGAGGCAAAGTGGAGGACTCTTGAATTATCATGAAGGGGTTTCTTTTGCATTAATGACCTACTGACTGTGTATTATGCTGCTAAACTACAAAGCTACATAATAAATATTAGGCAATATGAGTAATTTTTTATGCATTAATAATAACTTAGTGATGCATTATACATACAGGCTTTGCAGGAAGTGTGTTTTACCTGCAGCAGTAACAGCTGTGCTGGTCTCTCAGGAGCTGAACTGATGTAATCTAGAGGCTTCATTCGTGCCGAGCCGGAGCCGGGGCCGAAGCTCAGTGTGGGCTGCAGCAGACGGACCACAGACTGGTAGTCTCCCGTGTCAAACAGTCTCTGGATCTCCTCTAGAGACTGACATCGCTCTAGAGACTTCAACTTCTTCTCAATCTAAACAGAGCAATGAGAAGGAAACGATTTATATTCTTCAATACTTAAAGGGCCAATATAATGCAAAACTGGACCTTGGCATTTTTTTTTGTTTTTTATAATTTCATAAATCAGTATTCAACGTTTTAGGATTAAAATATCAAAACATCATTGATGCATTTGTAACTGCAAGTTAAATGCATTCATGCCCTGCATTAAACAGTGTGTAAGTAAATACATCTAAACACCTCTTCAGATGCAGCTTCTGTGTTTCCTCTGCATTGCAAAGATTAATTTAGTTGAGCCCAAATGTCTTATTCTAATTGACTTTATTGATTAAATATAAGAATTTGACTGCCGACACAGAATATGAAGAATATCAAAAACTTTAGGAGTCAGCTGTCCGCGGCAGTCCTGCAGCGTGACACACTCAGGAAAATATCGTCGGATTATCTTTATCCAAGAAAATATAGAGATATCATATTTTGTCTATATCGCACACCTCTAAGCTAGATATGTAATTCTTTGTTTGCTTAGTGATTGTTTGGTACACATAATTCACTGATCATCATAAAATACACTTTTATTTTATAATTAGGTTCTCTCAACGATAACAAGGACAAGACAAAAAAATCTGAATCGTATCTATATGTTTTTTATTTTAAGGGGACGGAGGAGGGGGTCTGGTTAGGGGGACACCCCCAAGAGCTTTGACACAATTCGAACACTGGGTAAGGGATGGAAAAAGTGTTCAATGGAGTATATTACTTTCAAAATATTTATATTAATATTTTTTACACGCAAACATGTAACAGTTTCAAGATTCTTTGAAGAATAAAATAAAAAAATTATAATGTATTTACTATAATATTGAAATATTCTTTGTCACTTTTTTTTTTCATTTCATGCATCTTTGCTGAATAAAAGTATTAACTTCTGTAAATATCACAGATTGCTTAATGGTAAATTAACCGTGAAGGTTTTATTTATTTTGAATATGTATTCAATTTTAAACCCATTTTAAAGTTTCTGATCTTTTCTTGCATGTTAAGGATAAATCTGAATATATATTTATTTTAAAAAGAGTCATAGTTTCACCTACTTTAGTGAAAATGTTAATTAATTAAAAAGCTCTTCTCTTCTCAGCTTTCATCAGTGATGTAGTGCTGTCAAACGATTAATCGCATCCAAAATTAAAGTTTTTGTTTACATAACACATGTATGTGTACTGTGTATATATAAATACACACACATACAATATATATTTTGAAAATATTTACATGTATATATATTTGAATATTTATATTCTTATATTATATATAAATGTATTTAATATATAAAAATACATTTTTCTTAAATATATACATGCATATGTTTGTATTTATATAAACATAATAAATATACACAGTACAGACACATATATTATGTAAACAAAAACTTTTATTTTGGAGGCGATTAATCGCGATTAATAGTTTGACATCAATAAAATAGAACCATAAACAAGGTATGAGTCACATGATCAAATGCGTGGAAATACTGCTGCTGTTTCTACTGAACAGCACTTCTACTCTTCTATGAAACAGAGGTCACGGTGTCTTGAGAGATCAACTTCTTTTGTACCGTACCTCCTCTATAGAGATGGCATTGTCCACGCTGAGGTTGGGCAGGAGGATGGTGATTTTTTCCATCTCACTTGTCTGAGTTTTCAGCAGACCGACACACATGTCGTAACACTCCAGTGCCTCCTCCATGTCACCCTAAAACAGCAAAATAACATTCATATATTCATGTCTACAGGGCAAAAACTTCACACAAGTAATCATTCTTTAAGTGTAAATGTTATTTCTTTAAATATACTCGTATCTATATGCAAGTCAGCACTAGTCAAGATAACCAAATGTGTTTTAATGATACTACATAGAAACTGAGCTCTCTTACCTGAAAGGAGAGGTATCGTGCTTTGAGCCAGTGAACTCTGACGGCAAAAGAGAGCCAGTCACCTTCAAACAGATCTCTCTGAGAGGAAGCCATGATCAGGAGGAACATATCTGTCTGAAAAAAGGTCTCTGGACCATTCGCATCCCCACAATCCCTTCCTGAACCAGACATGGTCTTCCTCTGAGACACTGTAAATACAGGCACATGGCATTGGTGTGATTCCTTTTCATGATTTGTGAACTATTATTGCATATGTGTGCCTGATGTCAAACACAACACAAATGTCTGACTGAGTGTGATGTTCTTACTGTTCTTGCCCTTCATCATGGACTTCTGCTCCAACTGCAGCTCCAGACAGCAGAGACACATCAGCATCATTTCCTGTGACATAACAGACAGACAGTATAATGTCTAAGTAGATGTATTGCAAATAAAACCACACTGTGATTAGACCTGTAAACATCTACAAAAAAAAATTCTTGAGCAGCAAATCAGCAGATTAGAATGATTTCTGAAGGATGGTGTGACACTGAAGACTGACGTAATGGTGCTGGAAAATCAGCTTTGCATCACAGAAATAAATGACATTTAAAAAACATTTTAAATGGTAATAATCCTGTTACCTCCAGAGAAACATTCAGCTTGTGTTTCATTTCTGGTCTTGTATGTTAATTGTGTAGGTTCATTTACATAACAGAGAACCGTCCTGTGACCTAGTTTTTGGTAAAAACACTCATTAAGTTAACTCTGTCTGTTTTTCAGTAGACCCACAGCATGTTCAGGTGGCATGATGAATAGAGTTGTTTTTCCAGGCAGGTGCAAGCTGAATGTGTGCCAAATTATCTTCCGATGAGGAAAAAAAACTCCAAGTGAACACGTGTAGTAATTTCCTTCTATGTGCAGATGAATAAACACGCTTTAAGTCATTCTTCTGTTCCTACAACAGTTTTCTCTCAGTCAGTCACACTAATCCACAATCCAGACTAGTGGAATCAAATTGTGTTTTAGTGCTGGGAAAACACACACACACACACACACACACACACACACACACAACACACACACACACACAAAAACTAAACTAAAATGTGTTTTGATTTGGTTTTAAATTCTATTTATATTTTAAATTCTTAATTAAATAACATTTTCAGTATGCATTTCAAAATGTAATTATTTACTGAAGTGGCAAAGAATAATTATAATTCCAGTGCCCATATCACAAAAATGCATAGTAACGTAAAAGACAAGTAAACAGTCAGTGATTAAATAAGAAAAATAAACTAATTGCATGCAATAAGAAACTACAGCAGAACAAATAAATAAGAAATGCTACATCCATTGTATAAAGTAATCAAATTAATAAAAACACTATATTCTTCACTGTGTATATTAAATAGATCTTTTTAATGTTACAAAGTGATTTAGTCAACGGCAATGAGAGATTTTCTCTTTTTTTGTTGTTTAACATGAACGCCAAACAGCAGGAACATTAGACTGCTGTCACTTTAAGAGCTGCCCAGATACAACATACTGTTACACGTGTGTTTTCTTTCTCAGCTGTTTGCGTTCACTAACCTAAATTAGTGTGTTTATGAGGATATTAGCAAAGACAGGCATTTTGACTTACAAGTGTGTGTATGTAACCGTTCAAGGCCTATAAATCAGCAAAAATCAATCCGTCTGACAGCGCTCAGAAACATTCTCTCAGACAGAGCACGCATACACCCAAAATAGTTCTCTTTCGCTGCTGATTGTAGGGCTGCAACAAACAATTATTTAAAAAAAATACTATTTATATTTATGATTATTCAGCTTTTGCAATTAGTTAAAATGTTGAGTTATGCATATTTTAACAAATATATAACGGTAATCCCTTCAGCTTTTGAAAGTCATTATGCAATTACAATTATTATACAATTCATTTATGCAAATATATATTTGGCACACAAAATAGATGACCGAAAGAGAAACTCTCTTGCATGTGAACATACTTTTCAGAAGCGTGACATTTCTGTTTAAAATATCCTTTTTTAATTGATCTTATGTAATATTCAAAATTTTCCGAGACACTGAATTTTCGTCATAATCATCAGAATTTCAGGAAATAAAGGCTTCAAATGTTTCACTCTATGTGTAATGAATCTATAGGTTTCACTTTCTGAAATGAGTGACAAAAAATATTGACCTTTTTCATGATATTCTCATTTTTTTAGATGTACCTGTACATCTTGGATGGTTTGAAGGGGAGTAAATTAAAAGCAAATTTTCATTTTTTGGGTGAATTATCCCTTTAATGTCTTTTCAAACATGACAGCTAAATTGCACATGGAAATCTGCCAAAACCATGAACCTTTGCATGAACCTCACAAACAGGCTCACCTTTATGTGCGGGTTGCTGGAATCTCTGAGCAGTGGGTTGGGCAGCCCAGCGCTGTGTTTCCTCCAGCAGTTGAAGAGATCCAGCACCACTATGCTGAGGTCCGCTGGCCACTCCTCCAGAAACTTCTGCCCCACCGCCTTCAGATACCAAATCATCAGCTCCAGGATGCCGCCGTTCTGCATGTTCGCCAGCAGGAACGCATGAACTTCCTTCCGCTCTGAGGAACCTTGAAGACCAGCGAGGAAAATCAAAGAGATGCAGAAAGAAATAAAACGGTGACTAATAATAAAACCTCAATTTCTGTACCTGACTCCATAGAGACGATGTTCTCAGAGGAGTTGGATCCACGGTTCAACTGGGAATCAGGTTTGCTGTCACACTGTGAGTCCATGTTACTCAGACTCTCCTCATCTTCATCATCATCAAACTTTTTCAGTCTGGAAATCAAGCTCAAGTCAATGGGACATAAAGGAAGACTTTCTAAGGACATGTTTGATGTCTAATATACAACTATGTGCAGCAAGATTTCAGTCGAATGTGTTTTCACTGCTAGGATTCACTCAGCATGACAAAACTAGAAATAGAAAGCGACAAAATGTCTTCTAGTGCATTGCTTGATATGGTCACAGCAGGTTGGAACCAAACCCCCTGAATATATTAATATTAAATAAACACCTAGAGGGGAGGAATTTGAGCAGGAGCTCTTGGAAGTCAATCTTCTCTTCTTTCTTGCATTTGGTGTTGCGGACACGTGCCGAGCGCCTCTTCGCCGTCTCCACGGTGTCCTCTACCACACGTTTTCTCTTGGTGCCTTTTTTCACTTTGTCATTCAAGGCGGCGTCCAGAGCTGTAGTGTGAAGAGCAATGACATCATCAGGGTCATATATGCTTGAAAACAAATGCTGAAATGCTCTTGAATTCAAGTTCTTCACAGCTACTGGAATCTTACGTTTCAAAAAGGTCTGTCACTTTAAATGAGTGTGTAAAATGTACAGGGTGGTTGTCTTCAGCGGTGTCTGTATGAACACTTTCATCAAATACACTATCGTTCAAATGTTTGTGGTTCGTTGTTTTTCTCATGTTTTTATTCTATTTATCTGATCAAAAATAAAATAAAAAACTGTAATATTGTAAAATATTATTACAATTCGAAATAACCGTTTTCTATTGTAATATATTTTAAAAAGTAATTTATTCTTGTGACGCAAAGCTGAATTTTCAGCATCATTACTCCAGTCTTCGGTGTCACATGATCTTTAAGAAATCATTCAATACACTGATTTGCTGCTCAAGAAACATTTCTGGTTATTATTAATGTTGAAAACAGTTGTGCTGTTTAATAGTTTTATGATCAGTTTTCCAGGATTCTTTGATGAACAGAAGCATTTATCTGAAATATTTTTTTTTGTAACATTATACATGTCTTTAATGTAACTTTGATCAGTTAATATATCTGTACTAAATAAAAGTATTATGATTTGAGCGCTAAATTTCAAACAAATTATGCATTGAGTAAATTTAAAATGTTTGGTATCCCAGTAACAAAGAAAGCATCCAAACTGATTTAGAAATTAATTATAGCAATATGTAACACACTAGATTATTAAACATTTGTTGTTCTTTGTCTCTCAAGCGTTTCTTAAGCTAACTACTTTTTTTTTTTACAATCAGATAGTAGGAACATTTATCATGTGCAATTCCAATCGAAAAATGTTGCTTTTACAGTCTCTTAAATTTAAAAAATGTATGATACACAATGTACGTAGAAATAATTGAATGCATGAAAACACGTAATGGAATTTAAATGTTACTTTCAAATCCTTAATTCGTTCTCAAATATTAACAGACAATCTGCTTTGTAATCCAGAATCAAAAAGTAAAAAAAAGATAAATAAAATGACTTAAAATAATAAATACGGTTTTTATTTTACTATTATTTTTAAAAGCACTTTCTGTCTTTCTGTGATAGGAATCCTCACATTCTAAGCTCTGTAACATGTGCATGCATCACGTCTACATTGACACTGACCAGCAGTAGTAAGCGTGGTAACAGCGGTTTCCTCCGCTCCATTGGCAGCAGTAGTGGTGACCGTGGTTGTAGTGGTGATCTCAATACGTTCTGACTCTGTGGTACTCCTGCAGCAGCGCTGGGCTGGGTCAGCGCCAGGACAAGGAGCTGGGTGGATGGGGGACGGTGGATGGGGGCAGACTGGCACTCGGGCTACTGGGACCTGGCGGAGGAGCAGGGGCGGCCTGAGGTTCGCTGATGGGTATGTGGGGCTGAGGGGGGGCTGAAGCAGCAGTGGCGGGTGCTGGAGTGCAGGTGGGCATTTGCACGAGGCAGTCCGGGTCGCGGTACATTGACAGGTCGATGCGGCGCCCAAAGTCAGGCCGTGGGACCAGACAAGCGTTCTGGTGTTTGTACATCGCCAAGAAACTCTCCCCAACACTCTTCCACCTATACGGATAAGATGCACCGCACAGACACACAGCAAAATAATATTAGAATATTTAGTAATATATTGTATTAAATATATATATATATAATAAGTAGGCCTTTTTTACTAAATAAAAAATTAATTTAATTTGAATTTTATTCATTTCAATTTAATTTGAGCTTTATCTAAAGATGAGCGATATACACTACAGTTTAAAAGACTAGGGTCAGTAAGATTTTTTTTTTTTTTAAGAAATTAAACCTTATTCAGCAAGGATAAAAAAAAAACCTTAAACATGACATTAAAGACATTATAATGTTCTATTTTAATCTTTCTATTAAATCATTCTGAAAAAAACTATAATTTAATAAATTAGGCCTAATAATAAATGTTTCCTGTACACCAAATCAGCATATTAGAATTATTTCTGAAGGATCATGGAGTAATGATGCTGAAAATTCAGCTTTGCATCACAGGAATAAATTATATTTTTATATACTAAAAGACAAACAGTTGTTTTAACAGTTGTCTGCAGTAAAAATTTACAATATTGCTATTTTACTGTATTTCTTATTTAATAAATGCAGCTTTGGTGAGCATAAGAGACTTCTTTCAAGAATGTTTAAAAAAAAAAAACTTACTGACCCCAAAATTTTGAACAGTAGACAGTAAAAAAATAAGCAGAAATCTGTCAACTGGTATAAATATATGTGGATTGAAGAATAATCTATACAAATATTGAGGAGTATTCATTTATTTGATGTCATCGATGATGAAACATCAAACTATCAATTGCTTTTTAATTTTTATTTGTCACAGAAGCAGTCAATAGACATAAATAAATCAAATAAATAATGTTACTGGTAATAACCCATGATATTCCTTCAAACAAAACTGAACCAAAAATCTCCGGGCATGGACTCACGTGAAGTATTTGATGGGCTGAACCAGCTGCAGGTCAGTTACTGGATGCCGTGTGAGTTTAGCCTGTCTCTGTCTCCTCAGCTCCAGCGCTTCCTCTACAATGCTGTGAGCTTCCTCCTCATCTACATCCACATACTGCACTGATACATCACTGCAGCCAAAACACATGCACACAGACACACAACGTTTCTTCTTCAACAGTACAAAAGGTGGATGCCACATTATAAGCTCAGCTGAGTCATAAAAGGAACATACAGTTTGGAGAACATCTTCATAGAGTCTCGTCTGAGGCAGGGCTGCTCTTCAAAGATCTTCTCTTTGAGCACTCGCCCCTTACTGTAGCCCGTGTCCTTCTCCAGAGCCTTACAGATGTAGTACAGACAACCTATGGACAAACAGACCAGAACATATATTCTGAGTTAGCAGAGTAGTCACAGCATTGATGAAAAGCTAGCGGCAGGAAATCAAGGTAAAGAACTACAAACCTTTATGCCTGCAAAAACTACATAAAACAGCATTCACAACAGTAACCGCTTACTTGTTCAGTGGCCTTGGCTCCAGAAGTATTTTTACATTATATATATATTTCAGAAAATCTTGAAAAAATTGGGTGTTCACGCTCGGTTAGATTTATCTTTACAAGAACCTTATGAAACGAAAGTCAACTTGAGTTATTACAAACGACAATGCCATTTTTGACCTATTTATTTGGACTATAAAACAACTATTATTATTATTATATAACAGTATTTGTTATTTTTAAGTAAATACAAATCCTGTGACATTACAAAGTAGCAGAAAGAAGGATAAAGAACGGATGGAATAAATACAAATATTAAACTAAATAAGAAATACATTACTATTATAATAATAATAATACTGTAGTATAAAATAAATATTTAAAAAACATTTTAAATAAAAAAATATAAAAATATTAGTACAACTGTAAAATTATTTTTATTATAATTTAATAATTATATTAAATATATTATTGTAATATTTATGTAATATGTAAAACCATCAAGCTTTTTTTGTGGGGTAAAACTATATACACACTATATTTTAATCTATCAATTCATCCATTTATTTACTGGTACATGCATTGTGTTTATGCTGCAAAATATCCAATAATAAACAGAGATGAAATCACACTGACTATAAAGCATATGCTTTTAAAATCAAGGTCTTTATGAAAAAAATGAATTGGACTTTTATTTCCACGTAGCAGAAAAAAGCAAAGTGTATCAGTTTTCCTGGTCTATGCAGCCTTAGTTACATAAGCTGAAACGATGTTTCAGAGATCCTTTTATTAAAAATGATAAATCTGAGCACTTTCTGAGCGCTAATGAATCATGCAGAGTCAATTTTGATTTGATGTCCAAAATAAATAATGAATATTTAATGAATTAAGCTGATGACTGCAATAGCTGTGACCTGATTCTAGAAGATCTAGGTTTCCAAAACTCTACTCCACATCTAGCAGTGAGCATGGGAACGGTGTATGCTGTAGAGCTGTGCAGAGGTTTCGGACTCACAGCTGTAGTCACTCAGAGCGTAGAGCACCGTGATGAGACTGTCCAGGCAGGGCCAGTGGTCCTGGTTACAGCGTAAGCCCACCTCAAACGCATGACGGGCCAAAGGCATGCTGGCCTTCCTCAAAGCCAACCTTCCCGTCTTGTACCACATATTCACATCTGTGGAGTCCAGCATGACAGCCTGCAAGACACATACATACAGTCAGAGACTCAACTGTCCAAACTGTCTGGTTAATGGAACTTTGTGGCACTGGAGGAACTAATACCAAATTAAAACAAATGTACTTAAAAGTTCAAAGTCTATACAAGGTTTTAATGTCTGTGAAAGATGTCTCTTATTCTCACCAAAGCTGCATTTATTTAACAAAAATAGTAATATTGTGAAATATTATTACAAGTTTTATATTGGAATATTTTTAAATGTAATTTATTCTTTCGATGTAAAGCTGATTTTTCAGCATAATTACTCCAGTCATCTGTGTCACATGATCCTTCAGAAATCATTCTAATGTACTGATTTGCAGTTCAAAAAATTATCATCTCTTATTATTATGAATGTTGCAAACAGTTATGCTGTTAAATATTTTTGTGGAAACCCTGAATACAATGATCAGAAAGTTCAAAAGAACAGCATTTATTTGAAACAGAAAACTTTTGTAACATTATAAATGCCTTTACGGACATTTTTGATCAATTTATCGTATCCTTTTTAAATAAAAGTATTAATTAAAAACCTTGCTGACCCCAAAGATTTGAATGGTTAGTGTTTAAGCAATTGAATTGCTAAGTGAGCATGAAGGACCAATTATGCAACTTACACTTTGTCATTTGTTCAAAATAAGCATTTACCTGCACATATAAGTCCATGGCAGTGTCTAAATCATCTCTGAGCATGGCAAGACTGGCCAGGTTTTTATAGGTGGAGTATTTCAACATCAGCCCCGGATGCTTGAGTCCAACTTTCTCATCTTCAGATGCCACTGCCTGGTGAAAGAAAATCAAATCCCTAACAATTAATCACACACTGCCTTTGAAAAATAGAACGCAATAAATAAAGCTACAGCTAAATATAAAATGAAAGATATTCTGGATTTCATTGTAAGGTGTTATCTGCTGCACCTCTTTGAGCAGCGGCGTCTTGAGGAGCTCATGGTAGGCTTTGGCAGACTCGTCAAACTTGTCATGTTTCTGCAGATCAAGAGCTTTATGATACAGAGCAAACGCTTCTGCCTCCTGCAATACAAATGTGAAGGAAACGGTTAAAGGGGACCTATTATGCAAAAATCACTTTTATAAGGTGTTTGAACACAGTTGTGTGGCCTCAGTGTGTGAAACAACCACCTGTAATGGTGAAAATCTACTCATTGTTGTATAATCTAAAAAAATTATAAACAGTCTCTCAGAACGAGCTGTTTCAGATTCTCCCTCTGTTCACGTCACTGAGGGGAAAAAGTCCCGCCCATGTGTGACGCTGCCCTATAGACACAGCCCTGAGTGAGAAGCTGCGGTCCGCCTCCATTACTGATTGCTTTCTGTACGTTAGCTGCTGGAGATATACATCAGCGCCAAAGAGGCATTTCAGGTGTTGTGTTTTGGGATGCACTAACGAACATAGAAGTCTCCATAGACTCCCTCCATCTGAGCTGAGGACACTGTGGTTAAGTTTCATTGTCTAAGGAAATGTCCCGGAAAAATCGGTAAAGTCCCAATACATGTAGGGATCAATACCAACACTTTGTGCGCGAACGTCAGCTCCAGACAAAGTAAGTATCTCGTTTGTTTTCCTAATTGTCTTTCTGAAAGAGCTTCTTGGCACTATGTAAGGCTAATGATGCTAAAGCTACCATTGTTTCTGTCTGTTTTCACTGATGCCGTCTTCATGATTGATGATCATGAATATGAATGTGGTAGTTAAAGTTGCATATGAAAGCAATGTGAGTCCCATCGCTTGAGTTTGTTGAGCTCATAATCGCGAGTGGGACTTATAAAGTTTGTGATAGCATGAGACCAGCTATGTTGTTATTTTTATCCTGTGCTCTCTGTCTGTGTAATTCATAAACGCAAATGTATTATGCACAGTACAATCAGATGACTGACTTTGAAACGGAGTACGTTTTCTGTAAAGATAACTGGCTTGTACTAATCGTGGAATGTTAATATGCAAAGGTTAGCACTGCTATTGCGGAGCTGAGCTCTTGAAGCTCCGCCCTCTTCTCCGGGAGCAACAGCTCGTTTGCATTTAAAGCAAGGCTCATACTTAATTTAAGGCTCATACCCTAAAAGTGGCAATTTTAACAAGCTATAAAAAAATTATGTCGGGTATTTTGAGCTAAAACTTCACATACACAATCTGGGGGCATCAGATACTATTTTACATCTTGTAGAAAGGAGCATAATAGGTCCCCTTTAAATTGGATTGAACCATTTTATTTTTATTAACCATATCACGTCTACTGTATAATATTTGATAAACCAAAAAAGGCCTCTAAATGATAAGCATGGCCATAACTGATGAAAAGCCTGTTATTCATAATCTACATGCTTTCTGTCATCTGACTGATAGTTCATACTTTTTAACAAGTAAAAAGTATTTTAGTCTAATAACTTGTATATTATTATGTAAATATATATATTCAAGATGGATTGAAGAAACTTGTTTACTTGATTATCCATGCATTATTTTTAAGAAAGATTGTGTTAAAATGTGAGCATTAAAATGTATCTTTTAATTTTGTTTATAATTTTTTATTTTGATGAAGTTTTATTTGTACATCTCTCAACCATCATTGTATCGCATTGCATTAAATGTTTTGCTCCCACAATAAAAAACTAAGACATGTTATTGAAAAATATACAGTGACAACTGATATTATGGAAGTAGTCTTCTTTGCTGTTATAAAGACCTCACTGATTTGCAATGATAACAATCATAATTTCATCTTACTCTTTAGTCATATATATACATCAGCATCCATAAAAAGTGCATACTTTTTGCTCTGTTTTGGGCCTCTGAACAAAAACATATATTTTTGATTCAAAAAATATGAGCTACATATATTATCCTATATTATACAAGCCATAAAAGTCTATACTCAACAAAAAACACATATGTAGATGTTTTCATGTACATTTTGCCAAAAGGTTCAATGAAAAAAATTTGGGCTTTACAGGGTAAAACAAATACATGAAACGGACTGACTCACCTGGGCTTCCTTCGTTTGACTTGGTTTAGTGCTTCTGAAGGCGTCTTCATGTTCATCTGTAGCCTGAGATGCTGCATTCAGAGCAGCTATCCGGATCTGGGATTTGTAGAAGATACATGAATACAGTGAACAAATGCAATGAACAACATGCCAGAAGCAGGTCAAACGCTCATATGAGGAAGTTTAGGTTAATAACTACAAAACATATGAGTGACTTACCATATTTCTTATTTATTAAGGATCATTCAGTCCAATCATCAGCATCTGTTGTTGTCAAAAAAAAAACATTTTAAATAAATGTGTAAACTGGATCAGAATCCAGAATCACTACATGCCTGCTTACTAAAAAAAACATTAAATTGATTTGAGCAGTGCTAGTTTACAATATCTATCTCCTCTTTTTTCAACAGCAAAATACTCTACCACTCAATGTCGATCAGAATCTATTACAGAAAGGCATTATATTTAGGGCTGCAAAACGATTAATCCATTCAAAATAAAAGTTTATGTTTACATACTATGTGTGTGTGTACAGTGTATTTGTATTATGAGCATTGAAGAACGCATGGGCTGAAACGTATGCTCTCTGGTCTGTTTTTAATACACTCTGAACTTTTGTAACTTTTGCATATGAAAAAATAAAAACTAAATTTTTGGTCGACCTTTTTTGGTCTGTTTGAATTTTTCAGTGCGCAGACAAATTCAGCTACAAACTTTCTTGTTTTTGTTCTACGTACCTGAGAACTTTTTGTTCGTTTTGAGCGCACAATTCCTGCTTAATATATACATACACACACACATACATGTATTAAGGAAAAATATGCTAGATTATATGTAAACAATTTATATGTGTGTGTGTGTGTGTGTGTGTGGTGTATGTGTGTGTGTGTGTGTGTGTGTGTGTGTGTGTGTTTGTATAACATATGCATATTTATATATATATAAAATTATATACAAGTGTTTACATACAAATACAATACATATAAATATTTCAAAACATATATACATGTGTATTTATATGAACATAAGTATACACAGTACACACACACATTTTATGTAAACAAACTTTTAATTTTGAATCGATTAATTGTGACTAATCATTTGCAGCCCCAATTATATTATTAAATGACATGCTATTCTAAACTTTAATAAATATTTCCATATCATATTACTGTATATTATTACATTTCTACACATTTATTGATGTTCTTCTTGATTGTTCCTTGTACCTCATTTAGAAAAGGAGTATTTTAGAAGGTTTTCAGTAAATGTATAACATTGTTTGTGGCATCAACAAGTACAACTGGAATGGTATTTTCATGCATTATGGAGAAAAACTGTGTAATTGTGAACAGAATTTCAGAATATGTGCGTACAAGTACAAATAGCATGAATTACACTGTAATGTGACTACATCTGTGTGACTGTAAAAAAAATTATATTTGCACTTACCATAAACAAGATGCTATTTTATGAAATGTGCACTTCAAGCAAACAGTATCTACCATTATTTACACTCAGCATAAATGTATTCAAAAAAATTAAACCATTGTTTTTATAATTCACTCATGCCTTAGACTGCAGTGTATTTTGTCCCCAACATTCGGACAAGATTACCTCCTCTAAGATATACAATGCCATGCAATAAAACCAAACTAGCCAGTGTTTCCATTTCCCCAGACAGTATGTTGTATATGCTAAGCTGTCAATATCGTGGCAATAAAAGTGCATTGTTCTTGAGGGAGCATTTTCCCCATGACACTTATTATGCACTGATGGGAATCATGGCGGATTTCACTGTTAGCTTGATTAACTAACCAAAACCATTCATCAGATGCTGCGAAAACATCAAAACAGCGCTGTTGTTGCACACATTGCTAGTGTTATTGCTAACAGCGCGATGTTTATCAACCCCATACCATACAATAACAACAACATGCTAACAATGCTAGCAGCACAAGCCCAGCTGACCTTACAATAGAAACTGCGTTTCTTTCAACGCACGATTTCCTATTACTTTATAAATGTAAGATATTTGGCGGTGATGAGTCCAGCAGCAAACTTGTGTTTTGTGCTTGCATGTATGTTGTTTTGATGGAGAGCTCTACTTCACCTGCTGCATGCAGGATCTTCTGTCGGAGGAGAGTCGCTGTGAAGTCAGTGTCGAGCGCTGCGATTGGACGAGTGAGTACACGCGCGCCTGCAAACAGCCATCACGTGTCAGATCTCAGTTTTTAATGTTCTGTTTCTAATCAATCGTTTGAGATTCATCAGTGTAATAAATAAAAATTTTTTTTTTAAAACCCAGACAAAACCCACCACACGGACCACCCACCCAAAAACTTTACACCCCAATGACTTGTACATTCATTATATGGTCAAAAGTACTGGGACACCCCCTTCTTTAGAAGAAAAGAGCACTTACAAACTGTGGCAACAAAGAAATGCATGTACTTAAAAATTGTATTTCCACCTCTCTTGCAACAGTTTTGAAGTGCATGAAATGACTTACGAACGAAATAAACACAACATAACTGACAGCAGTGTGAAAGCAACAGTTAACATCATTTTTAAATGCATCTGATTACAACGATGTGGATGTTTGCATGAACTCTGCAGTTCAGTACTCCAGTAAAGTCCGGTCACATCATGTTTATTTATATAGTATTTTATGCAATAGATAGCCTTAATTCAACAGCTTTACAGTAATAAACATGAAAAACCAGAGTCAGTGTCGCTTTCAGTTAGAATTACAACTTTATTTTCTGTTATAAAGCAGCTCTCCGGTGTGGAGCTAGCTAATGATAAAATATTTGTATTAGTGGGAAAAAATAATTTCATTAAAGTGATAGTTTGGTTTATAGAGATGAAAGCTTGATCTAGCTCAGGACTGTTTTGGTTATCACAACCCTATAAGGTATTTTAAGACATTATGTTATGAATAAAAATAGTTTATCAAAAGCATCTTATCATTAATTGATAAGATGCTTATCATGAATGATTGATGTCATTCAGTTATATTTTCATATCGCTAATTAAATAGAGTGTCTCTGTCTATCATCTCATTTTGTGTCCAAATACATTTATTTGTATAAGGAATTGTTAACACTTTACAATACGGTATCATTTGATAACATTAGTTAATGTATTAATTAACATGAATGAACAATGCATTTATTATTACATTTATGTATCAATCTTGGTTAATGTTGGTTAATAAAAATACTATTGTTCATTATTAGTTCACAGTGCATTTAGAGATGTTAAAAAACACAACTTGTGATTTTTTTATAAATGCTTAATATGCTTTTCTAAAGCTGAAGTGACCTTTATGTTAGAATATGAGAAGAGTTCAGATGCAAAAGCCTCTAAGTGCCGTCTGCATTTTTCTCACGCTCTTATATTTATGTTCAGTTATTTCACTTGAATTGCATAGAAAAAGGACCTATACATTGCCATTAAAGTGAAATTACTGGAGAGATTTAAACTCATTTTATCAATAATACAGAAATAAACATTAGCAAACAACATTTACTTCTAGGCATTTATTCAAATAAAAAAATTACTTTTGCATCTTTACTCTTTATGTATAACTTAATACTGGAACCAAACTGCTGTACAGAGAAAGATATAAGAAAATAATAGTAATAATAAAAAAAAATAATAAAATAAGAACTAACAAATAATATAAACTGCTAAAAAGCAAGATTAAAGGCTAAAGAAAACAAATGAGTTTTAAGCGCGCACTAAAAAATACACAAAGTTGGAGAAGATCTAATAGACAGAGGAAGGCTAGGAGCTGCAACATAGAAAGCACAATCACCTCTACATTTTAGATCTCTGATGGTATGGGGGTGCACAAGTGCATATGGGTATGGGGAGCTTGCATGTTTTGGAAGGCACTATGAATGCAATGTAAGGTATATAAAGGATTTAGAGCAACATATGCTCCCTCCAGACAACATCTATTTCAGGGAAGGCCTTGTGTATTTCAGCAAGACAATGCAAAACCACATTCTGCAGCTATTAC
This sequence comes from Ptychobarbus kaznakovi, assembly GCA_027422405.1. NCBI lineage: Eukaryota > Metazoa > Chordata > Actinopteri > Cypriniformes > Cyprinidae > Ptychobarbus > Ptychobarbus kaznakovi. The sequence continues at coordinate 4,794,792 of CM049810.1, forward strand.
AACATCATGGCTTCATAGTAGAAGAGTCCGGTGCTGAATTGGCCTGCCTGCAGTCCAGATCTTTCACCTATTACCTAGAGAACATTTGGCACATCATTAAATGAAAAATACGTCAAAGACGACCACAAACTCTTCAGCAGCTGGAAACCTATTTCAGGCAAGAATGGGATCAAATTCCAACACCAAAACTCCAGAAACTCATAACCTTGATGCCCAGACATCTTCAAACTGTTTGGAGAAGAAGAGGAGATGCTACACCATGGTAAACATGCCCCCGGCCCAACTATTCTGAGACGTGTAGCAGGCATCAAATTTGAAATGAGCTCATTTTGTGCATAATTTCTCAGTTTAAACATTTGTTATGTTATCTATGGTCTACTGTGAATAAAATATTGGCTCATGTGATTTGAAACTATTTTAGTTTTCATTTTATTCAAATAAAAAAAAAAAAATCCCAACATTACCGGATGAATGGATGGCAAGTTAAAAAATGTTACAATACACAATAATTAACAGTGTTGGGGTAATGCTTTACAAACATTGCAAGTTACATAATCAGATTACTTTTAAATTTACAAGAAAGTAGAGTTACTTTTTCAAATAAGTTACTTTGTTTTCTTAGTTTCTTACAGTTACAGTAATATTAAATGGCTTTTATTAAAAAATACTATTCACACTTTATAGTTATAATAATTATTAGTAGTAGTATCCTTTATTATTGTTACTACTATAAAGTGTGAATAGTATTTTTGAATAAAATAGCACCCTGCCAAATTCAAAGACACTAGAAAAACCAGTACAACAATTACCAGAGGGCAAATTTGATTTCACTGTTTTAATCAATCACAAATATCAATTTAGCAATCACAAAAAAATATATATATATAAAAAAAACTTAATAACCTTAGTGTCACTGAACTACAAGCATACCATAAATAAAACTTCACAGTCTATAAAACTAAACAGCATTAATATCTTGTACCTGAAATGTCATATAGAACATCAACCTCTCAAACAAACAAACAATAATAGGATTCTCATTACACACTGGACAGATAAAGATGACAGCAGCCACGCAAAGTCCACGATAACCAAGATCTCTCCAGCTGATTGAGCTCTAAAACCCAACCAATCCAGCAGCGCTTCTCTGGCTTCCTGAAGCGCTCTGTCCGCCTGAACCCAGCTGAGACAGACTAGACGCTCTCGAGTCAAGAGCCGAGCACACGGATCCGTTCGCTCTGGAGGACTGATGACTGACACTACTGCCTGAGCGAGAGCCTCCGCCGGCCCTCTGGTGGTTTGAAGAGTAAGAGGACTCCCGGCTCCTCTCAGGGGCCGCGGAGGCACGACACAAGCTGACTGGACTTAGAGGCACTTCCTGTTGGGAATGAGGCCGGGGAAAGTCTTCAGCGAAAGCAGCAGGTTCTGAATGAGTCCTGGATTCAGGTTGAGGGATGTCTGCCATCTGTGTAGTGATTAGAGAAATAAGAATAATATTGTAATTAAATACTAATAAATGTAAATATAAAAAATTATATAAATAAATACATACATAGCTACCATTTAAAAGTTTAGGGTTGAAAGTTGTATTAATGTTTTCTGCTCAGTAAGGCTGCAGTTATTTGATGAAAAAAATTATTAAAAACCGCAATATTGTGAAATATTATAATTTCAAATAAACTCTTTTCTATTTTAGTATATTGTAAACTATAATTTATTCCTGTGATCACAGCTGAATTTTCAGCATCATTACTCCAGCGTCACATGATCCTTCAGAAATCATTCTAATATGCAGATTTACTGCTCATGAAACATTACTTGATTATTTGAAATAGATGACTGATGACCTTTTTTATCAATTTAATGCATCCTTGCTGAATAAAAACATTAATATATTAACTGACTTCAAGCTTTTAAATAGTATTGAATAAATCATTCAAAAAACAAACAAGTTTCTGTATTTTTATTGAATAAGTTTTGAATGTTTTTGTGTCTCTCATTTCTACTCACTGCTAAACTCTCCCTCCTCTCCTCATTTCTCTGGTTTTCTTGGCCGACGTGTGTCCTCTCTGTTGAGGAGAGCTGAGGATGCCCGAGAAGCCCAAGGTCTGATTGGTCAATTCCAGCCATAGACGCAAACTGGCCAAGCCTAACATGCAGCAAGAAATTCCCAATGAAATTTTGAAGATTCAACATTTTTAAAAACAGTATGGCATCAAGACATTTGATGAAACAAGGCATAAACAGTAACGCATAAATCATTCAGTAGACAGTGGTAAAATGTGAGATCAGACAGACCCAGCGTCTTTCAGCAGGTCTAGGAATGAGTGGAATTTTTGGAAGGAGGATTCGATGCTTTCCAGCACATGTTCATCCTCCAGAACAGAGGCGCTGAGATGGGCTTCAGACAGGGATTGATTCAGACTGCGCAAACGCTCATTCTCCAGTTCCAGCTGCAGGAAGAGACATTAATATACGGTCACATAACTTTAACTTCTGAATGATAATTTGAATCTTACAAGCAGAATGACTGGGGATGCTTGTACCTCCACCAAGCGAGAGTTGGTTTTTCAGCCTGTTGTTCCTCTCCTCTGCAGCCTCAGACGACACTCTTCCAGCTCCACCTGGTGTGAAGAGAGGAACAGCACATGTTTTGATCTTTATATATACAGTGGCACCCAAGCCATTTAACCACTGTATGTATAGTCTTCAAAACTTTGGGCTTTTTTTTTGTTATAATCACAATAAAATTTGAACTTTTTGTCATGATATAATTTTATCTTTGCTACTTTTATGAATTATATTTGTTATTTTACTGCGTTCTAGTTTTCAAACAAATGGGAAGTAATCATAAAGATGAAAATTATTACATATTTAACTATAAACATAGGCCATTACAATATTTATTGTATTCACTTTATTTATTTTTTAGATCACTTGACTTGACCACCAATCAAAACAATTGTGTTGTTTTTTTAGTTAGTGTGCTTCTTTACAGCAGTGTGAGATTCATGCTACGTTAAGAAAACAACAAAATGGTGTGCATTTCCAATCAACTGGCAATTGTGTCAAATTTCAAAGTGTTTTTTTTATTATTTAATTGTGTGCATTTTAAAATACATACAACACTAACTGTAAAATTTGCTTTACTAAATGATTTTAACTAGTGATGCACCGATCATGATTTTTCGTGGCCGATTCCGATACCGATTTTTTTCAAGCAAACTGGCCGATTCCGATTCCGATACCGATTTTTTTTTCCCTTTAAGCAACCAACAAGAAAGAATGAAAGATTCTAACACAAATAAAGTGGTTATATAGTGAATATAGATTTTATTTAACGTATAATATTAAATTGTTTAAAAAATATATATATTTAAGAAAAAAGTTGCCCCCCAAATTCATGTCTGTGGTGTTTCAACAATGGATTTCAACAATGGATTTCACATTTCTCCAATCCTAGCATCTTTACATTGGCTTCTGTAAAGTTCAGAATTGATTTTAAAATAGCTGTTTATGTGTACAAGGCATTAGCCGGCCTTGCACCAAAATATATCAGTGACCTTCTGATTGCTTACTCTCCTCAAAGAGCTCTTAGGTCCAGTAATCAGTTTCTTTTAACGGTCCCACGTTGTCGCTGTAAAACCAAGGGTGGCCGGGCTTTTTCAGCTGCAGCCCCGAAACTTTGGAATAGTCTGCCTGTAAATGTGAGACTCGCTCCTTCACTAGCTAGTTTTAAGTCTGCTCTTAAATCTTATTTGTTCTCCCTGGCTTTTGAATAATGCCTGTTTAAGGCTCTGTTGCCAACTTGGCTTAGATCCTATGTGTTTTATTTTTTTATTTTTTTACTGTTTTTGCTGTATTGTATTTGTTGTACAGCACTTTGGTGCAACTCTGTTGTTTTTAAACGTGCTATAGAAATAAACTTTGACTTGACTTGACTTGGATGTCACCCCTTTAAGAAAAGGGAGAATTCTATTTGGACTACTTCCTGTGTGTAACGGTCACTGCAGGTGCTGGTTGATCTGAGGGGTGCATGGGGAGTACATTCTTTTTTATACATTTTAAAGTTAGCTAAATCTCTGACAATTTCATGTGTTGTCATTAGTGTATGTGGTGTTGTGTTGATAACTTGCAGATCTGGCATATTTTAATAAAAAAAATTATAAATACATACTTGTTGATATTTCCAAAATGTCCCCTGATCTTGAAATCATCATGATGGCAGCCTCCATTTTAGAAAAGTCTAGATTTAGGCTGATTTGTCTGTGGTGTTACTGTCTCTGGTGTTAATGTATTTTCTGGTAACACAGAGCCTTTAGTAACTTGCATTATATGGTCTGTGGTGTTATAATTACGTCTGTGGTGTTACTTCAATATGACATAGACATAAGTGGCTGTGTCACAAGTTTTTGATTAAAATTATTTAAAATTCAAAATGTTCTTAAGCTTTTATTTTAATGGATATAGCATATTAAACTAATTTTAAATGCCTATCAATATATTTTTATTAGAAAAAACAAACAAGCATCTTTACAAATTCTGCCTCTCATTTGCCATCCAGTTGAGGATGGACCAAGATGGTTTTTAAATTTTGGGTTGAAACTACATAAAACTGGCCTTAAATGAAAACATTAACAGTAACCATGTGAATTAAAGGCAACAGTTGCATAGTTACAATCTAAACAACACAACCAACACACATTCAACAGTCCAAACAAAGATGTTACTTAATCAACATTTGTTGTCATTTTTAAAATTGGTGTAAAGAAAAAAGGTATTTACCAGTGAAACTAAATAAAACAAAGTAGGCTATATAAAAAAATTATTCCAAAATGTTAAATCAAATAATGTTTAGTGCAACAAGCAAAAACAAAGATGCTACAGCTCGTGCTTTTTAATCGAATTAAGTCAACGTAATTTTAAGGTAAAATAAAAATAATAATCTTGTACAGAACTGACGTTTTATACGTTTTGAACGTTTATTCTTTACAAAAAGAAGCATTTCAGCTTTGTCACAAGTGGTCTGTTTCTTTTCTTATCCAACACGTGAGAAGCTGCGCTGAACAACTGTTCACGGTCTATTCTTGTGCAGGGCGTGGACAGATACGCTCGCGCAACGGATCATTTTAACGACTCGGACCTTTGAGTCGTTTGTCAATCGTTCAAGATGAACTAACGACTCGAAAAACCGAAGACTCAAAAAGTGAACTAATCAATTATCTTTTCGGCTCATACTGCATTAGTCACGCGATGAACGAACGACTCGAAAAAACCCGAAGACTCGAAACAGGTGAACTAATTCCAGTACAGAACCTTTAGGATGGTGCGCATGCGCGACTGAACGAATCACTCCCCGAAACGACTCGTTCTTCTCGAGTCTCTTTAAAAGATTCGTTCAAAATGAATGAATCGTTCAGAGACCCATCACTAGCAACTTCAGCTAGAGCAGCAAGGAAAGCGGCTCTGATTTGTGTGCCAGTAAGTAATGTTACACCAACGGCTGTTCGCTTCATTGATTTGTTTTTCTGTCTTTGTTGTGCTTCTGCCGAATGTCTTCCACACAAATGGACATGTTCGCAAAACTTCGCGCACTTTCGGAAAAAACGGCCGAAAAAAAGACAAAAAAACCGGCCGGTTGCCCGCCGTCGCGCATTATAAGCAAAAAACCGGCCGGTTCCGATCTTTGGCCGGTCAACCGGTGCATCCCTAATTTTTCTTACAAATTACATTATATGAGAAAAAGGTGGACATGTACATGACGTTCCAAACTGAGGGAAAGGAATATTCATGTGATGCATGTTAGAACATTTTAGTAGACAAATTAAATAAACAGTCTGAAAAGTGTATTTTAAAAGGATAGTTCACCCAAAAAAAAAAAGTTGCTGTTAATTTACTCATTGAGGCTATCCAAGATGCAAAGAAGATTTTTAGCTGAACTCAGGGTCGTTGGTAATGTAACACGTAAATATCTGGTTCACGAATAAATCGTTATTTTTAATCATTAACTGGTTCTTTTTACTGAACTGGATGAAACGGTTCACCAAATCGGACTGAAATAGGGTGATATGGGCAAAAATTCATATCTTGGTATTTTTTGGCCGAATTACAATATATGGTATATATATATCAGTATTTTCATTTTTGTGTTTGTATTTAAAAAAAAAAATGTTTTAATATATATATTTCACATAAAAATACATATTAAGGCTATGAAAACAAAGTGGATGTTACCATGCGTAAGCATATATATTATGTGCAAAATAGGGTTAAAATCACATTTCATTCTAACATTGCAATTTAAAACAAAAATAATGCTTTTTAAAGCAGAAGTTAAAATCAAACTACAAATGAAAATAAATAAGACTAAAAGCACAATGTTGTGTTAGGCTATTTTGATTGCCCCATTACAGTCACTTCACAGTTAGTGCTATCATAAAAATGCATTTACTTGTAGGTTTACTATTCTACACGTCACATTTATTGTCCAACTACAAATATTTCAGCAAAATTAATATTTTAGTCAGAATTATTGCTCTCCCATTTCATTGAGCTTATTTGGTGCGCATGCACGAGGCTGCACTCGTTCAATGAAGTTTAGCGGAGAATTGCAAAGCAAAAGCTCATGCACTTCTGACAGCAAAATTTCTAACATGACTTTCTAACATTAAAGGCCTAAGTATACTTTTTTTTACGCATACGTTAGCGTATGCGCAGTCGTACGCACAGCCTTTCTGTCATAGCATCTGACGGGGCGAGTCATTTTAAACTATACGAAACTTTAAATACTATCTTACAAGTTTTTTTAAAGCCCTTGATATAATTATATATTTTTTTTTTGTATTATATAAAAATGTTTAGAACAATTTGCATAGTGCACTTTCTCTGCAGCGGCTGAGTCGGTTTCCTCCGCTAAATTTTTCAGATGCGCTCGTATCAAACTACTCCTGTATATCAACATAAATGGTATTGCCTCATACCGTATCGCTTATAAAGAATATATCGATATATCGTACAAACTCGATATCATCTGAATCATCTGAAATTGTTTGCACTTCGAGCAGCACAGATCTACAATTTACTCAATCAAAACTCACTTTTTCAGTGATTCCACAACGGACAGTCATTCCAAATCAAAATTTGCCAAAAGTAAGTACATGATCCTGTTTTTTGTCGACTCATTCAGCGGTCCAGTTCCTCCAACAGTCACTGAATTGAGAACTGATGAGCTGCTGATAATGTTGTAAATAATGTTCAGTTTCTTCCACAGACTGATCGGTTCACTTCATAAGACCTCAATATATCATCAGGGGCCGTGGCTATCACCAAAGACCACGGAGATTTAGCTAAAAATCTTCTTTACTGCTCTACTGAATCCATGTGAACTTAAGTGAAAATGTGTTTTTCTAGCCCTCTTAACAAGCTTCCTCAATCAGTAAGCACATGAGAGAAAACAATAGGACAGGCTGTTACTGCGGCACCTGTAATCGATTATTCTCCTCTGTAGTCGTCTGAACTGGTAGCTTGTGATTTTCTCCTGTGGACACGGTACATCTGCACCTTCCACCTCCTCCGACTCGGACTCCGTCTCAACGGTTACCCGCACACTGAGGTGGCGTTTCTGATGAAGAAAGCAATCATGATTCCTCAACACATGCCACACTGAAGGTCTTTGAATACTGAGTCCGAGATTTTCATTCAAATTTTTGCACGTTAAAAAACAAATACGACCTCAAGTTGAGTCAATCACGTTTACACACTGCCTCTGAAACTTTCATCCGTCATTAAAAAATCAGACCAGGTTCGATTTTCTGCGTTTTAGTATCATAGCAAGCATTTTGATAGGAAAGGATGATGAATAAAAAAAAAAGACGCATACGACAATTTCTAGGGAGTTTAACATTAAAACTAACGAGTTTAAAAAATGTAACTCAACTTGCAAGTCAATTTACTAAATGTATAATAGTCAACATAAAATGTACATGAAGAAATTTAGCAATAAAACCATCCTTACTTGAAAACTCTGGTCTGTCAGCCCATCGGCCTGTGACGCACCTCTTTATGGACAAAGAGAGACACATTCACGCATCGTATTGACTTGAATGGAAAGGATTGAATTGCTTCTCATACATACATAACAGTTCCTGTTCAACCGGTCTGAAATCTATCCTACAATTGATATCGCTAACATCTTTGTGCTTACCTTTGTAAGCCAGCCCGTGCAGCAGTGCGCCATGGGACGTACCCCACTGAACCAGGCCGCGGAGGCCTCCACACAGAGTTTACAGACGACGACCGGCGAGATCCTGAAGAGAACGACATTAAATAGTCCAAAAGGACCTACAGAACAAAAAACACCTGGCCAAATTACTGCACATACCAATTCGATATGTAGCTTTTCCTGCATTCTTCCTCCTTAACTGCCGTGATTGATCAGGAGTGCTTTTGGGAGAAGAAGGTTTAAGCCACAGATACTGAAACACAACACATCGACAATGAATCCATGTAGCCAAGTTCCAATAGCCAATCATCTAAAACACTTAAACATGCATAAGTTGTCTGACCTGTGAGTCATGGCTTTTAGAGTTCATGAGAACTTTTTGGAGCACAGCCTTCACCACTTTATTATCTAAGAGACAAATGACAAAACACTGTGATTTTGGAGGTCTTCCTTAATGACCAGGTACATTATCATTTTGTTCATTAGAATATTGTCAACATAAAACTGCATTCACAACCCATTTTGCTGTAATGTATTTCTAAATGCACCAAAAATATTAGATAATAAAAAGTATAATACCATTCAAAAGTTTGTAAGAAATCAGTAACATTTTTTCTGAAAGACATGGACTTAAATTGAAATAAATGACAGTAAAAAGATTCATAAAGATACAAAAGATTTCTACAAAAATATAATAATAATAATATAGTAATAGCCCAACTGTTTTCAACATTGGTAATAATAATATTTAATATTTCTTAAGCATCAAACCTTTCCAACCATTTAAATATATATATATTTCTGGTCATTTCTAGACTGGACTACTGCAACGCTCTTCTGGCTGGACTTACATCAAACACATTTACATCTTTAAAATCATTTATTCATAATTTATATTTCCCCCATTTTAAATTCTTATTATCCAATGAAAGGTTAGATTTTTGTAAATGTCTTAAATAGAGCATCAAAAGTAATAACAATGCAGATCAATTTTCACAGCCTTCTTTGATCATATTTACCAAGGGTGCCAATATTTTTGGCCATGACTGTTTATATATATATATTTAAATAAATAAATAAAAAATATATATTTACAATTTTTACATTTTAAAATATTACTATTTTTACTATTCTTCTAATAAAACAGCTTTGGCAAGTATTACAAAATTAAAACAAAACCTTAAAAAGAAAAATCTTTCTGACCCCAAACTTTTGAATGGTAGTGTAGCACCGATTTGAAGTTGTTATGTATCAATTACCGACAAGCGGGTTTCTCCTGATGTCAAGCACACACAGAGTGGAATTGGACTGAAGCATCTGCTCTAGACCTTGAGCTCCTTCATTCGAGATCCCACAACGCTGCAGGTCCACCGCTAGGGGAATATAACACGGGAATGAGGGTGTCTATGTGCTTGTGGTATATATATACATATGTATGTGTGTGTGTGTTGAAGAGTGACTCGTCAAACCTTTGACCCACAGGTCCTCTGCAAGCTCGCGGGGAGAGTGCCATCGCTCCTCGTCTCGATCAGGATGTTGTCATTGAGAGTGATTCTGCGCAGTCCGCTCATTGCTTCAAACTCTGCTTTCCTGTAGCGTAAAGTCTCCACCCACGCCGTGCCATGCCGTCTCATTGCCTGGTGCTAAACGACAGATGAGCCTCATGAATCTGAGGAGGTTCTAACTCTGTATCATGACATTTAAAGCAGATCTCTCTTTTTCACAGATAATTCTTTTGGAGGAGAATTTATTTACATACATTTCCAGGAATTAATAATGATGACAAATGTTCCCTTGTACCTTTATGATGTTCGCCATATGCTCCGCTCCCTGCCAGGTGATATTACAGGAAGTGAAATCCACTGTCTTAATCGCTGAGGAATATTTCACACTCTGACAGATGACTGAATGACATAACCATATAACAAAAAGAAAAGGGTTTCGCATTAATAACTCATATATACAATAATTAATATACAAAAAAGTGCACAAGTACAAAAATTAAATTAAGCTTCTCATAGATAAAGAATTACATAAATGATTGAATGACTTGAATATCTGTCTGATGATTTGAACTCACCTTCCAAACCTTGATCTGCGATTGGACAGTGTGCTAAAGACAGATGCTCCAATGACACACTCTTAGCAAAACCCTAAAGAGAAATTACAATGTTATCTGAAAAAAGTTCTCAAACAATACATAAAAAGATTTAAAATAATAAAAACTGCACAATAAAAATTACATTTTTTTATGAAATACAAATGAAACAAATGGAAAATAAAATACATTTAAACAAATCAACAAAAACTAATAAATAAATACATAAAATAAAACATTAAAACAAAAATGAATGATACATTAATATAAAATAATATATAATATAATCATCAAAAATATAAAGTAAAATGTTAATTAATGAATAAAAAAAAAACATACATACATCCATCCATACATACAAACATTCACACATTATAATGTGACCCTGAACCACAAAACCAGTCATAAGGGGCAGTTTTTTGGAAATTAAAAACCTGAATAAATAAGCTTTCCATTGATGTATGGATTATAATAAGACAATATTTGGCCAAGATAGAACTATGTGAAAATCTGGAATCTGAGGGTGCAAAACAAAATCTACAATATTGAGAAAATTGCCTTTAAAGTTGCCCAAATTAAGTTCTTAGCAATGCATATTACTATTCAAAAATTAAGTTTTGATTATTCATGGTAGGTAATTTACCAAATATCTTCATGGAACATGATCTTTATTTAATATCCTAATGATTTTTGGCATAAAAGAAAAATCGATAATTTTGACCCATACAGTGTATTTTGGCTACTGCTACAAATATATCCGTATTACTTATGACTGGTTTTATGCTCTAGGATCACAAATAATCAATATCAAAGAGAGAGGCCCTCCACCTTTGTGAGAGCCGTGAGGTCCCTCTCTCTCAGCGGCAAGCCGTGCAGCTGAAGGGTCTTTAGGCTGCTTGACTCACACAGGCACTTTTGCACAGCCTTGCACAACTGAAAAGTCATATTCTTGGAATGAATCACAGGGGTCTTCTTCTTACTATGAGACCTGTAAGAACCTGAGAAGATAAAGACACTGCATCATAATAAGATTGACCACACTGATGAGTTTTGATGAACCAGGACAGCTTCCTCAGCTAAACAATATGTTTCTTTGCCTTTAAATTTAGATTACTTTAATGAAATTATAACGACTGCTGGGCAGTACAAATGTTCTAGATGGCATGCTGTACATCACATAACACATGTACAGTATAATGCATTTCCAACAGATGCTTTTTGTGCACTATATTAGATAAAACAGATACTGTGTGCTTGTCTGTTAACTAACTTTGAGCTCCAGTGCCGGTGAGGTGGCAGCTCTTGATAGCAACATGCTGGAGGTGTTTGTTGATGGCCAGGGCTGACAGGATGGGCGTCCAGTCCGTCAGACTGATGTGATCAGGGTTAAACTCGAACATCCCCCGACTCAGGCTGGCTTTCACCACACGGACAGGAGCTGATCCCTGAGCCGCACACACATGATCATAGTATCCTTCAAAATCCTGAGCGCCCCTCCGACGGATCTGCGCTGGTTCCAGCATCACGCAGCCTAAGACAAATAATGGAAACATGTAAGACCTGCTGTCGTATCTAAAAGCTGTAGGTTCCCACAAGTGACAACCCATGAACTATGACCAGTGTGCTAGAAAAAGGCATGTAAATGCAAGGTGTGCTCTGTAATAATGTCAAATTAAAAATGTTGGCTTTAAGTACATTTTAAATCATGTTTCAATTACTTTTTGTCATGCTTTTTTGATATGCTGACTAATATACTAAAGCACGTGTAATGTACTTGATTATCATTTTTACTCTAGCATGTTATTCAATATTAAATTTAATTGTAATAAATGGCAAATGCATCGCTATTACAAATGTGTAACTAATTACACATATATTAAAAGGATTACATAAAAAATGTAAATAGAAATGACATTAAAGTAGATTTTAGTTTACCATAAATGCTTAAGAAGTACAATTTACCATATTTTGATAAACTGTAGTAATTATTAAATTGCATATAAATATGTACTTAAGTCGTCCAAAAAAGCACTCTTAGTAACTGTACTTAACATA